>OY283153.1:65262833-65862833 GCA_958299815.1 Sarcophaga carnaria
TTGAGACTACTATAGCTGCGTTACCAGTCTAGGGTACTTTAACAAAAATTTTATAATTCTTTATTTTAAAGGTTTTTGATGATTAAAATGGGAATTAAATCGTTGGAGCTTTCCTTGCTTTTTTAACTTTTTTTGATTTATTTCACTTAAAGAAGATAAATCCATAACAAAAAAAAAATCATGTCCTGCAATGCATAAGGGCCTAACAACCAAAAAATTCAAATTGAGTTTTTGATTGATTCTGATGTACTGCATCAAAATATATGTTCTGACAAAATTTTACAATCCTACTCTCAAAGATTATCTATCAAGCAGATAAAATTAGAATTGAACATAGAAATGTTTTTTTTTAGATTATGTAACGATTTTAATTTATATTATGATTTTATTGATTTTAATAGTAGTGTTTGTAATATAAAACGTAGCTTATATGCTGGCATTAATTTGTAAATTACTATATAAAAATGTATTATCGTTCTTGCTATAGGTAGTTCATGTTTATTGTAACTTTATTCAGCTTGTGATGAAGTTCTGTAGCTGTTTTATGTTCTCGTTGCCATTACTTTTCCCTTACCCGCTATAGTCCGGACTGTAGTGTGTACGTGTCCCTACGTAATGGGGACGAGCCCTCCGCGGTCGGGTGAGGGTGGGTTAGTGTGAGGCCGGGGACGTTCGAAAAAAAAAAGAAAAAAATACAAATCAGAATAAATCATTTGGGTATCAAACAAGTTTTCATTTCATTTTGAAGCCTTTGTTTCGGGGTTAGTGCGATTCCTCAGTTTATTATTTCTGGTCCGCGCCAGCAAAGATGAGGAATTTTCTTTCCTTTATTCTTCTGCCTTTTGGTTTTTGGTTTCACTGCAATCCTCGAAATCAACTTTCGATCTAACACGTTTAACACCAGATTGGCGCGGGATACCTTTTGACGAATCTAACCAGTACTTGTTGTTCTGAAGAAAACACTCACAAACTCTATAAGATGCATTCCAGCGATTCTTCAATAGGGAAATAAAATTTTTCCATGTATCGTTAAAAACTTTAATATTTTTTTATTGTTTGGCAATAAGCGTGTAAGCATTTTTTCTTTAAGAAATGAAATTTTTTCAGTAAAGGTTTAAAATTCAGAACTTGCAATTATTTCATAAAGTTCTCTTCGAGAAATAAAAATTGTATTCACGTTTGTACCTATGACTAACCCTGCTGTTAGGTTTGGACCATTTTGGTAAAAAAAATTTTTAATTTGTATTCAAGTTTGAAATGGCTTATCGCATCAACTTAAGACGTCAGCTCAGGTATTTTTTATATTTTCATTTTATGGTTTCATTTAGTTTTTAGCTATCTAGGATAAAATCAAATAGAACAAAATTAAAAGTTACAAATCTTAGGTTATGGACCATTTTGGTCTGTGCAATTTATTTTATTCTGTATATTAGTAAAAGTAAGATAAAATAATTATGGCTTATTGCTATTTTCGCAGCAAGATGAACAAATTGTTTTTCGCTTGAATTTGCATACAAATTTATTGCATATAATGCATTTGGTATCACATTTGGACTAAGAGCAATTACAAATTCCTCGTTTTCTAGCAACTGACTTTTGTGTATCAGCGCTCGTAGATGTTACACTATTTGATGACGATGTTTGTAGTTGAGTCAATAGCTCTGCCGCAAATGGATTTTTAGGTTTGGCACATAGCTAGCTGACGTAAAAAATCAACTTTTTTCTTCGTAAAACTTCTGCGATTTGAATCATTTGCGATTTGAATCATCAGCCTAAGAAGAATCAATTTCTGAACATAAAATAAATGCATTCAATGCGGATATAACAACTATATTTGAAAACAAAACATTTGACCATCTATTTGTTTTTCTTTTAGTGCTGTAGTAACTAATCATTTGATCAGCAGTATCAACGCCTCCTAAGATAAAGGAAATTATTTTTGCAGAAACGACAAATAATGATAAAATATAACAAACCTTTAGTAGAGTTATAATAAGAAACGATTGCAGGTTTCTTCTTATGATTACTGAAATCGATTTGTTTTGTGCATGGTGCTCATAAATATACTACCTTAATTTTTATGGCCGGTATACGTGGATATATATAAAGGAACTTTTTGAACAGAAGCAATTTAGGTGGGATTAAAGTTTTGTTTTTTCAAACTGTTCCCACAAATGCCAGTTTTCTTTGTAAAAGTTTTTTCCCCAACTCAAAAGATGAAAAAAGTATCAGCTGTAATATTTTGCCCTTTCAATTTTTCTGTAACCTCCAACACAACACGCTCTCCTCGGTTTTTTTCAGGATTATAATTTTTTGGTTCTCCAAGGTACGGTTGTATTTTCCATATATATCCTGATTTTAAGTCTACAGCTAAACAAAATTAATGCTCATATTTGGCTGGCTTTGCAGGCATATAATGCCTAAAGGAACATCGTCCTCTAAAACCCATTAGCTGCTCATCAATAGTGACATTTTCATGACAGTTATAAAGCATTGAAAGAAGTGGTTCCCAATTGTCCCATAACTCACGAATTAGAGCAAACTTTTCACTACTTTTTTGTTATCTTTTGTTGATAAAATCATCAAAGCTGAGAGCACTTGTTATCATGTGAAAATTATCCTCGCTCATAATAGACAGGAATAAACACGAACTGAAGTAAAACTTATACTCGTGGTATACATATCTGTATAGAAATGGAGAATCCCAGAACTTTTGTAACAATTTAAATTATTTAAAATGTTTGGTCAAAAGAGTTTTATATCGAATTATTTATGAAAAATTCGAAGTGGACCAAAATGGTCCTTCAAAAGTTTTTTTTAACCTAACAGCAGGGTTTAAATATGGTCTTATAATTTATAATATAATTGCACCTATGTATAAAAAAATTATATAGGTGCAAAAATATACCTTCTTTTTTATAATCAGGTGCAAGAAAGTGCAACAATTTTTTTTCTATTATTTCACAAGGTGTCTTAGGATTAAGAAAAGAAATTTTTTTTTTTGCTTTACTTTACTTAACTCACAACTGTTTTTCCATATATGCTACAAAATTTGCAAATTTATAGACCTTCACAAAAATTTTTTTTTAATAACGAAGCTATATAAAATTAAAAAACAACGAAGCTAATATAATCTCAATCGTCTGTTGTTGAAAACTCCATATTTTTTTTATTTTTTTAATTTTTACTTAAAAACTCGCCAGGAACTAATTTTGAAAACACTGAAAATTTAGTTTTTTCACGAAAGATAAAAAATATCAAAAACCTCCACTTCAAAAAGACGTAGTAATGCAACGGTACTTGCTAGAGACACATTTTTTTAAGAAAGTGATGCAGAATTTTGTGCACTTTAAGCTCATGTAAATATTTGGTACTCAAGAATTTCATTTTTCAATTAATTTCCATTTTAGGCATCAAAAACCCCTATGTGCGTCGGATTGAAACATATAAATTTTCTAGTTAAATTATTTACAGTTATCAAGTCGTAGTCTAGAGTTGGTTTGTTATTGAGTGTCTTTATACACATTTATGAGTGAAATACTTAATGTAACTTTCTTTAGTGGTTATATTATATTTAAACGCTATGATCTTTCGCCTGAAATAAAATAGTCAAGCGCTACGAGCGCAATTTTTTAATGGTTTTAATATGTTTTGCCAGTTCGTTTTAATATGTTTGCTTGATCTATCCATCGTAGCCTCGGTCGTTCACTTCTGCAATTTCCTTCGGTTACGTAATCGAAAGATCTTTTCGGTGGAACATCTTCACGCATACGACTAACGATGTCGATGTCAGCCTAAATCTCATACAATTCATGAATCATCCGATGTTTTTACTCGTCGATTAAACGGGATGAAGAATTATTGTCTCAAAAGCTTCGAAAGCTGCGAAAGTACCCAAGCCTCTGCTTCTGTTAACAACTTTTGTGATATCAGAGTTTTGCATAGTTTGATTTCGATCCGTAGAGTAAGATCTACGTCGTGAATCTACTTGCTAAGGCCGAAGTAAGATCTGTTAGTAGGTATTATATACCGCTTTATCTCTAACGTGATGTCATTTGTTTTATATGTGACTGTAGCGAGGTAGTTTTCAGAATTAGCGAAGGCGGTTATTACCCCCGGTTATGTTCAACCAAAAACATCTCACGCGTCAACGTATGCGAATATCTGGAGTAAATTGTGCTCTTCCTATTACTCTGCGTCGTACAAATTTTTGTCAAAAAAGTTATTAAAACGGTCACAAGATAATCGATCACAAATTATGGTAAGCTTTGGGAATTAGTTCAGACTGCTTATTATGGTATACTGGATGCGGTTTGCAAAAATTGTTTTAATCATAAGATAAGACGATGTCTACCAATTTTAAACAACACCGAAGTCTCTAAAAAACAACAGTAGAACTTAAATTGGTACAAATGTACATTATTATACTTTTATAATTTTTTCGACTGGGTAAATATCTATTATATATATAGGAAATATATAAGGAAAAACATTATAAAACTGCAATGAAATTGTCTTTATGTCATATAATCCCATATATAAACTGCAATAAAAGTTATTTATCAAACATTTTCTCATTCTACTTACTTACTTTTTCATCAATTCTCTAAATGTCTCATTGATATTCCTATTAATTTTCTTATTACTATATAAAATTCATTCTACACTAAAATTCGATAAAAGCATTAACCACAATTTTCCTTCTCTAATTGTGTTCATTCTACAGAATAAATGTCAACATTGGACTTATTTGACAAAATTTAAGTCGAACTGAGATCCACAAAATACTATTGTACAGGAAAAAAAACATTACAACAAATACAGGAGCATTAAATGGTTATACAAATAAAGAATCTTTTACATTATTGCTGATTTCGTCGGAACTTTACTGTGCCTTGTGCTATAAGCTTTAAAATGTGTGCGTACTTGAAACCAATCACAATGAAACACAAAGTAGAGCTGTACAAAAAATCACCGCCAATTATTATTCTCAAATAAGTGAAAGGACAAATATATTTGAAAATGAGGGTTTTTATTGTCAAAATGTTGTTCGGTTTTTTGTTGTTAATCAACGCATTGTACCCACAAAAAATTTGGTTTTTCACGTCGCCAGTTGATTAACAAAAAGGTTTGAAATGTTAATCGCTGATACATAATGCTGATTTAGTTCGCGTTAATTTTTGTACAAATTACGGTGTGGGATGCCAAAGATTATTTTTTAAAAATCCCAATATTCGGAATTTGGAAATCTCGATCCAGAAATATCCGGGTATTTCAGGATTATCTCTTAATAAAAAAAAACTACAACAAATTGTTTTATTAAAAATTTTATTTATTTTTGATCTTTATCACAAACATGTGTTTAAAATAACAAGATTAAAAAAATAAAAATAATAAAAAAAACAACAAAAAAGCTTAAATTAATAAAAATAATTCATCTGTGTCTACATACATACATAAACACATTAGTGAAGAAACAAATACTAACCATTTTAAAATCTCTATTTAAAGTCCAAAATATTTATATTACCTACACTTATTGCTTGAAGTAATTTTTTAAAAAGATCAAAGCCTCTAATATTTCATTGAAGAGCCTTGAACAGATTTTGTTGCGAGCATACGCGCCGCTGAAAGACATCTTTCGCAAGTTATACTTGTGTGCAAAATGGTTTCAAGATAGCTATATGCAGGATATAACTATTCATCTCAAAAACTATGTGACACAATCAAATCTTTAGAAAGTTGAACATCTAAATCATCAGCTGTATTAACAGATTTTATTGGGCTTTTATATTCTTCGAGGGCAACGTTTAACTTTTTAACAATGGAAATTGAGTTTACATTCAATTCGACGTCGAGTGATATAGAATATTCAATTAATTATTGCAAGATACACTTGAAAAACTACGTGGGTATTATATAATGTAATACTAAATAAAAAACAATGCCGTAAGCTCTTTTTTTCTTAGTTTATAAAGTATACTCGTACATGTATGAGTTTCCATTCCCGAAAAATGCCGGTACAAGGTTTAACCCTAATCAATCTTAGACACATATTTCACTTTGTCATGTTGTAACTTCCTTAAATGTAGTGTTTACGCTGGTCACCCTAATTTTAAGTATAATGTATTAAGTAGTGTAGATACGCTTAAGTTATGTGGAATGTGTTTAATGATGATGTGTTGTGCTGGTTCGTTTTTTGTTGTTCTTTTTAATTTTGTTTTAAATAAAATTCATTTATTTATTTTTGTATTTTTAATTTGTATTATTTATTGAATTCAATGTTTAATGTTTATGTGTTTTTATGTTGTTTTACAAAATTTTGTTTTAATTGTTGTTTTTGTTTTGATTGTATTTAATTTCAATTTATATTTATCTTTTTCTTTTGTCTTTGTTCACAATGTTTGATGTTCACGTTTTGATTGTCGAAACTAGAGTGATCTCTATGCAAAAAAATACTTTAATTTTAACTAAGAATGAAAAGAATGTGAAAAGAATAAAAAAGTGATGAGAATATGTACATAATAAGAAAAAGAACCGTTAATATATATAAAGGGTGTTCTGAAGAGTGATGTTAACGTTGAACATTCCGGCCCCCATGACTTGGTGAAATTTACCACAGGTTTTGAACGGGTCCTGAAAATAAATATCCCAAGGCACTTTTTTCAGCTACGACTTGACCGACTTCTGTGTTGATGGCTCCATCGCGACGAATAGCACTATAGATGTCACTGCCAATTTCAACTTCAACAGTAGTATTGGAACAAGGGTCAAGATCAGCCAATGAATTAGGTGAAAAATCCTCTGTCGGGTCGGTTAAAATGGGTCCAGAATAGGGCTTCTTTGGCAATAGATCTGTTACCAGGGCTGTTATCTCATGATTGCTTTAATTTTGTATTTTTCTACGAATGATTTCGACACTCTGGACGTTGTTAAGGATTTATTGATGATAGCCCGTGTGCTGATCCAGGTAGTAAGATTACCAGTATAAACCTTAATGGAGGCGGTTGGAACAAAAACCAAATTCCACTTGAAGAAAGGCATTTCTGTGTCTACTCGTCGTGATGGCTGTGGATTGGCTCGTCTTGTTGACTGTGGGTCGGCTTGTCTTGATGGCTGTGGGTCGGCTCTTCTTGATGGCTGTGGTTCGTTCAACTGCATTGCATCATGAAGCAGTGTGTTGTGGCTTCTTTTACAGATATGACACCCTTTTTCATTTTTACACTCTTCTGTTTTATGGGATCGTGCAAGACAGTTCAGGCAATATTTTTTAACGATCATGAGGTCATATCTTTCTGATGGATTGAAGCTCAAGAACTTTCTGCAAGTACGTATGGGATGGTCCTTGAGACAAACTCCACATGAATATTGCCAATGTTCGGGTCTTTGTTGTTGTTGGGATGCCATACCTGTAAGTGTAAAATTAGAACAATATTAGTGTATGTAATTGGTTAAGAGTTATACTAATTTGCAAACAAAACCACAATTTTTGTAATTGGTCTGGTGATTATTCCATTTTTGGTTTTTATATCTACAACTCTACAGTTTTGGTCAGGTCCAAGATATGTTTTGATGATTCGACCCATTTGCCATTCATTGGGTGGCAAGTTGTTGTTCTTGATGACTACCAGATCGTTGATTTTAACGTTGTCCCTTTGAATCTTCCATTTATATCTGCGTTGAAGTTCAATCAAGTATTCGGACTTCCATCTTTGGCAAAATGAGTGGTAGATGACCCTTAGGCGTTTCCAGCGGTTGATGAGATTCAGATTTTCGTTGCTTACATCTGGTTCAGCTGGGGTCAATAATGCACTACCAATAAGGAAGTGTCCAGGGGTCAATGGATTAAGGTCATTTGGGTCATCGCTAGCAGGACTTAAGGGTCTAGAATTTAGACACGATTCTATACGAGCAAGAATTGTAGATAGCTCTTCAAATGTGAATTTCATGTTCGGTATCATCTTTTTTAGGTGTGTTTTGAATGATTTTACACCGGCTTCCCAAAGGCCGCCCATGTGTGGGGCTCCTGGGGGAATAAACTTCCAATTAAGATTTTGATGACTAAAATGATGGATCACTTGATTTTGAAGAGTTTTTATAAATTCTAGACGGTCTTTTCTTAGTAGTTCTGCTGCTCCGACGAAATTTCCTCCATTGTCTGAGTAAATGAGTGCGGGACATCCACGTCTTCCTATGAAGCGGGAAAATGCTGCTAAGAACGATTGGGTCGATAAATCACTTGCTGCTTCAAGATGTACAGCTTTTGTGGCGAAGCATACAAATATACAAATATACCCTTTTGTAATAAGACAAGCGCGGCCTGTAAAATTTTTGATGTCAAAAGGTCCTGCGTAGTCTAATCCAGTTGTAGCAAAGGGTCTTGATAATGTTGTACGTTCTGGTGGTAATGAAGCCATGATTTGATTTTGCGTCTGTTTTTTGTACAAAACAAATTTTGTGTGTAAATTCCGCTAGTAGCTGTGATAGCTTCGAGTTATGAGGTAGCAATATTGGGTAGCGTTCATTGTACGTTAATGCATGTGATTGCGCTAGTCGCCCATTGGCTCTAATAATGCCATGGTGATCCATGAAAGGATTTAAGGTCAAAAGACTGCTGGTTGAGGATATTTTCTGCTTGAGTTTTAAATGTTTGTACTCATCTGGAAAATGATTTTGTTGCGTCCATATGATGAGTCGATGTTTGACGAAATCTATTTCTTCTCGGGTGATTTCTGCTGAAGATACGCGAAGATGGGTTCGGTTGTTTCCAGTATTTCTCCATAATCGTATGACATAAGCGAGTACTCGATAAGCTCGTGATAGGTCTGAAAATCGATTTAATGGGTCTTCGCGTGTTATGGTTGTAAATGCTTTTACTGTTTTTGCTTCTAGATTTGTGTCACCTGTTTGTGTTGGTATCGGCCATTGATTTTTAGGCAATTTTAACCAGGAGGGTCCAAACCACCATAAGTTGTGGTTTTCCAGTTCTTGTGGAGTACATCCTCGGCTGGCTACATCTGCTGGGTTATCCTTTGAGTCGATATGTTGCCAATTTTGATTTCCAACCTTATCCAGGATTTCAGAAACACGATTTCCAACGAAAGTGTTCCATGAGCAAGGGGGTTTCTTTAACCAGGACAGCACGATTGTTGAGTCGGTCCAATAATATGCCTTGGTATTTTGAATTTGAAGATTTGGTATAAGTCCACATGCAAGATTTGCCAATAATACGGATCCACATAGTTCTAAGCGGGGCAAAGATATTTGCTTAATGGGAGCTACACGGGTCTTTGAAGCCAGAAGAAATGTGAATACTGAGTTTTCTGCTTGTATTCGAACATAAAGAGTCGCAGAATAGGCTTTTTCTGAAGCGTCACTGAAACCGTGAATTTCCACATTACAATTCGGGCTAAATTGGATCCAACGGGGAATTTTCAATATGTTTATTGCCGGGCAGTTTTTTATGAATTTTTGCCACTGTAAACAAGTCAAGGGTTTTAATATATCATCCCAGTCGACTTTATCCAACCAAATCTGTTGCATAATTAGTTTTGCTTCAACTATTATTGGAGCTATCCATCCACAAGGGTCAAAGAATTTGGCAATTGTCGATAAAACTTCTCTTTTCGTGTAGTTTTCTTTTAATTTGACATCTGGTGCTGTAAATGTAAATGCGTCTGAAGAAATGTTCCATTTGATCCCAAGAGTTTTTGTTCCAGTGCTTTCTGACAGATTTAACCAATCGAGAGGTAGTAGGGTCTCATTTGGTAAGTCTTGTATAACTCGTGGTTCATTTGATGTCCATTTCATCAGGTCAAATCCAGCGGATTTTAGAACTGTTGTAAGTTCTTTTCTTGATTTGATGGCGTCGGTTAATGTGTGACCACCTGCTAAAACATCATCCACATACATGTTTTGTTGTAAAGTTTTTGATGCGAGAGGGTGAGTTGATTTTACATCTTCAGCTAGTTGAAGAAGAGTTCTAATGGCCAGGAACGGTGCGCAATTGACTCCAAAAGTCACTGTCAGGAGTTCGTAATCCTCAATTGGGTCCTTTTCTGATTGCCGAAATAATATCCTTTGATATTTGGTTTGATTCGGATCAATGAGTATCTGTCGATACATTTTTGTGATATCTGCGTTGTACACAAAACGGAAGAATCTCCACTTCAATATCAGAAGCACCAAGTCCTGTTGAAGTATGGGTCCTGGATGCAATATGTCATTCAAACTCTTCTTGTTTGAAGACGGGCTCGAAGCGTTGAAAACTACTCTAAGTTTCGTTGTCAGCCTTTCGGGTTTTATTACTGCATGATGTGGCAGGTAATAATTTGGGTTTGTGTTGATTTCCAGGGGAGAAATTTTCCTCATATGTCCTAACTCGAGGTACTCAACAATTACTTGGTCGTATTGTTTTTTGAGTTCGGGTTTCTGGCTAAGTATGCGTTCCATTCTCAAGAACTGTGCCATTGCTATGTTTCTCGAAGTTCCTATTTCTTCGCTATTTTTAAAGGGTAGGGTAACGATATACCTTCCTGTGTCGTTTCTTCGTGTTGTCGACATGAAATTGTTCTCGCAAAATGTGTCCTCATCTGACCTCAAAACCCGTTTTGGGGTTTCCTCCACCTCCCAAAAGCGTGTGAGGATTCGGTCAAGGGACGTAGTGTTGAGTAATGACACTGTTGTACTAGGTTGTGTCGTTGTTGAAATTGGTCCCCCCACAATCCAGCCAAATACTGTTTTTTGTGCCAAAAGGGATCCAATAGACCGCATCGGTGTGTCCATGCAATATATTGAGTGGCCCAGGTCTAGGCCTATAAGCAAGTCGATGGGTCTGCTTTGATTGAATTGAGGATCTGCAAGTTCTAATTTAGCAGTCTCATTGAAATGTTGCAAATCTAAAGTCTGTGGTGGTAAATTAGATGGAAGAGTCTTCAGGACTGGCGCCCAGACTTCTAATTTAAATTGTGAATCCACCTTGGAGCAAAGATTGAATAAGCATGCTTTGGTTGAAGTCTCTGAAACTGTTTGACTCAAGCCTGTAACATGAACTAAATTTCGTTTGGTGGGCAAATTTAGTCGATTTTTCAACTTTTCTGACATAAAAGTTGATTGTGAGCCAGGGTCGATGATTGCTCTTGCCTGGTACTTTTCGCCTCTAGTTTCGATCAGTACAATTGCAGTAAATAACAAGGTCTCTTTCTCATTGGGAGATTGATGGACATGTTTGCTCTCTTGCAGTGTCAAGGAAGTGATATTTGGTATCGAAAAGTTTGATGCTGATGTGGACTGTATATTATTGTTTTGTGCTGCGATGCTCCTACTAGATTGGGTCGCGTCACAATTCGGAACTAAAGTATGGGATTCTGATCCCTTATGTAACAAAGTGTTATGTCTTTGTCTACATAATCTACAACTGAATTTACTTTTACAGTCCTGAACACTGTGGTCAATAGAGAGGCAATTGTAACATGAATTTGTGACCTTTACAATGTGAATTCTGTCGTTAACGTTCTTCTCTAAGAACTTGGGGCAAGACCACAATTGGTGAGACTCCTTACAATGTTGGCATTTGTAATTTGAGTCATTTTTCTGTGCCCTATTTGTGTTTACAGGTTTTATATTTTTCGACCCAGTTTCATTTTGGGTTGTGTTTATATGAAAAGTGTGAACTCGTTTTGACTTAAATTTCAAATTATCTCTTCTCGATTGTTCTAATTTTGGATTCGATTGTGTGATGGCCGCTATGGATTCTAGAGTCTTAGAATTGTGCGTCAAGAAATTATTGAATTCTTCCCAAGTCGGAACTTTTGTAATTTCCTTAAGTGAATTTTCAAATTCTTTTAAAAGAGTCCGAGGGAGCTTTGTTGAGCAAATGTATACCAGAAATGGGTCCCATGTGGGGGTTTCTATACCTAAAGCATTTAACGCTTGAATGCATCCATTAACTGTTCGCTGAAGTTTTTGAATCGATGAGCCTGAGTCTTCAGCTACGTTCGGAAGGTCAAATAAAATTTTTAATTGTTCATTTACTTGGATCCGATTATTTTCGTATTGGGCTACAAGGTTTTTCCAGGCTATGTCGAAGCCTTGATTTGTCAATGGGGCATTTGAAACTATTTTCCTAGCATCTCCTCCTGTCTTTTGTATCAGATGAAAAAGTTTCTCAATTTTACTAAGTCTAGAATTATTTATGTATAATGCTGTAAAAAGATCACGGAAAGTAGGCCATGTCACAAAATCTCCATAAAATGTGTCCGTATCGCAAGGTGGTAGCCGCACAAATGAGATGTCATGATTTTCCTGTGGTTGATTTTCAACAGAAGAAATCCGCTCTTCTTTCTTTGGACTCGATAGGGCTTGAATTTCTGCATTAATTGACCCTAAACACGTTTTGTAGGCAGAAAAACCTTTTTTGTAACGATCACGAAGCTTATCTTTATCGATGGGTTTTTCTTTGGAATCTTTTTTTGTGTCCCTACACTCTCCATACGTCCTTTTGACTTGTGTCCACAGAGAATCAAGTTCGACCCGAAGTACCTCAAGAGAGTGAATGTTGTTTTCGGCCGCACTTTGTGTATACTCTATTTCAAAATCCAAAAGGTCGTTTGTACAATTTACAAATTTATCGAGTGCCATTGTTTAACCGATGAATTAAATTTTAAAACGATCAAATTAAGAATCAAATTTAAAACAAAAAAGTCCCTGCTAGCGATTTCACAGCAAGAATTACCAAAAATAATAATTAATTTCCCGATTGGTTATTAATTTGGGTATATTTTGTTTCCCCAGTAAATTACTCAAAGAAGTATGGGTGGTAACCCTTTTCGTTTTTCTATTTCGTTTTCTTCTTTTATTCAACCGCGACAAAAAATTTTATAAGAGCGTATATTTGTAATAAAGAGTTTGTGTTTCTCTTTATTGTCTTATTTTTATTATTTTTAGTACTTACTTATCGTTGTTGTGTCTTTGTTAAAGCTGATGCTCTCTAATTTGGGTCTCTTCTTGCTTGTGTCTTTTGCTGTTATTTTTGTTCTTTTTTGTTTTTCCACTTTGCCTGTGGATTCTATTTTTTCTCAAAAAAAATTTAACTGTTTTTAACCGTTGCTTATTTTTTGTGTCTTAATATTTTTTCAGTTTTTTTTTGCAAGTTTTTGTTTTTGTAAATTACACTGCATACGGTTCGAAGTGACCAAAAAAGATGTTTAATGATGATGTGTTGTGCTGGTTCGTTTTTTGTTGTTCTTTTTAATTTTGTTTTAAATAAAATTCATTTATTTATTTTTGTATTTTTAATTTGTATTATTTATTGAATTCAATGTTTAATGTTTATGTGTTTTTATGTTGTTTTACAAAATTTTGTTTTAATTGTTGTTTTTGTTTTGATTGTATTTAATTTCAATTTATATTTATCTTTTTCTTTTGTCTTTGTTCACAATGTTTGATGTTCACGTTTTGATTGTCGAAACTAGAGTGATCTCTATGCAAAAAAATACTTTAATTTTAACTAAGAATGAAAAGAATGTGAAAAGAATAAAAAAGTGATGGGAATATGTACATAATAAGAAAAAGAACCGTTAATATATATAAAGGGTGTTCTGAAGAGTGATGTTAACGTTGAACAGAATGTAAGGAAGAAAGAAAAAAAGAGAAGAAAAATAAAATGAATTGATCATTCTCTCGATCAACCCCCATACAACAAGGTAATGTTTTTTATTTAGAAACATTTATATATTTTTTCTAATACTATTTCGTGTATTTCTTGGCTCAAAATTAAAATATATTATTTTGGACTTTTTTACCCCAATTCCCCCGAAACATTTGGTCCACTTCGAGCCAGATAAAACCAAAATAAAATATTTTAATTTGAGCTATCTCTTTCCAGATTTGAAGAGACAGCCATATTGGCCTAATACATAAAGGATATTTTTGATTTTCGCCAACAATTTTTGGAATTTCCCCATTATCCATCACTCGACAAAACCCCCCATTTATAAATACTATTTTTAAAAGGTATGTTTGTGAATTTTTGAAAAAAAAGTGCGAAAGTGAGAAATAAAATATAATTAAACATTAAATTAAAGTGTAAGAATATAAGTGCTGAATATACGGTAATATCAAGTGAATTGTTGTTGCGATTACATCAAAGTTCGTTTTGTTGTTGGTGAAAGCAATAAGTATACAAAGTGTTGTTGGTTGTTTACTTCCTTTTTAAAGTAAACAGCAATAAGTATACAAAGTGTTGTTGGTTGTTTACTTTTTTTTTAAGTAAACAGTTTATTGCTTTCTGCGTGTGTTGTCAATCTTTTCGTTTTTTTTCGGCAATTCAGCAGTGCACTAAAAGTTATATTCTTACACTCAACCAAATTTATTAATAATTTTTGGAAAATTTTAGTAATTTTATTACTTTAATTTTATTTCATATTGTTTTGAATATTTTATAAATTCATTTATTTATTTATTTTTATATTTAAAATATTTTTATGATTTTGAACATTTTCGCGTGAATAAAAATATAAAAATAAAATATTTTTGACCGATTTCAACCTTTTCGGATTTTGGATATTTTTTATTATTCGTTTTTTTTTTTTGTTTCCTTAAATCATTCGTGTCGACATATTGTGAAATTTTCGTTACGTACCGCGATTTTTTTGGGTTCTTTTTTTTGTAACCCTGCATTTCGTGTCGCAATATTGCGAAATTCACGTTACGTTCCGCGATTTTTTTGGTTTCTTTTTTACCTAACTCATACGAGAATGGAACGGAATTTAAGAAATTTCAGTAAAAATTTCAACCGCCTAGCGGATTTTGAAACCTTTGTTCTGGCTATTCCGAAAGAAGGACATTCCGTTCATTCTCTGAACACCCATCGGCAGGAATTAGTCCGCTTGTGGGAGGTCTTCCGCGATAGTTATGAACACCTTCTGGAGAATGCCGAAGATACTAAGATGTCGACAAAGGACGTCAAGACAAAGTATATGTCAGGATATACTTTATATTTTGAACTGGTGTCATTCCTCGATAGTTTAGTTGATAATTTTAAGTCCAAACCCGCGAACCCTAATAATACTATACCCATCCACCTTCCCCCGGGGATTACGCGTCCTGGCCAACTTTCAGGGACATGTTCTTGGCCCTTTACGGGACTAACCCTGTAACTGTTAGTAATATACAGAAGATGTATTATTTTCTACAAAAAACGGAAGGCGAGGCTAGGGATATATTCCGCACATGCCCTATGACGAACGATGGTTGATATGGCGTGAAAAAAACTGGTAGACCGGTACGAAAACAAGCGAGTACTGGTAAATTCCCAGTTGAAAACCTTATTCAATCTTTCTGTTATTGAAAGAGAATCGGGTCCTGCAGTCAAGCGATTGCAGAGGACGATCAATGATTGCATAACTAATTTATCCTTGCTCGGGATTGAAACGCGAAATTGGGACATCATATTCGTTTATATTTGTTCCACCCGATTACCTGAGAACACTCTTGGTCTTTGGGAACAGTCCCAGGGCCCTAACTCATGCTTACCCAAATGGAGCAGCATGGACGAGTTTTTGACTGCGAGGTATCGGACCTTAGAGTCTGTTTCTGATATAATTGGCAGTCACAATCCGAATCAAGTGAATAATCGTACCCGAAATTCTCCTCAGGAGAATCGAAAGTTTAAGAGTTTTGGGACAACGGTCACTCCTAATATACCCCCGAAAAAATGCACACTGTGTTCGGATAATCATCCCATTCGATTGTGCTCCAAGTTTCTCAGGATGTCAGTGAGCGAAAGGATAAATGTTGCCAAAAGGAACAAAATTTGTACGAATTGTTTGGCAACCTCCCACGAATTTCGAAGATGCCAGAGCACTAATGTTTGTTATATGTGCAAGCAAAGGCATCATTCGCTGCTTCATCGCACTGAAGCCCCTAACCCTTCTCGACCCAAACCCGGAAATAATTCAATAACCCCCGCGACATCAAGTCACTCTGCTCCTATTCCGGAGCACACCTCTCGTTCTGAGCAAAACTTGGTGGAGAAACCATCAACTTCTGCCGAGGCTCGCTCGTTTAGAAATTTTTCGACACAACTACAGTCCACCCCGTATTCTACAGTCTTGCTGGCCACGACTGTAGTAGATATCATGCTCAACGACGTAAGATATTCTGCTAGAGCATTGATAGACCCTGCCTCTCAGGCTACCTTTGTCTCGAAGAGACTTCAGAGAAAGCTGGATATTCCAACATTCTCTGCCCCTGCTGCTACGATACTCGGTTTGAATGGAGCGATAGCAGCTAATCTAAATCTATTATATTTCACAACATTTTATATTATATATCTACTAAAATCTGCTCGGTTTCCTTGGGTTCGTCCATTGACCCAGAATTTCACTTGGAGACTGATGCTTATGTGGTCGAGCAACTAACTGGTCGCCTACCTACGTGTTCACTGAAAGACACAATTGATTTCGATTTGTCCGAAATCCCTGCTTCGGATCTCAAATGCTGCCATATGGATCTACTATTGGGAGCGGATGTATATTCGCAAATTATGTTGACCGACGTAAAAAGGGACCCTAAGGGTTCTCTTATAGCCCAGAAGACCGTCTTTGGATGGGTCCTTACTGGTAGAGTTCCTCAGCCGCATTCTTTACACTCTATCGTGTCATTTTTCAGTCATTTGGACTTGAACGACCAAATCACTCAGTTTTGGGAAGTTGAGGAAGTTCCAAAATTTATGAAAATTTCGGCTGAGGACAAATTTTGTGACGATTTGTACCGTCGTACCACCACTAGAAATAGGGAGGGACGTTATGTGGATACCCTGCCCTTTAGGTCCGAATTTCCGACCAGTTTGAACCTTGGGTTCTCCCGGAGAATAGCCCTCTCGCAGTTCATGAGGAATGAAGCGAGATTACTTAAATCCCCGGAGGTTAAGAGTCAGTATGACTCTGTTATTGAGGAATATTCTACAAAGGTCAGCGCCGATTTAGCTCATTCTCCCAACTCTAATTATTACTTGCCTCATCACGCTGTTTTTAAACCCGATAGTACTACGACTAAACTTCGGGTAGTCTTTAATGCCTCAAGCCCGTCTTCGAACGGTGTTAGTCTCAACAATGTCCTACACCCTGGACCAATTTTACAGTCTAACTTAACTATATTGATTTTGCGTTGGAGACTGTTCAGATATGTTTTTAATTCTGATATAGAGAAAATGTATAGCCAGATACTGATCAGACCGGATCAGGCGCTTTTTCAGCGGATATTATTTCGTCGAAACCCCGAGGGAGATATAGAGGATTATGAATTGAGAACAGTGACGTTCGGAGTGAACTGTGCTCCTTATTTGGCAATTAGAACCTTGCACCAATTAGCTAGCGACTGTGAGTCAAGCTACCCTTCTGCGTCCACCATTTTGCGTACTCAAATGTACGTGGACGATATTTTGTCGGGTGCACATTCTATTGAGGAGGTCATTCATAATCGCGATGAATAAATTCACGTTTTGAAGTCGGCTGGTTTCTCGTTGCGGAAATAGACTTCGAACGAACAAAATCTTATTCGAGACTTACCACCCGAACATTTATTGGATTCTAATTTTTTGAAATTTTCAGATGCTAGTACTGCTAAAACGTTGGGTTTACGTTGGAACGCGAGCTTGGACACATTCTTCTTCAAGCCATCTCAAACACCCGATATTACCCAAGTCACCAAACGTTCTATCCTTTCTCAAATAGCCAAGCTATTTGACCCTGTTGGGTGGCTAGCACCCAAAATAATTGTCGCTAAAATACTTATGCAACAAATTTGGAAGGACAAAACCGAATGGGACGATTGTTTGAAACCCATGACGTTACACAGGTGGCGCGAATTTGTCGATGATTACTCGTTCATCGGCAGGATTAATATCCCCCGCTGGGTTAATTTTAACCCTGAGTATGAAGTACAACTTCATG
This sequence comes from Sarcophaga carnaria, assembly GCA_958299815.1. Taxonomy (NCBI): domain Eukaryota; kingdom Metazoa; phylum Arthropoda; class Insecta; order Diptera; family Sarcophagidae; genus Sarcophaga; species Sarcophaga carnaria. Next base: position 65,280,788 of record OY283153.1, read on the forward strand.
CATTTTGTGATGCTTCTGAGAAAGCATATGCTGCCACCCTTTATAGCAGAATCAAAACCCCGTCAGGTGAAATATTCACTCATTTGCTCGCTGCCAAGACAAAAGTTGCGCCAGTAAAGGTGCAAACCTTACCCCGTTTAGAGCTCTGCGGTGCAACTCTGTTGGCAAAAATGGTACACTCACTCCTCACGCAGCTGAATTTTACCAATGCGAAAGCTTTTTATTGGACAGACTCGACAATAGTTCTGTCCTAGTTTCAGAAACCCCCGTGCCATTGGCCAACTTTTGTGGCGAATAGAGTTTCGTATGTTTTGGATACTATTGGCATCGATAATTGGAATCATGTGGAATCTCATCATAACCCTGCTGACCTGGCTAGTCGAGGTATAACAGCCAGAGAACTCGTCAATTCTGACATCTGGTGGAAGGGCCCTACTTGGCTAAGCCTTCCACGTTCTAAATGGCCGAAATCGTCATTCCAGCCCTGTACCCAGCTTGAAACACGTGTGGTTCGAGTGAACGTCAATACGACAACGTTCACTGAGGAAATTTTGAGCCGATTTTCGCACTTATCTCGCGCGTTGCGAGTATTGTCCTACGTTTTCCGGTTTTACCATTCCGCCAATAAAACCCATGAGTTATCTCGGAAATACTTGTCAATAGGACTTACTCAGGACGAAATCAGTTTCGTGAAGCGTCGGTTAATTATTTTGTGTCAAAGTTCACACTTCCCCGAATACTCAATTTTGAAGGAGAGAGCTGCTTTGCCTCGTAAGAGCCCTCTATTGATCTTCAACCCCTTTGTTGACTCGAATGGTTTCTTGAGAGTCAACGGAAGACTCTCTCGATCACCAACTTTGACCTACGACGAACGCTTCCCCAAATTACTCCCCTACCATGGTCATTTTACCCGACTATATTTGGAGCATCTTCATAAATGCTCTGTACATGCTGAGTTGTCTTTAATGCTGCCCCTCATGCGGCAAGAGTTTTGGGTCCCTAGGCTTAAAACCCTAATTCGAACAGTTATTCATAACTGTAAGATCTGTACGATTTATCGTAAGAATTTGGGTCAGCAAATTATGGCTGCGCTACCCCCAGAAAGAACGACATTGACTCGTCCTTTCACCCATACTGGTCTAGATTTCGCTGGACCTTTTGAAATTAAATCCTATATTGGACGTGGTTGTCGAATCACTAAAGGATATGTGCTGGTGTTTGCGTGTTTCGCCACAAAGGCAATTCATTTGGAAGCCACCAATGAAATATCGACGGACTGTTTTCTGGCCGCGTTTACTCGTTTTTCCTCCAGACGAGGTTGCCCCGCACATATATATTCGGATAATGGAACCGCGTTCGTTGGCGCAGCGAATGTGATGAAAAGGGATCAAGCTAAGTTCTTTACCGAACTGAAGCATAAGATTATATCGGAGAACGTTTTTCAATCAGTCGAATGGCACTTCATTCCTCCTGGAGCCCCACATATGGGTGGCCTCTGGGAAGCTGGTGTGAAAAGTTTTAAAACTCATCTGCTGAAAATATCTAATGCTCAAAAGTTTATTTTTGAGGAATTCACTACCATGCTGGCAAGAATAGAAGCTTGCTTGAATTCTCGTCCACTCTGTCCCATGACGGATAACCCTTCAGACATTAACCCCTTAACCCCTGGTCATTTCCTTGTGGGAAGTGCTATCCTTTCACCCCCTGAACCTGATTTATCAATGGAATCTCTCACCTACGCTAATAGGTGGCGAAAATTGAAGGTTCTGCACCATTTGTTTGCGCGTCGATGGAAGGACGAGTACTTAGTTGAACTCCATAAGCGCAACAAGTGGAAATGTTCCCAACGCGATTTCGCGATTGATGATTTTGTCGTGATTCGACACGACAACTTGCCTCCGAGTGAATGGAAACTCGGTCGTATCTCGCGCTGACATATCGTGGCTGACGTTCGAACTGCCAATGGCGTTCTAACACGGCCTATTGTTAAGCTCGTATTACTCCCTAACCCTAGTCAGAACTAATTCGTTCTTTCCTTTTCCTTGTTTTGTTTTGTCCTTTTATTTATAGATGTCCGAAGCAGCACCCAGAAAATTTACGGTGGAACGTCCAGAAGCCCAGAGTCTGGATGAAGTGGTGAAACGCAACGTCTCAAATTGCCTTTTGTGCAAAGGTCATCACTCCCTTCAAAAATGCCCGGCATTCCGCCGCTTGAACCCCTACAGGCGACTGGGCGCAGTAAAGAAACTAAAATACTGCACGAACTGTTTGGCCCAGTCCCATTTTGCTAAGAATTGCCGTAGTAGGGAGCGGTGTATGGAATGTCTGGGCAAACACCACACAATGCTGCATTTTCGACATCGAAACAGCAATAAGTCCAATACTCCCCACAACAAAAGGATTAATCTACGGAAACCCAACAATAAGAGCGCAACCCGCAGCCAAGCTCATGAGTGTTCCTGCCAGCCTCGAAACAACAACGACAACAACAATGTGGTTGCAACACCCAACTCTGCTGGTGCCACAATTGTGATTAATGTATTGAGCAAATAATTATTTTCTTTCTCTCGTTATTATATGAATTGTTTTTTTTTAATGAATTTTGAATTGATTGAATTTTTATTTAATATGAACTGTAACTCGAATTGAATTTTGTATTTCCTTATTTTATTTGACCAGGTAGCTTCCCGTTCCTACTTGTTGCACCCTTGCAAGGGGGCGGGATGTTTACGCTGGTCACCCTAATTTTAATTATAATGTATTAAGTAGCGTAAATACGCTTAAGTTATGTGGAATGTAAGGAAGAAAGAAAAAAAGAGAAGAAAAATAAAAGGAATTGATCATTCTCTCGATCAACCCCCATACAACAAGGTAATGTTTTTTATTTAGAAACATTTATATATTTTTTCTAATACTATTTTGTGTATTTCTTGGCTCAAAATTAAAATATATTATTTTGGACTCTTTTACCCCAATTCCCCCGAAACATATAGGTTCTAGTCCTTACTGCTTCTTGAATTCCTACTTTCAATTGTTTTATTTAGAATTTACAAATTTTAAGTAATAAATTAATTTCTTTTTATTTTTTATTTTTTTTTTTCAATCAAAAATGTTCTTAATCATGTCAAAATGTGTCTATGAGGCACCTACGGCAACGCTAACTATTACTTCTATTGTTTGTGTACAACAAAATAAAATTAAAGAACGGGTATAATGAATTACGAAGAGTTCTGACACCCATTATTTGGTTGCAATATTTTCCGAGCGTGCATGCCAAAACACAGGTTGGTAATAATACTGCGTCATATTCGATTTGATGACCATTCTACACGGTCCCAACGCAAAACAAAGGACAAGTTTGCTCATATTCGCGATATTTGGGAACACATCAAGAGGAACTTTCTAAAGTCATATAAACCTGCTGCATACTTGACAATTGACGACCAATTGGTGCCATTTAGAGGACGAGTGTCGTTTCGACAGTACATACTATCAAAGACGGACAAATATGGTCTCACAATTTTTTGGATTTGTGATGCAGAAACTCGGTATCCTTTTCATGGAATTCCTTATCTAGGACAAGAAAGTCCTGAAAAAAGTAAAAATATCAATGAGAGAATTGTTGAAGAACTGTGCAAACCATTTGAAAAAAGAAATCGAAACATCACATTCGACAATTTTTTACTTCGTTTGAATTAGTAGAACGGTTGTTTTCGAAAGGTCTAACATGCGTTGGCAAATTCCGAAAAAATAAAAGATGAATTCCGCCTGATTTTCTAGCAGCAAAAACAAAACCAACGGAAAGTTCCTTACATTGTTTCAGAAAAAATATGACACTTGTAGGTTATGTTCCAAAGCGAAATAAAGTAGTTTTGTTACTCTCATCACTACATTACGATTCAAAGATAAGTTCTGACAACAAAAACAAGCTAGAAATTATTATTGATTATAATAAGACAAAAGGTGGTGTAGATACGCTTGATCAAATGGCACACAGCTTTTCCGTCGAACGTAAAACAAATCATTGGCCACTCGTGCACTTCTACAATCTAATCAATATTTCAGGCATTGCAGCCTTTGTTATATCGACCAATAAGATTCCAAATTGGAACGAAAGACAAAAGCAACTACGACGAAATATATTTCTGAAAGATTTAATTCAGGAACTTGTTGTTCCAAATATAAATAAAAATAATTTGTCAAATGTTCGTTCAATACTACACGAGGATGAATTCTCAAACCAGCCAAGGCAGGCAAATGTGCGACGTAGATGTTATATGCGCCTACCGAAGATATGCAGAATGTGTAAGCAGTCTTGCAGTACTTGCCACAAAAATACTTGCAACGAGCATTGTTCTAGTTTGCTTAAAATGCGAAAATAAATAAAAAATATTTCATTTATGTAACTGAGGAGAAAAAATTTAATAAAATAAAAATAAGTTAACAAAATTAATATGTAAATTCTTTGTATGTCCTTCTGAGACACATTTTGACTGGATTTGTAAACATTTTTCCTAACTTGATTAGGGCTAAGAATTCCCGGGATTTCATAATTCGGAATTTCCCGATTGGCATCCCTAGTACCGACTGATGTTGGTATAATTGGATTAAATTTTAGCTATTATGCTAAATTTATGTAATTAACGTGTTTGTTGAGTTCTTTTAATATTTGAACGGCAAATACTCTAAAAAATGTTTTAAAATCTCCTATGTATCTACATGTATATAATGTACACATTTGCACAGACAACAATATGTTTAAGAAAAAACAGTAATTCAAAAACGCGACTGCTTTACAGAATGCTTTCGTCGATATGTCTGTCTAATGAATAAAACATAGAAATTCTTTTTAACATCCACTTTGTACTGCACGACAAACATTTAAATAAACATTGAATATACAATGTTGTATAAAATAATAGAAACAATTTCTTATTTGTCAAACATGTGTCATACAATTTTATGTACTGAATATTTATTGAATGTGTTTTTACGGGATATAGAGTGCATATTAGTATTTGGGTAAGATGAGGTAGGATATATACATATACACTGTCGGACAAAATAAAGTACGGTTTGAAATATTCTTTGTTTTTTGTGTTTATTGTTTTCAAATGTTTATTGTTTTCAAATGTCTGTAAATTATAGTTTCATTTATTATTCGGTTAATATTTTATCTAATAGGGAACTTAACATTGAATTCTGTCTTTATATTTTCTATTTTTAATAGAAACTATATGGCACATAAGGAATTTCAAGTGACAAAATAAAGTAACACTTCACTAGATAATATTATAAATAATTATATGACTTCAAAATTTAGTACGATGTTTGTATTCCTTTATTATTTATGACTTCTTTTCATTTTTTCGGCATACTTAGCGCAAGGTTCTTCAAAGTACTTGTAGGAATTGGCCGCCATTCATTTTTCCCAAAATGTTTGAATATTTGTTCTATACTCCTTCAGGATTTTGTCATCTAAGATAGCCCAAAGATGCTCTATGGGGTTTTTATCTGGGCCCTGAGCAGGCCAATTTAATTTTCAACATTATTTTCTTCAAAATATTTTTTAGCGACCTTACTCGTGTGCATGGTGTCGTTATCTTGTTGAAAGATAAACTCCCCCAGGCCCATTTACTCTGCACTGCTGTAAAGATTTTCTACCAAAATATTTATATAGTGCTCTCCAGCCATTTTGGAATCAATTTTAACGAGTCTACCAACTCCTGAAGAGGAAAAACATCCCCACACCATGCTGCCTCTTGATGATCTTGGTCTAGAAATATTTTCCAGAATTTCACAATCTTTTTTAAACGGTAATACTAATTTTTTGTTACTTGCTCTCATTACTAATAACGTGTAATTCATGGATTTTGCGAAACTAATCAAACATAAAAATATTATTCTAGAGAAAGATACATTTTTTTGTCTATAGAAGCTTTACGGACAATTATCTGAGCTCATTTCTTGAGTTTTTTGGTTTTATTAAGGTTTATTTATTTTTGTAATAAATGTTGAAAATTGTTGTTGTCTCAACGATTTATAGATTTTTTAAACTCTCGAAAACATTTTAGTTGACTTAAATTGCGCTGGTATTTTCCATAATACAATGTAATCCCCATCCCACACGGCATCAAATAACGTAATAATTTACAATATATGTCGTTCCGTGGAAGTGGAAATATGTCACAATGCCGGTTGTATCTTTAGAGAGTTTCATAAAACACAATATTATTTTTGACAGTCCCGAGTCCATTAAAGTTGCTTATGCTTCTTTTAAGGTGTATGTTATAGGTAAAACATTTGACCGTGAAGTTTAATACTCTTTACTTGATCTGCTTGATTTATCGTTTTCTTTTGCAGACTCAAAACATAATGTGCGATGCAGATGATTCCTTTGTGGTACTTTGGAATTTACGTCACCTTGTAACTACTGACACTCTTCAATAATTTTTTAAGCTGACAGAAGATCTATGCAATTCTTCAATGGATTCAAAAGTAATTTCATTATGTAGCCAAATTGAGTAGTTTTTGGAATAAAAATTTTCATTTTATGGTTTTAGGTATGCCATTTTTTTCCACATTTTGTGAGGAATTCAATTAAAATTGCTTTTTTATTATCTGAAATTAACTAAATAACTCAAAGACCCTGCAGTCGATAAAAAATAAGCGTGCTTTAAAAAAAAATCAAAAAAGTAATGATAAAATAATTCTGATGCCTCAATTAATGAAAGCGTTTCTGATCCATGATCGCATGGAAGCTTTATCATCAATTTTTGTATTTTTGCGGAGGTAAAAAGTAAAAGTGAAAATTTCTCAGGCAATACATACATACATATATAATTGGTCATTACAACCCTTTAGTCAGGATTACGACCTAGTTTCTAACAAGACTTATGTATGTTGTGCGCGTTAATTTGTATACATGAGTGGCGGACCTACAGTTTAAAGTCGACTCCGAACGACAGATTTTTGAGAAACTTTTCATGAAAATTTGATTTACTATCACAGTTTTTGCCAGAAATCTGCTGAGAGGAAGTCGCCGAAAAAATACTTTTCGTATTAAAGACGTGCACAGTTACAACTGAATACACAAGTTTCGTAGTGTCTACTGCTGTGAGTGTGTATTGATGAGTAGTTGAGTAGTTCTTGTACAAGTTGGTATTGTTATTTTCTCAAACATAGTAAGTATGAGTGAATATAAAGAGAATAAGAGTAACATATTTGTTTTGCTATATTTTAGTCAAACAAATAAAATAGATTATGAGTATGGTACAATAAGTAACTTATTGTATGCTGTATGCATATGGACATTAAATTACAAGCAGAATACGAACACTAATAAAACAACTATAATAATTTTAAAACGATGCGTTTTATTGTTTTTTTTATAAAAAAATACAAAAAATTAATATAATTCAGTATTTAAAGATGTTTTTAAAACAAAACTAAAAATAAAAACTCAGTTGATAAAAATGTACAAAAAAATAATATAATTTAGTACTTAACTATGTTTTTAAAACAAAACTAAATACTTTCAGTATAAAAAAATACAAAAAAAAATATAATTCATATTATTATTATATTATATTTTTTAAACAAAATTAAAAATAGAAACTGAAATTCAGTTAAAATAATAATATTATTCTTTGGAATTTACAAACAATATTTCGTTAAATGATTTTCCATTAACGCCGAGTTTTGATCTTTTATCGGTAATTGAAGCACGAGCAATAGAAAACACTCTTTCTGATGGTGCACTTGATGCTGGAATAGCAAAAATTCTGCAGCATAACTTATATAATAATGGAAATGCATTTTTACTGTCTTCCCACCATTTTAAAACATTAAAATCATTTTGCAGATATACATTAGTATTTTTATATTTATTTAACTCATTTTCTATTTTTGACTCATTCGAATTAGTTTCTTGTAAGGGTTGTATATATTTTTCAAACAATGAATATATTTTAGATGCATTTATCTCAGTAGGAGTGTGTGATATATTATCATCATTTAAATAGGGAAGTAACAAAGATCTACATTCGGTAAAAACTTCTCTTTGCTCTTCTAAACTAAATTGAATGATTTGATTTGTGGGTGGGAATAAAAATATGGATAATTTATGAAATATTGTTGTTTTACTTTTTTTTAAAATCTTGTATGAAACTTGGCTCATCATTACTGGTGGTGTTACAATTAAATATTGTATATGAGGATGAACCAAATAAATTGTTGCGTAGGAGCTACCTTCAAGCTCTTTTGAAGCTTCCATGAAAGGCCTCAAAATTGCTATTAAATAGTCCAAATAATATTCTCTTATAACATTATATTTTTCTAAAAGATTTTTCTCCCTAAGTATTTTTTATATATCATTAAAATTCGATTTTATTGATAGCACAGCCCTGCAAATTTGGACTTTTTTTGTGCAAATAAGATGGCTTCAGGTGTTTTCGAAGGCATTTGGCGCGCTAAACACGAATCCGGTTTCAAAAATTTTCCATCACGTCAGGTTTTCGAGAAAAAGGGGGTTGAAAACCCTAAAAATAGCGTTTTTGGCCATTTTTGAAACATTGTAGAGCTCAACACTGACGTGCTAGAACCATCGCTATTGTTAGAAATTGACAATTGATCTTTGCTCTTTAAAATGAGCCCAAAGCCAAATTGTTTGCATACACCCTTAAAGTAGGGGGTGGGTTTATGTCAAGGGGTGCAAAAGAAAACGAAACACATTACGGAGGTCCTTAAAAATTGATCAGATTTACTTGAAAATTGTTACTCATGGGTTTTTGGGGTGGCTGATTACAGATCTTCATTCAGATTTAATAAATTCAAAATGGCGGATCCAATATGGCGGTCAAGTAAATCTGATTAATTTTTATAAACCTCGACCGCCATATTGGATCCGCCATTTTGATTTTATTAAATCTGAATGAAGATCTGTAATCATCTTCTGAATGAAGATCTGTAAAAACCCCTGAGTAACAATTTTCAAGTAAATCTGATTAATTTTTAAGGACCTCCGTAATGTGTTTCGTTTTCTTTTGCACCCCTTGACATAAACCCACCCCCTACTTTAAGGGTGTATGCAAACAATTTGGCTTTGGGCTCATTTTAAAGAGCAAAGATCAATTGTCAATTTCTAACAATAGCGATGGTTCTAGCACGTCAGTGTTGAGCTCTACAATGTTTCAAAAATGGCCAAAAACGCTATTTTTAGGGTTGTCAACCCCCTTTTTCTCGAAAACCTGACGTGATGGAAAATTTTTGAAACCAGATTCGTGTTTAGCGCACAAAATGCCTTCGGAAACACCTAGAGCAATCTTATTTGCAAAACCCATGCAGGGCTGTGTAGTAAATTAAAATAAATTGTATTCCACCTCGTGGGTGAAAAACTTTTTAATGAAGTATTTAACTCACAATTAAGTCCCGATTTTTTAAAAAATTTTATAAGTTTTGAAGATGTTGTAGTTATTTCAAGTATTTGTTCTGAGGCATGTATACATTTTTCTATTGCATTATGTAGAAGATGATTAATGCAATTGATATTGCCATGTTCCTTTAAAGCCGCTTTAATATTGGCTCCTCTATCAGTAACCACAACTATTGGATAATTTAAACAACAATTGAACTCACTGAGTAAAGTTTCCAATCTTTGTTTTATATTGGTACCTATTTATTAAATAAATAATTAATTTTTAATCATCCTTCATTACACTGCCACTCCCTGATAGTGAAGTTTGATACTATTGACCTATTGCTTTAACATTATTTGTACAAAACTTCATTTTCCGGGGGATGGAAAATACAATTTTTATACCCACCATAAAAAATAGTAGTCATAAATTCTGAAAGGATTGATCCATAACGATCTAATGTCATGTATCTTCAAAAATTTAAATTAAATTTACGATACATGATTTGATGGTGGGTATATTACATTCGGCACAGCCGAATATACCGCTATTACATATCGTTAGTCTCATTCGTAAATGTGTTAAGTCCCTTTTTTCAAATTTTACAGGAGACACTAAAAACATTGCGGCTGCTTCTGTTTTTAAAATTTGTAAACTTTTTAAACGCAATTATTTTTACAAAATAGCTCTCTTTAAATGGCCTAGATCAAAAATTAAGAATAATTAATACTTAATATTCGTGGAGTTAGCACGTGCTGTTAATATTTTTCGTAGTTTTGTGGACTTAGCGTTTTTGCAAACCAAAAAATTACAACAACTTTAAACTACATACTGACATTTTTTTTGTCGTAAAATATGAATTTGGTATAGTGTTATCGTTTTGCATTAAAATCTCAATTTTGGAAAAAAGTGGACTTAGCGTCTTTGCGAATTATACTAACGATATTATATACAATGTATACACATTAGACCGAATCACAAAATATAGTGCTTAAACAATGTATTGTATAAATATACAATATGTGGTATCATTTTAAAGATTTTTTGAAGTTGCATCTAACGGTGTATAAAACTGGCAAAATTTTGCTGCTATTTATTTGTTCTAATGTAAATTATTAAAATTTCATTTTTTTTTTCAAATATAACAATTACAAGGACATGCTTATTTATGTTTTATACACCATTGAACGCCACTTTAAAAACCCTTTAAAATGATATATCATATTAAATATATTGTTTCACAAAAAATACTAAAATTTTAAAAAATCATTTAAATAATGCATTTTTTAAATTTGATCCAGCTCATGAGCGGTTATCACTAGGCTTAAAATATTTCCAGAATTATCATAATACAAAGAAAGGTGTATATTGAGAGGGGAAACAAAAACACGATTTTGCTTTCCATACAGAGGAGTCGGTCTAATATACATATATAAAAGTGTATTTATTATTTTATGGAGAACTTACTTGTATTTGAAATTCCTTTCATTGATTTTACTCCCAACAACTTAGTAGTATGTTTATGTACCTTCGGGGGCACTTATTCCATACAAAATTTGGCTCATGCATAGCTGTAAAAGAGTAAGAACATTGCAGAATTGTGAAATGAAATGTGTGCGATCGGTCTTTAGGTTTGTAACATGTATTATGAAAAGGTAATGCTTTTTAATGTGTATGTGTGTGTGTGTGTTAAAATTTGGGAGCATGCATATCTGGAAAAGAATTAAATCATTTTAATTTTCAATTTTTCCCTACAAATTTGGGATCATACCTGCTTATTCTTGTTCATTTTATTTGTATTGCTTTTCAAACGAATGGTTGGACGGACAGAATGAGTGTGTGCACGTTTCCTCATCTACATCCCAGAGTACAAGTAGACTGTAATGTGAAAATGTATATACGTATGTACGAATGTTTGGACGGACAGAATGAGTGTGTGCGTAACATGTAATGTGTATGATCGTTTTTTTTTAATAGTAAATTCTTGACACGCACTGCTCATGATCACAGGTAGAAGAAATAGAAATATAAACTAATAAGAAAGGGTAGGTTGGTTGTGCGGTTGTTTTTAATTTGATGAGAAAGAAATGTATAGTTGTGTCTGTGGGTTTTTTTCACGCATAAGTATAAGTAATATCTGTTTTCACATAATTGAATTTACTGATTGATCTACAACACCCCAGAGTATAAATAGACTTGTTTTTAAGGATTTAGAATTTTTTAGTTTTACTGTTTTAAATAAATGAAATTATAGAATAAAGGGATTAATTATAACAAATTAGTTTTTTATTTTTTGAAAATTTTATTACATATTTCTTTTTTCAGATTTTTACAGATTCGAATTTAAAAATACGTTTATACAGATTAAATAACTTAAGTGTTAACAAATATTGTGTATAGAATGTTTGACATCGACAAATGTTGAAAGATTGTGAATAAGTATTTTCACAATAATACAAACGTATGACATATTAATACATAAAAATGGATTACTTATTTTACTAATGTTATATATCCTTATTTCATTTATAAGTTTCATAAATAAATCTATATGTTTTATTAATAGTTCTTCCAATACAGCTGATGTTACCATTTTTGTTCCCCTTCTTTAAAAATTTAATAGTAGGTTGTGTTAGTGCGGGACGATGTACTCTGAATTATTTCATTTTAATTTATATTTATTGAATAAAAATTTTAAACACAAGTGCCCACAATTAAATGTATTAAATTTTTGTTTTCGTTCATAATTATATTCAATAGGAAATTTTAAGTAGTTGACAATCTCAAGTGGTTGTTGTAAGTTTCCAAAGCTATCAAAGTATTTTTTATAGTTGTGGTTTTTATAATATGCTACCCAATCGGAACCCATACCATTTGAATCATCTAAATTAACAATGTCGCATTCTTGTTTGAATGGTTTTTCAGGTAAAGAATCACGCATGAAAACACCCCTAAAATGTTTGAGATGTCTTCCATATTTATTCAAATCCAAATCTGTTAATGGGCGATTGGGTAGGTTATCTAATAGTTTTTTGGAGCTGGACTATAGTAGAGACCATATCCAGTTTTATATGGTTTGAGGTACAACCCTTTACCCATTGCAATTGATTCCATATATCTATTATGACGGTTAGCTTCAGCCAATTGTTCTTTTCCATTTTTGATAGCATTTACTGCTTTGACAATAGCGGATCCTCCACTTGCCAAACCACCAAGTGCTGACAATGCTGTTAGTACGGGAATAAGTGGAAGAAATCCTCCAATTTTCGGTACAGGTATAACTCTCGGTATTATAATGTCTGCTCGCTTTTTCCCTTTAAAATTTGAATGAATAGCCTTTTGAGCTATTTAACAGCATCATTTATATCAAGGGGTTTCTGTTCTTTCAATTGTTTTAAAGTTTTTCTCACAGTAGCTGTGAATAATTTCTTATTACACTTATTCATTTTTCCTTTTCTCATTCTTTTTGAATTTTTTCTTTTCTTATGTCTCTGCTCCTTCAAACCTAATCCAAATTTCACTTTAGCTTACATAGCGTTTGTCACAAACCACGCGTTAGCACGTTCTTTAATATCACTATCTTTAGATTTAACTCCCTGCCAGGCTTTTTCAGCTAATATTTGATCTGCTTGATGTCTTGTGTCTATATCTTTTGATTGTGAATATGCAATATTCAATATTCTAATAAATTTGTACCCTTATCTCGTCTTGCTAAACGTTTTTCAAGTTTTGTACCAGGTCCACAAAACTGATAACCATGTAGATGTAATTCAACAGGTACTTTATTTATTAAGTTGTTTACAAATCCTCTTCTCATCTTACACTGGCTGAGGTTTTGTTTTGACTGTAGATTATAACAAATTTTTTTCGTTACTTTTATACCTCTTCGCAAAAATAGCTGAAATCAAGACGATCTCCTATATACAGCAATTTATATGATTTCAGTATGTTAATTTTTTGATATTGATTTTGATCTGCTTTCTATCTGATCACGATCTACTTTACATCTGATCACGATCTGCTTTGTATCTGCTCACGATCTACTTTATATCTGATAACGATCTACTTTTTTGGTTTTTCGTTTTGTCTATTTTATTTTAATTTTTTTTTTATTATTTTTTTTTTGACATTACCATGTTTTAGGTAAACATGTTCTACCTCAATGTTTAAATTGTTTATTTGATCAGCTAGATCATCATGTATTTGTGTTATATATATATATATATATATATATATTTTGTGTTTATGATTATATTTATTGAAACCTTCTCCAAATTTATTAATATAAGACATTTCTTTCACTCTTCTAAAAAATTATGTTAGCTTCTTTAAGTTCTTCGATAATAGAGATTATTTCGTTTTGATGATTGTTGTGACCAGAACCTTCCGATGAAAGAAGTAAACGTAGTCTGTCAACTAGTTCATTAGGATCATCCCAATGTATGTAATTTGATTTCAGATTATTTTGTAATTTTAGCATTAAACCACTGCCTTTTGTTAAAATGTTTGTTGTTGTTTCGAATAAATTTTTAATTATTCGTATATATTTGAAGGCTCGTGTTCCCTTCACTTGTTCATTAGATTCATAGCGACGTTTATGTGCATTGGTATGAATTAAAATCTCTTTATATTTTTTCAAATCATTTTTAGAATAATGGAGAGGTTCTTTATGAAATACTAGTTCAAATAATCCAGGCGTCATTTTCAATTTCATATTCCCTATCTGCATAGTATTATCTCTATTAAATATTAATTTTTCCTTGCCATATCTCCAACTACCGTCTACATCTTGATTAAAACCATAAATTTTATCCAATTGCTTATTATTAATAAGTGTTTGTATATTTTCAAATAATGGAGAATTTTTCGTCAGCCTTAAACATGGTTTTCTTTTCAAGTTCTTGATACATGTACTTGATACAGGTCTATTATGGTCATCGTTTTTTTCATCATCATTATCATCAGTTGAAATATTTTCATACTAAAAATCGTTATTATCACCGTTTACATCATCGTAAACATCGTCATCATCAATAGTGTTGTCTATATCCTTATGCTTATCGTCAAGTTTTCCGATGATTTCATTATCACCATTTACATCATAATAATCGTCATCATCATCAATAGTGTTGTCTGTATCTTTATGCTTATCTTCGAGTTTTCCAATGATTTCATTATCACCATTTACGTCATAATAATCTTCCTCATCATCTATAGTGTTGTCTACATCCTTATGCTTATGTTCAAGTTTTGGGATGTTTTCATTATCATCATTTACATCATCATAATCATCGTCATCATTAATAGTGTTGTCTATATCCTTATGTTTATCTTTAAGTTTTCCAATGATTTTTTTAAGTGGTTTTGTTATTGGTTGAAAGGTATCTTCTAATAAATTAACTCTATCTATTTGATTCAGTTTAATATTTTTTAACTTTTTCTTTAGAACAGCCCTTGTCTTTTCAAGATCTTCCAACACTTTATTATGGTAATTTTTAGACATTATAATAATTTTTTATATTGAATTTGATCTGGTTATGATCTGCTCGCTATCTGATTATGATCTGCTTTGTATCTGATTACGATCTGCTTTATATCTGATCACGAACTGCTTGCTATCTGGTCACGATCTGATTTATACCTGATCACGATCTGCTTTATGGCTTGTGTCTATATCCATTGATTTTGAGTACGCTATATCGTGCTTTCTACAATCTGCATCCAATAAATTATTCCTTTATTTCCTTTATTATTGCTATTCGTTTTGAAGTTTTGTATCAGGTATGAAAGTAACGAAAAAAATGGTTATAAACTACAGTCAAAAGAAAAAAACCTAATCAGTGTAAGATTGGAAGAAGATTTGTAGACAACTTAATAAACAAATTATATGTTGAATTACATCCACCTGGTTATCAGTTCTGTGGACCTGATACAAAACTTCAAAAACGAAAAGCAAGAGGAGATAAAGGAATAATTTATTGGATGTAGATTGTAGGAAGAACGATATAGCGTACTCAAAATCAAAGGATATAGACACAAGTCATCAAGCAGATCGTGAACAGGTATAAATCAGATCGTAAGCAGATATAAAGCAGATCGTGACAAGATATCAAGCAGTTCGTGACCAGATATAAAGCAGACCGTAACCAGATACAAAGCAGATCAAAATCAATATAAAAAATAAAAAATCGAAACTTGAATTCGACAAGGCTCATCTCAACTGGAGTGTCTAAATATGAAGAACTGTGCTGTTTTCTGACGAATCTAAGTTTAATTTAAACGATTCAGATGGCATAAGGCGTGTGCGCAGACAATATGAAATGTTTCACGATATGAAAGGTTTTTTTGCTGGCCTTAGACTGAATAATCCGGCCTCAACCTCCTTCTGCGAATCGCTCCATCCCTAATTTTTAAACCTAAGCGGTTTCGTATGTGGCTAGAAGATGCTGTGGGATCATTTTGGATTGTCCTTTTAATTCAGGAGTCTTCATATCGCGAAGTTTCACGTGGTCTTCCTCCAGAATGGGTAGGAGATGTGCGACCGGTATGGAAAAAATTTTTAATTAGCCTAGAAATAATTGATCTGTTTATCGAATATTTTGTACTCAATTGATCTTAACCCAATCTAGAACTTGTGGGAGATCGTTAACTTAAAAATCAACCGAGAAAATTGCAAAACCAAAGACGATATATTTGAAGCCGCAAAAATAGCCTGGGAAGCAATATCACCTGAAATAATTTATAATTTCATATCCTCTATGCCTAAAAGAAGGCATGTGCCATCCAAAATAAAGGATTCGCAAAGAAATATTGGTTGCAATAGTTTTTATCTGTACCCTAAATTGGGGGTGCTTTAGTTTGTCCGCTTATATTTTCGACTTAAAATGTATTTTGAATCATAACTTTTTTTTATTGAATTCTGAATTCCTTAAGTTTGTGTTTTTCAATAATAAGGATATAAATAAATAAAAAAATATAAAAAAAATTATTAATAACTTTGTTTTCTTAAAAAAATAATCATTTAAAAAAATGTACTGAGGGGATGATTAGGTTTTGGCCGATACTGTATATACATTTTCACATTACAGTCTACTTGTACTCTAGGATGTAGATGAGGAAACGTGCACACACTCATTCTGTCCGTCCAACCATTCATTTGAAAAGCAATACAAATAAAATGAACAAGAATAAGCAGGTATGGTCCCAAATTTGTAGGGAAAAATTGAAAATTAAAATGATTTAATTCTTTTCCAGATATGCATGCTCCCAAATTTTAACACACACACACACATACACATTAAAAAGCATTACCTTTTCATAATACATGTTACAAACCTAAAGACCGATCGCACACATTTCATTTCACAATTCTGCAATGTTCTTACTCTTTTACAGCTATGCATGAGCCAAATTTTGTATGGAATAAGTGCCCCCGAAGGTACATAAACATACTACTCAACTTGTTTTTACATTGACCGTCCATAACAAAGTGAGCTGTCTAGGCAAGGTACGATATTTTTGAAAAATTTTCAGTCCATAAGTCACATGTTAGAGCATAACCAATTTTTCTTATTGATAATATTTCCGATTTGAGTTTTTCAAAGTGTATAGAATATCTATTTTCAACATTTCTAAAAATTGTTGATGGATGTGGTAGTAAAGAGTCTATATTAATATTAGCTCCATATTTATTTCCAAGAGACAGCATTAAATTTGAATAAGCTTTTAATCCATTATCTTTTACTAAAGAATATGGCCGGATATCTTCAAGGACCCATTCTGTCAAAACGTCGGTACAAGCCTTCTTAGCTTCTTGATTTGGTTCAATTACAAGGTTTTCATTTTCACTTTTTAATAATGTATAGCACTTATGTTTATTTAAATTTGAAAGTGCATTTTTATTGTACTTGTATGCATTTTTAAAATTTTTGCACGCAACAAAATTTGTAATATCCGAATCATTTTCATCTTGAACCATACCAAAACAATCCCATATTTTGCTTCACCTCTTTTTTCGCAAATTTTATATTTACCAGACACAATTTTTTCTTTTATTTCCAAATTATTCATTTTTATATTAATATGTATAAATACTTCAACTTAATGCACTAATCCACATTCGTTTTACTATAAATAACAATAAACACTCAAAAATACTTGTAGTACAACAGTTATTTGAGAGAAAGAAACAAATACAATACAATACTCAACGCAAAACCATAAAGAACTGTTATTGTTTTTGTGGGTAGAGTAGATGAGTAAAAGCAAAAGCAGACAATATCAGTTACACTCATTCTCTCTTTTATACCAATAGTACATGGTATCTATCATGGTGTATTTGTTTTACAAATAGTTTGTGGTGTACTACTGAACGTCTTTATTTTGTATTTTATTTTGATGTCTGGCCTGGGAGTCGAACCCTGGCTTTTCGTCTAATAAGGCAACACACTACCTACTAGACCACGGCGACTTCACCGGCATGGTAACCACTCATTAAATGTAATGATAATATGCGGGCCAGACTACACATTTTACAGTGTAAATGCAAGTTGGCCGGGTAGTGTTCATGATTCAAGAGTTTTACGGAATTCGGCTATAAGCCAAAGATTTGACAATGGATGGAGACCATTTCCGGATGCTGTTGTTTTGGGTGATAGTGGTTACGGATTGAAAAATTGGTTGATACCACCATTACGCCGAAATCCTGACAACCCTGCTGAAGAGGCTTTCAGCCGTTGCCACAAATAAACACGGCGCATAATTGAAAATAGTTTTGGCATTCTTAAAGAAAGATTTCCGTGTCTAAATTACCTGCGACTAAGGCCTGAGTTTGCAGGAAAGGTAGTTATTGTTTGTGCCATCTTACACAATATTGCCTGTAGCATTGGAAGAAGTAGTGAAAACATGCCATCCACTGAAGACACTGAAGGTAAAATCGATGAATTAGATCTAGAAAATGCTGAAGAAGGAAACGATACCCTTATTAATATGGATCATGCGAGAGGAAAGGAAAGGCTTACTTCTCTCCTGCAATACTTTTCCTAATGCTATCTATTATAGCATTGCTTTGGAATAAAATTAGTTTTTTACGTACGAACTTTTCTACTGCAAAACCGTTGTTTCTTCTGGGATTTTTTGCGGTTTTAAATTAAATTCTCAGAGAATTAATAATATAAGAAGAAACAATATAAAATTCACTTAAGGTATGATCACATTAGGAAAATATTTGACGAAAAATGCGTAGCCACATTTTTTATTTAAAGAAAAAATTAAAGGCTAGAAGAAAAATTGTTCTATAAATTATTGGTTACGCTTTTTTTGGAAAATATTTTCATAACGTGATCATACCTTTCTTATTTATTTAAAAATAAAGAACAATTCATAAATAACACAAAGTAGGATAATAGTAAAATAAATAAAAATAATTAAAATTAGTAAGGCATAAAAAAACTTAATACTCCTCAAGTTGCAAAATGTTTGCGGTCATTGCCGTTGCAATTTCCCGAGTTATGTTGGAAGCTGGTAGTTGGAGCACTCTCTCAAATTTCAGGCATTGAAATTTCCTGTAGTAAATTTCAACCTGCATAAGCTCCAGGCGATATTTCTTCTCTTTATCCAAAGTTTCACTTAGAAACTTGGTAGAGCTCTTTCTGTTCCTTGGGTTTGGAGGTGGGTGGGAAATTGTTGCTTCTGTTGTCGATATTATGGAATCACGATCTGCTGATGGTAGATTTTCTGAATTTCCATAGCTTTCAGGCAAATTCAGTCCATCTACCACAGCTGAATCTGATTCCAGAATATCAAGGATGGCTAAGTCAACTTCATCCATAAGGCTGTCCTTACCGCCTGCGGACCCAGTTTTTTGGGCGTTATCTCTTTTATTCTGCAAATTAAAAAATCGATTATTTCAGACATAACAATGTTACATTGCGATCGTATGTAGATATGTATGTATTTAAAAAAATTATTTGAGCTTTAAATTTATACCCCAATTCACAATCCATTTTTAAATACATTTGTTTTGTTTTCAAAATTGTAATTTGAAAAATATTTTTGATTTACAATATACAATTTTATAACAGCGTTTGTGAATTGGGCAATTATCATAATTATTATAAAATTATACACAATAATGTTTTAAGTGTTCTTATATGTATGTATATTCTTTTACAGCAAAAACAAAGCGAGAGTAACACATTGAAACCGTTACGTTCAAAACTTAAGAATGAAATATAAACAATTTTCTTTTTGCCATTGTTGTTGGATTATGACGATAATTTGTGTTGTTGTCGTATACAAGATTCTTATTTATTATTAGAATTGCACAATATTACAACTAATAAAAATTCGAACAAAAACTTACGATGTAAATATAAATATTTGCTATGTGTAGACAATAAATTATTTTACTTACCAATGTCCGACTCTTCCAGAGTCCAAAGAAACTGTCTCTCGCATAGGTCCATGTTTTTTGGGCCGACGCCAGTTGCAGTGATTGGGCTTTTTTCAAAACTTCCTACCAGGCAGCCTGTTTATCTAATTTATTAACCTTGTAAACTTGAGTATTTTCTAAATAGTTACAATAATTTTATTCAAAATAGTACTTACTTTATTGTTTGAAAACTAGCAAATAAAATATCCCTTTTTTCTTTAATAAAGTGTAGCAATGCAAGTTTTTTTCCATTTGTATCTTGCGGCTCATTTTGACAATTAATCTTTAACGCAAAGTGAAAAGTGATAACACGCAAATGCAAAGTAGGTTAAATGGTTTGTGGAAGACTTTTCACATTCACTTTTCAAGAGAGCGCAAAAATTTGCAAGAGCGCGCAAAGACTTTGCAAAGAGAGCAAAAATTTTATTGGTACTAAGAGAGATTTGCAAAGAATTTTGTGGAACAGAAACAGTTATCACTTTGCTAAAAAATACAGTTTGATAAGTGCAAAGTTGATAAGTTGTTTCGTGGAATAGGGCCCTGGTGAACTCCTTCCGGAACCCTCTTCAATCGACTTGGGTATGCCACTTGCCTCGGTCAAGTTGGCCATTGCGCGGAAATTCTTTCGAAACGCCAACCTATCCTGGGTCAATGAGGAGTCTTGCTCCAGCGCTAAACTCACCTGGCCCTTGACGGATATCATGCGTACCAATCAGTTATTTGGACTTGGTCGTAGCATCATCTCAATCACAGTGGCCATGCTTACAGGTCATTGTGTTAAGGGTTGGCACGCGGACAGTATGCGGCTCCCATTTAACGACTTCTGCCATTGGTGGCGATCCGCTGAGGAAGAGGAGACTGTTATCCACTTTCTTTGTCAGTGTTCATCTCTTGCGATGTTATTTGGCTCCTCCTTGTAAGCTGGACGGAGCAGTCGTCCATTAATGGCAAGGATATAGCTTCGTTTATCAACTTTTCGGGCTGGTTTTCCAACGTAGGGTAGTCGTGCTTTAGAATGTGCAGCCCTTGCGCTAACCAATTTCTTCTCCCCTGATTTTGATAATTGGTCAGTACAGAGACTGCGTTCACCTGTGGCGTCACAACAGGCCGCTACGCGTGTATAGCTATAACTTAACCTAATGATAAAATGATTCTGATGCTTCAATTAATGAAAGCATTTCTGATCCATGATCGCTTAGAAGCTTTATCATAAATTTTTGTATTTTTGCGGAGGTAAAAAGAAAAAGTGAATATTAGTCAGGCAATAAATTGTTTTAAAGCAAAGTGTTAATTTTGATCCACTTAAAGAAATCTGCAAAGAGGCAGGAATACTAAAATAGGTGACCGTTCTATGTTTCTGTTCCAAACCACTCAATCAGAAAACATCATCATAGCATCTCAAAAAGTGGAACATAATGTATGAAAAGATTGGCGTTATCCAATTAACATTTGTGCCTTATCTGTAATGATTTTAATAGTCTGTATCATCATATAGATTTTAATAAAAGTATGGAATCCATTAAAAAGGATATAATTTTACAATTAAACACATTTAATTAATATTTTCAATAATATCTCTTTTTTAACTTATTTTTTGAATTGAAATCATAATAATAATAATTCTGAATTGTTATATAAAATGAATTGAAATATAAAATGAATTGAAATATAAATGTAAAATTTAATGAATTGAAATATAAAATGTAATAGTCTGTAAGGATATTCCATAGACTTAAATAAATAAATAAATAAATAAATAAATAAATAAACTGCAGCAGTATATGTAGACTGAACGAATTTGTTTAGGTCAAATTGAAACTCTTACGTACGCCGTACAGAGGGGCATTTTGCCTGAAAACCTGGCCAAAATTAATAGAAGTGTTTTATAAGTTAATGGCTGGAATTTTTTGATAGTGTTAGTGATAATTAGGCCCAAGAATGAACCCAACTGATTTTGGTTCAAATTGGTCCGTGATTTCGCCTAGCCCCCATACTAATTCCCCTCGTAATTGCACTTATTTACACATAATTATGGTAATTATGCAACAATCATGATATAATTTAGCATAGATCAGTTCTGTGTACTAAGAAATCATGGTGTAAAGTTTGGTGAATCGGATAACATTTGACCCCTGTCCCAATATAAAGTCCCCTTTATAAATTCACGTTTGCGCTTATAAATGGCTTAAAAACATCGGTATCGTGATAAAATTCTGTATGAACATGTATTTTGTAAACCTAAATCATATTACCAAATTTTGTTATGGCCGGTCCATAATTGTCCCTAGGTCCAAAATAGGGCCCCTTAAGAAAATATGTTGAGCAATTATAATTGGCTTAAAAATGTAATTACCTCGATGAAATTCGACATGAACATGTTTAATATGAATGTGAATCATTTTACCTGATTTTATTATAATCAGATCGTAAGTGCCCCTAGGTACCACATACGGTCCATTAAGAAAATCAAACATACATCTCATATTGTTATAATAGTCGATATACATATGTAATTAAGTTTTTAAAGTTATATGATAATTAATATTTATTCATAATATTTATTTTACATAATTTAATACTTAAATTAAAAAATACTTAAAAAGTGAAACTACAGTGCACGCTCGCTAATGTGAACTAATTAAAACTGGCGTTGTTCACTTTTGCGAATAGTACCATTTTTTAAACAAAAATAATTAGTTATGAATTTTTTTACTTTTTTTAGAATTTTTTTAGAACACATTTTATAATTTAATCTTTACAAACTTTCTTCACAGTATTTAAATAGCAAATGAAGAATAAATATGCAAGCAGATGTAGTAACGCATACATATACACTCACACAGATAATTATATGTACCCCCCTAAACATAATTTTTTTAAAAAGTAATGAACTTCTAATCTAAAATTTCTTCACATTAGCGTCTGTAACGACACATTTACTTACATAAAAAAAGATTCCCAAAATCTATGAATTTGTGACTGCCACCACAGAAAATTATACGTACGACGTATATTTCGCATAAAATTTCTCCAAGGGTAGTCCGGTATATAAAAGGTATTGTGGATAAAAATTCTAGGCCGTATAAATAAATACCTCGGAAAGTGATCACAATGTTATTGTGTATTCCGAAACAGTTCGAAGTGTTTTGAGAAAGAACGGTTTCCGCAGCCGAGTGCCGAGAAAAAAGTCACGATTGGAATTTGCCCAATAATATATGGGCAAGTCAACTGATTTTTAGGCGAATGTAATATTTAGTGATGAGAAAAAATATAATTTGTTCGGCTGTGACGGAAAACAAAAAATTTGGGCAAATATCAGTTGACTTGTCCATATATTATCATTTAAAAAAAAATTAATTTAAGGGGGTATGTATAATTATCTGTGTGACTGTATATATGTACACCTAAAACGGGGATTCCCGCAACTAATAAGCACAGAATTTTAACGTTCAAATTAAAAAAAATCTGTTCAAATTATAGGGCTTTTTACATTTGTTCATCTTTTAGAGTAGTCAATGAAGCAAAAAACATGTTCACATTAAGCGGTGTTCATATAATGCGGTGTTCACTAGAGCGCGCGCGCACTGTAACACTGTACAATCGTTAAAATCGTTATCATTTTCATTTTTTGAACGAATAATTTCAACATTAATATATGAGATATATATATATATATATATATATATATATATATATATATATATATATATATATATATATAAAACTGAAAGTAGCAGTTGCTCATACCTTTCAAATAAGAAAATCAATATAAAACCTCTATTCGTTTAGCCACAAAAAAAATATTATATAAACCTATTAAAATTTCAAAAAAACACCAACAACGCATTTAATTTTCTTCACTTTCCTGACTTTGACATCGTCTCAAATCTACAAATCTCAACTTAAAGTCGTGAAAATTCACTATATAATGCAGAAGTTTGTTTCTTTAAATTAATTTTTGCCTTTTTGGCCAGCTTTTCAGGGTAAATGCCACATAGTGCGCCGTCTTGGGACGGTATAAAAATGGAAATGTTGATGTTTTGGTATATCCCTATTGCTGCTTCCACTTTTGTGAGCGCATATTTCTAAATTCGAAATTTATGCTGTGAAACCTGTTGGAAATTTACTTTTCTGCCTGATAAATTTTCTTTATCCCTGATGTTTCTTGCTTTTCTCACCTGTCGGAAAAATAAACAAATATTTGAAATATATTTACGTGTGTATGTACTTTTTCCAAGGAATAATTCATAAGACAACTTTTTAAAGCTGCTTTATGCCTTTTTTTGTTTTTATTGTATTTGCTTGTTCATCAACAACATGTGCACAATATTTATTTATTTATTTATTTATTAATTACAATACAATTACAAATTATATCCTAATTATATACGAGCGAAGTAACTTGACTATGTGCTCGGTGTAGTGTCACAGACCAGAGTCTCTGGTGGGAATCGAACCCACGACCCTCACGCTAATAGTCTAGCACACTACCCACTAGACTACCAGGGCACCCATGTGCACAATATATATAATTAAAGACGTAAAGTGCGTTAGGATGCGGTAAAAAGGGGCTTATTAGAGGTAAAAAATTATATTTACTATCGGAGTTTTTGCCAGAAATCAGCTGAGAGGAAGTCGTCGAAGAAATATTTTTCATATTTCGTTTGAATGGAGCTGTCCTGGCGTTTGAACCGAGGCCTCACGTTTAATTAGCCAACACAATACCTACTAGACCACGGCGGCTTCAAATTTCATGAATTTTAAGCATTCACATATATAAAAATAATAACTTCATAATAAAACAAAAAAAATGATGTTTTTTCCCAAAATAATCCAAAAATAATGAACATTTTCTGGTGACAGCATCTTTGTTCACCGCAATAGCGAAAATATAGGAGAAAATCTTTGACCTTCCAGAAACGCCCAACAATAACCCTTAGTTAAACTTCATTTATGAAGTTAAAAAGATGTTAATGTTAGAGTCTTCTTAGTGTTTCATAATTTGAAGATCTATTTCGATCATCAGTATTTATCGGAATAATATAGCGGATATTCGCGGCTATAACCCAACCGAAAAATAATATTTTGTTAAAGAACAGTTGTTATTGAATACTATATCTCTCCACAGTGATTTGGCAAAACAGTCTAAATAATTAGTATCTAATTTGACAGTTGCAGATTTAACAAGATGACCGTTATCAACTATCAAAGTTCGGAAGTTTGTATTAGAAGACTCGAAAAGCAAAATGTTTTCTCTTTGGTGCAGTGGAACGTATAAAATTTGGAAGCTTATTACAAGCGTAGCACTTTACGTCGTAACTGTGAAAATTTATAACAAATATTTGGAAAGTTATGGGTGCCCTGGTAGTCTAGTGGGTAGTGTGCTAGACTATTAGCGTGAGGGTCGTGGCTTCGATTCCCACCAGAGACTCTGGTCTGTGACACTACACCGAGCAAATAGTCAAGTTACTTCGCTCGTATATAATTAGGATATAATTTGTAATTTTATTGTAATTAATAAATAAATAAATTTGGAAAGTTATGATTAGCCGTTTAATTTACTTATTGATCATATCAACACGTTAATCAGGATTACAACTTCTCATACCACTCATATTGTTTGTGTTAATTCTATCCGTGAGTTGCGGGTACGACACCCAGATTTGAGATTTGTCTGAGACAATTGTTAAACATCGAGTGGTTAAACCAAAGGGTGGTAATATTGGCTGACTTCTAAAATGTATCAATACAAAGTGTGTATACAGTTCTACGTCGGTATATAAATTTTGTGCATATGCAAAGTAACCAAACACTGCATCAACTATAAATCCGATGCCTGATTGCATCATTGACGATCTTTTGAAATAGTATACATTTGTACCGCTGTACAAAGGCCTTATGAAACACTATGCTTTGTTCAAACACAAAGCAACTAACATTTTGGAATTCAGCCATAATTTGACGGAACGTAAACTGACCGAACGGAGACCGACTGGTATGGACTCCTGAAAATGAAAACTGCAGTAAATGAGAGTGTCACCGAAAACGTCAATTCGCCAATGTACTCAACACCTGTAAATTTTACGAAGCGTTAAGCAAATTGACGACAATGCTTTGTTTTAAAAAATCTTTTCTTATGAAAAGCATTTTTATCTGAATGCCTTAGTGAAAACACTAAATTTTCGAATTCGTGGCTAAGAAAGTCTTTGAGCAAAGCAAGAGAAAAAAATACACCCACCACAAGCAACTATCCGGGAATGAATATGGTTAGGCGGCGTGAATGAACCATCTTGTTTTTTTTAATGAAGCCGAAATTTGCAAATACTCAACGGCTGTCGTGACGAGAACATGCTAACGAAGTTCCTCAACTGGACGTTAGGTGGTTTTAGCTACACCGAGCCACATTAGCTTTCAATTATCGATTTACTACTTCAACGATCTCTAGATCAAATTATTTAAGAAAACTATGATGAAACCCGAGGCCAAGATCATGTCGACGCCTCTAAGTGTACTTAGAACGTTTTTAATGTTCTTGCATTTTGAAATTCTACGTTCTCTAACTTAAATACTGTCAAAATTTGGTTAAGATGCGCCGATACATTCCGAAGTTATAGGGAAAAATCTTCTTAGAATACACATGTAGTCGTATGTCGCGTGAAAACTTTGAGAGCTCATAACTCAAAACACACTTTTTCGACTTAGAATGTTATAGAACGAAGGCGTCGAATGTGATATAACACCGAACGATTTTTTCTTTGGTGTTTCGTGAAATTATGAGTTTATGCGAATAAAGCAGAAATAATTCTTGTACTGAATATTTTATTCCATATTTAATCGGAACATGGCGTCTTTAAAATCCAGAAAATAAAATCTAAAAACACACGTTTTATTTCAAAATCAAAAGGTGCATTCTTAATGAGACACACTTTATTATTTAAGTCGGTACAAATTTTAAACTTTAACCGCAGATCGAGCCTTAAAAAATTCATAATTCTAGCTTATGTATCACTTTTGATAAATACTTGTAGTACATAGAATTGTCAAGATTATTGATAGATTTTGTTAAAAATTTTTATTTATTTTTATTTATTTTAATTCATTTTAATAAAACTATTTTATATTATTACATTTAATTATCACTTTTATGAGATTTACCACAAAATTTTTCACATGAGGTACATTTAAACATAGTTTTTAAGTAAAAATCAAATACTAAATGTCAGTTTGGTTTAATTTTTTTCTAAATGGTAATAATATGATATCTAGCACTCTTGCTTTGCGATTTATAAGTTTCCAATTGTTTAGATAGGGCAGCTTATTGTCACTCGCATCAGTAAGACTTTCAATTGAGGGCTGACTGCAACCTGATGGTACAAACCATTGGTACATTTCGTTAGAAATATTTGTTGTCAAAGTCATGTGAGGCTGCAATAGAACATCCATTATGTCAATAACAATGCTCTCTCTTTGATTCCTCTCTTGTTTTTCGATAACAGGTTTCCCTAAATACGGCTATAAGTAGTTGCTACGCACGTAGCATGTACTTATATCTAAAACTGCCAAGTCGATTTCGATTTACCACGAAATTTATAACGACCATAAAATTTAATTAGTTATTAACCTACAGCGGCAAAATGATTGGGATTTTTAAAAGCTAAATGAGACTTTCAGCTTATTTCTCGAAAAGGCGTAATAGGTGTAAATTTTTCATCATTTCCGAGTAATACATTACCAAAGCAAATGATTCTGTTATCTCATACGAACGTAGTTGACCGAAATATTATCCATCTGTAATATCTATTCAATAAAACATAGGACGTAACACTTGTATCTAATGTTTGTCTGTCGCGTGAGATAAATATGAGAAGAGCAGTAAGAAAGACTCTACAACATTCCAAGAAACATCTGCTACCAATCTGCTCTTAAATTGATAATATTTTCTCTTCCTAAACTACTAAAGGCGTACGGTTCTCTGTTCCAAGTAGCACCATCTTGGGTGATAAACATCCTATTGTCATGTTTTAGGTTGTCAAGACTTTCATCAGTTCATATCATCGAGCTTCTGTTTTCTTCTTCTGCAGAGTCTTCGGCAGCAGGAATATTACATATATACATACATACAAAATCAGTCATTAAAACCTTTCGTTATAAATTGGAAATGTCTGACCTTATGTTTGAACCTTGATCTGACTTCTAATAAGCTAACATGCCACATACTAGATTACGACTACCTCAATCAATATCAAGAACAAATAATTCAACCTCATAATTTTCATCCAACACTTAACTTTCGATTCCTTCTCAAATACCATAAATAATGTATTATTTGCGATAAAACTTCATAAAATCTTTGAAAACTTAAAAAAAGAGTAAAGAAACCGTTTTTGTCAAATAAAACAAGTTTGGAGGGTTTAAGAAAAATAAAAAAAGTATTTTTGAGTTCTACTCAACTAACTGAACAACTTAGACTAGGTAGTAACTCGGGTGTATTTAATATTTTGTATTTTATCGCATAGTGGAATTGGTTGTTAGAACCCTTCAGTCAGGATTACGACCTAGCACTTCATACCACTTAAGTTTTGTGTGCTAATTGTATTCATAAGTGGCGGCATCTACAGTTTAAAGTCGACTCCAAACGACAGAATGAGAGACCTTTCATGGCAATTCTATTTACTCTCACAGCTTTTGCCAGAAATCTGCTGAAAGAAAATCGCTGAAGAAAATTTTTATCAGTTTTGGTTTTGTTAGAGGTGTCTGATCTGGGGTTTGAACTGTAGCCTCACCTTTAATAAGCCAACATACTACCTACTAGACTACGGCGACTTCAATAGCACATAAATAAATAATATTAAGTTTTCTAATAAAGTGTCCAACTTTCTTGAAAAACATTTCCATTGTCCTGCAATGTTTACACACAACAGAATTTATTCAATTATTTCTCTTTTTGTTGTTTTGGTTTACCAGAAAAATACTTGGAATATTAAATTATTTAATTTTATTGTTTCGAAATCAAAGTTTTGGTCTAATTTATACATATGTACATCAGAGATCTGCATGATTGTGAATCAAATGGCATAATTTTGTATTTTCTAAAATGAATATTGAGCTAGCACATGACAGTACAAAAATTAAATATTTTAATACATGATTCAAATAAACGAGACTATTGTCAAGAATTGCTTGTCACTGCTTGCTACTTCTGTTTATTTATATGATTCACAAAAGCAACGAATCAGAATGAGTGTTTTGAATACTTTTTAAAAAACTCTTCTAACACATGTTGCTTTATGTAGCATTTCAAGTGAACTGAGAAGTTTTGTAATTTACTATAATATAAATATTATTAAATAATACAAAATATATTTGAATTTTTATTTTATTATTTATATTTCGGAAAAAGAAGAAGTTACATAGGCTATATCTATGTATAAAAAACGTAAAAACATATTCTAATTCGTGTCTGAGTTTCACCAAGTACAGTAGACTAAGTAATTATTTAGTACATTCATATTATGTACATTTTGTAAATATAATAAATAAATAATTGCGTTCCTCATACTTATAAACTGAATTCAGGAAAAGTAAATTAATTACAGTTTGTGGATCAATGCGATTACGCTTTTTGGTGATTATGTGTTACCTGCGGCGGAAAATACCCGTTCGGAAGCCGCACTGCTTGCGGGAATACTCAAAATGTTTTGGGCAAGTTTGGTTAAACGAGGGTATTCCGAAGTGTGGTTTTGCCACCATTGCAACACATCAAAGTTCATATCAATATTCATTCTTAAATAACTGTAACGATTTACTTCATCGGATATACTTTCCGTAGCGGATAGGTTTGCTTGAATAAAATTTGAGAAAAATAATTGGAATTCTTGTGGTGGTTCATCAAACGTTAAATAATGAATTGGACTTGGAGAAGACGATACAGACTTCGTAATTTCGGAAATACAAAACGCTTTTACTTCTTCTAAATTGTTATCATTTAGGTAAGAATTGGTTGGTGGATGCAAGAAACAAGCCGTGCTTCTACTAATTGTGTTCCTTTTTATACGGTAAACTTCATTTTCAATATTTCTTAACAGCTCGGAACTCATTGTATTGAATTTTTTAAAAACTTTCAAATTGTTTTTCAATTTTTAATTTAAAGTTTCATACTGAGTCAATTCAAAATGTCATATGCTTTTGTGAGTTATTTGATTTCTATACAAAACAATCAAACAACAGTAAAATTTTTTTTATATATTCATGCTAACAGTACATAAAAAACAAAAGTGAGTATATTACATTCAGTTGTTAGATAGTCAACAGTACAAGCAATATCATTAAAAAATATTGATGTTAAACAACATAACAAAAGCAAATTACAAGTGAATGGACAGTGAAAGTGAATCAACTCATGCAGTTCTCTGATGTACATATGATAAATACAAATGAATGCATGTATGTACATATGTTTATATGGGCAAATGTACAATTAAAAGTTTTAAACATGAACAAAAATTCCATTTTTGTTGGAAAATAACTTTTATTGAGAAATCTTTTAAATGTTTGTTGTTAGTTAACGATAGAATAGTCGTACAACTTTATACAAAGACCAAAAGCAATTCAAACACAACCAAAAAAACAAACTAATATTGAAATTATTTATTTCAAAAAGGATGAATATTTGAAAAGTTTTTAAAGTTGATTAGAAAGAGAAAGAATTTTTTATTTAAATAATTAAATTCAAATATTTAAATATTTAAACAATAAATTTTAAAAATATTGTACTAATGGAATGGTTTTTATATCATTTGAAACATTTATGTGTTTCTTTTTAAAAATAAAGAAGAAATAAAGAACTTTGGGAAAATAGTTGAAATCATTTGCATAAAAATTTTGCATTTATACTTTCTGATAAAACATCGTATTTTAAAGAGACTTAAAGAATAACAGAATCAATGTCAAAAATCGTTAGGAATGAGTCTCAAAAACAAAATATAAAAAATTCATGATCTTCTATGGAAGATCTTATTCTCTTCTTATCTTTGGGTAGAAAATTTGTAATGTTTAATATGAATACAAAAAACCACGGCTGCCTTCCAAAATGTATCAATACAAAGTTTGTATGCAGTTCTACTACTGTATATAAACTATGTAGATATGCAAAGTAACCAAACAATGCATCAACTATAAATCCAATGCCGGATTGGTTTTTGACTGCGTTAAAAATACACATTGACGACGTTTTGAAATAGAATACATTGTATATATTTTGTACAGCGGCATTGTGAAACACGATACCTTGTTCAAACACAAAGCAAATAACATTTTGGAAGGCAGCCCACCTGTCAGTAAAGTTGCGAAACCTTAAGCGCAGCCATACGTGGTAGCGGAAAAATGCAACTGTTCATAAATTGTTATTTTCAGATTGAGGCCAAAATGAACAGCAGCTCAAACAGATGGGGAGGAGGAAAGGTAGTGTGACAAAATGGAGAGATGCTAACAAAGTTTACTGAGGCATTAAGTTATTTATAGAAACGACGCAAAGTTAGATATTAAAATTTTATATTTTTTTATATATAAGTAAACTATTACAAGAAATTGTTTATGCCCTCTAGCCTTTTCATATTTCCCAGCTGCTTCTAAACTTCTGTTTCATTGGATGTTAGAAACCACTTAGACGTAAATGAATGAATTAAATATACGCTAGAAGATATACTTCCCATTTTGGAAATGGTAAACGTACATAAAATATTTAATTTTATAAATAGACTTTGATATATTTCTTGTTTTTGAGATCAATGCAAACCTTTTACCGACTTTAAAGAGAGTTTAACTAAAAGTTTCGGTTATGACAGTGATATAAGAAATATTCAAATGAGAAAGGACGAACAAAATTTTACAATATATCGCAAAGAAACACCGATGATTTTTGTAACAAAGTGAAATAAAAATTATCTAAAACCGTAAAGTTTAAGGAGCAATTAAAAAGGGAACTTTAGGCAATTTGATTTATCAGGCCAATACCCCATACGTTATACTTGTCTTCAATTAAGCAAACCATAGTATCATGGCATTCATCCATAAATGCCATAAATCCAAAGAGCCTGCAGGTTATCAAAGTCACGGTTATATAAATACAACCCCGTCTCTTATCTAACTTCAACTCAACTGTTTTAAAAATGTAATTGCAAAATTATGGATCGGTGTATGGCATGGCAGAAATACATCGAATTGTTCCGATGTATCGATAAGTTCCATACAGCGTTTTTTAAATATCGACGTACATATGTCGTCCAACGCTATATAGAACTCTCATAACTTATATATTATGTCGCTCAAAAATAACCTTATATGCATAATTGACATAACAAAGTGTTGCTTTATTTTGCATCAAATAAATCACATAAATTTCTACAACGGTGCCATGGTAGTCTAGTGGGTAGTGTGCTAGACTATTAGAGTGAGGGTCGTGCGTTCGATTTCCACCAGAGACTTTGGTCTGTGGCACTACACCGAGCATATGGTCAAGTTACTCTGCTCGTATATAATTATAATATAATTTGTAATTGTATTGTAATTAATAAATAAAAAAAAAAAATAAAATTTCTACAAGATTGTTTTTTGTATACAAGAAATTTCTGACTGCATAACTGCTTTGTTAGATATAATATAATATTGTTACATTTTTACCTTTTAAAAACGTTTGAAATAGGAGCTCGTAGATTATAGTAAAAATAAGTTTGTGTTCAGTTTTAATTAATTTATTTATTGTTCGCACAATTCTGTTTGCCACTGTTCTCAACTTGATGTAAACAACAGGAATTGCTTTGTTACTTATTCTGCTTTACACTCGTTTGTGTAAACAATAACAATTGTTCGACCGATCTTTAAAGCGGAGATCTTAAAACCACAATTATTCTCTTCACACGCAACGCGTCTTCACATAAGACTGACTGAATTTTTATTTACTCATTGCCTGCTTTGTCTTGCCTTTTATATCGTAGGGTAAATAGTCTGATGAATGCTCTTCAAGGAGATTGACTTCGCCTTCGCGAAATCTCTATGATCATACAAACATGTTGTTTACGTTATTGTTATTTGTCTATTTTGTTTACGTTTGTCCTTGCACTGTTGTTGTTGACTGGTTGCTTACTTCTTTATCCCTTTTTTATACTGATGTTGTATTTTTGTTTATTTGTTGGTCATGTAAACAAGCCCCTTGCTTCTGTTTTTGTAGCTTATGTTTATCATGTTAAACGATGTAACACCTTTTCCATTTTCGTAATTATATAAATAATAAAAGGAACAAAAAACAAAAATAAAGAAAATAAGTCTATTCTATTAAAAAGGATTATAAATAAAATTTTAAGTAATTTGTGTGGTGTTTTTGGAAATGGTCTTTGTTTTTGGCTAAACACAATTGAAATTTGTATTGACATTTGAAGAACAAATTGTTAAGTCAGTTTTGACTGACGTTATAGTGTATATAGGTTCTCACGTGGTTGGTGCTTAATTGCCTTCTATTATTATCTTTATTTCTTACATCTTGCTTGTCGATCTTATTCTAACAATTAAACAATTTAAGCGGGAGCCTCTCCTCGGCGTAAAAAAAAAAATATTTATGCGACTTTCTTCAGTGAATAATTGGCCGTCAGATTCTTTCTTGTTCTTAATATTTTTAACATCGTCTTAAAACATCGTCTAAACATACGGTCAACAAGATGTATATCATGTCACGTAGCCAAAATTTATTTCCAAAGCTTATCACATTTTTTTGTCATTATCCTAATTTAATACGCATCGAGGTGGGATATTAAAACAGCAAGAAATTTCGAACAATTACTACATAATCCGTTACGTTCTAAATGTCTAATACACAATAATGTGACCTAAAATAATTGTGGAGAAATTACCTCTGGACAACAAAATTACCGCCTCCAGGCTTTGCAGCGTCTCTCAAACCTCTCTCGGAAAAGATTAGAACATAAATTACTGTAAATGTATTATATTTTTATAATTATTTTATAACAGTTTTGAAAGGAAAATGGATATATTTTGATTTTATTATAAATATATTTTAATTAATAATGTAAAGAAAACACATTTATAAAACTGCAATAAAATTTGTTTTCGTGATAAAAAAAAAGCTGAGACAAATAAGTGTCATATTGGTGTCTTTATTAAAATAATATTACATTTACTTCTTTAGTTTGGTATCAGTAATCTATTTATACTTTTCAAATTTTGTTTACCAAATCAGTCTTCAAATCATAACTGATCATTTTCAAAAAACAAAATCTCAAAAATAAACCTGAAATATGTTATAATATATGTCAGTCTATTTAAAAAATTTCGTTGAAATGACTTTACATTAAAACTCTATATTAATTTATATTTTTCATAATTTAGAAACAGCTAGTTATTCCTTTTTGTTTTTATAATTTAAAGAAAGTTTTGTACAACTTTCGGTTTTTATTTTACTCAATCATAGCTAATTCATACAAAAAGTGAGATTGTTCACGTTTAAATTCAAAGCATAAGTTTGTATGTTAAAAAAAAAATATTATAAAAATGCTTTTTAAAACTTACTTTTTTGTCTTCATTGCTGATATTATTTTATTGTAGTTGTCATTTTCCTATATTTAATCCCGTTGCATAGTTACCGAATTACAATTATTTTTCTCGACTGCACTTGCTGTTCCAGCTCACCGGACTGTAACTTCGACATACACTCATGGGGATAAAAGGCAATTATAGCGTTAATAAAGTTATCTCGAAATAATTTTCATGTCTATACGTTTGCTTTATTATCGCTGGAAAACATACAGTCGCGTCATATAGTAAGACACTCCCTATACATACTTTATAAACGTTTACTAAAAGCATGAGGATAATTAAGTTGGTGATAACATGAAGGAGTGAATTTTCTTTATAAACAAAAGGAGACTTTCAAGTGATTAATGTAAAACTGATCGAGGTTTACAACTTTAAATTTTTAATTTGGCTTACGTTAATTACGTGACTGCAGGGAAACTTAGAATCAAATTAGATTAAGAGATTTCATAAATTCTTAACGAAAATTTCTTACTATTATTGATCTTAAATTATATATTAATATTTAATTCTTCAAGTCGACGTAGTCTAGTAAATAGAGGGTTGACTTATTAGACCCCAGGTCAGACATCAAAACGAAATATGAACAATATTTCTTCGGCAACTTCCTCTCAGCAGATTTCTGGCAAAACTCTGAGAGTAAAATTAACACATACAACATAAGTGGTGTGAAAAACTAGGTCGTATTCCTGACTGAAGGGTTGTAATGACTAATTATGTATGTATGTAGTAATATAGAACCAAAAAATTAATGAATTGCATAATTTAAGCAACAATTTTAAATCGAACATTTCAAAGTCGGAGATATTCTAATACCTCATATTCCAATAATTCTCACTGATATGCAAAGAAAAGTTAGCATCTAATATATGGGCAATTTCGTGTCAAGTGAGCCAATTTTTAAAATCGATGTCTTCCGATTTGGATGAAATTTGTACCAAGGTTAGTAGGCCAGACACAAATTTTCAGCTCTATCAGTCAAGAACTGCCGGAGTTAGAGAGGGGCCAAAGTTGGACATTTTGTTCATACAGGGTTTTTTTAAAATGTGTGTAACTTTTCACCTATTGGAGTTAGCAAAAATATGAAATCATGAATTCACTAGACCTCAAATATTGGCCATTACAACCCTTCAGTCAGGATTACGTCCTAGCTTCTCACACTACTTATGTTGTGTCTGTTAATTTTATATATGAGTGGCGAGACCTAGAGTTTAAAGCCGACTCCGAACCACAGATTTTTGAGAAACTTTTCAGAGCAATTTTATTTACTCTCAGAATTTTTGCAAAATATTTTTTCATATTTCGTTTTGATGTCTGACCTGACAAATATGAATAAAAACACAAATCATAACAAAAATGTTTACAAAATTTCCTTTTTTGTGGAAAACTTCCAAATTGAAAAAAAATTCTTTTGCATTTTTATAAAAAAATTAATGTTTAATTTTAATTTATTTTCTTTAAAATTAATGTTTAATTTTAATTTTTTTTTCATAAACAATACAAAAAACTGTTCAATGCTATTATCATTAAAAAGCACAAAGCTTGCAGAACTTACCTGATCGTATGCTAAACAATAATTTTATTTAATTATATGCTCAACGCTTTGTTACGTCAAAAATGTTTTGATTTAATTAATCGAAAACATTAACTGTATAAATATAAGAATAGTAAGAAATGTATATAAAAGATGGGCATCTATTCCCATCTGCCTGTTATCTCTATAAATAGACAGTGTCTGTATGGCCGTCAACAACACGGTTTACACTGTACATAATTAGCAATCTTTAGAAAAAGATCTTTTTGTCTCTTCATTCACATGTACATTGACCGAGGATAGGGAAAAGATTGAGTGATGTGAAGTATTTGTTTTAGCAAACAGAATTTGAATATATAAAACTCACGGAGGAATGTTTGTGATAAATATGCTCGTTTAGTTTAACACACGTTCACACTGTACGGTCTGTTTAGCATTGTAGACAGTATTGTGAGAACAGAGTTACTGTATGAGGGTAAAATATTTATGTGCATGTAAACCCATACCTAATGACCTAACTAGAAGTCTAAGGTCCTGTTGATTTAACATCAAGCAAAAATCAAATTATTTCCAGTCGATCTACTCCCTCCAATACAAATAATTTAATTAAATACCAAATGCCTTTGATTTACAGAGAGACATATTTATAAATTAAGTCATTAAGTTTAACTATAAAAACTATTTGATTACGTTATTCATTGTTTGTCATGTAAGTCTGTATAAAAAATTTATTGTTATCGTTGTATAAATTTACTATAAATAAATTTGGATAGACAGATAATTTCAACATTTTCTTTTTTATTTCTTAAATCTTGTTAGTTTTCATATTTATTATTTTATAACTTAAATAAATAAATTGACAATGCGGAGTTATAATAACGTGAAAATAGTTCTGTAGTTTGAAATTTTGATTAAGAGCAATAAACACACTAACTAATAGTATAGGAAGGGCAATCATTCTAATCATTTGAACAAATTAAGAATTACATTAAAAATCATTGACTTATTCATTCCATTTTTTGACTAGGTTGTAACAACAGCTCACAATACACTCTAAAGTGTTATGCTATTTATTTGAAGAAACTATTCTGTTCTACTGCAGCATCGTGAATATTAAAATTTCGTTGAGTCATAAATACACACAGACGGAATTGCTGATTATAACCCTTCAGTACGGCCAACAACCTAGCTTTTCACACCATTTATTTTGTGTGCTAATATTATACATAAGTCGACTCCAAACAACAGATTTTTGAGAAAGCAATTTTTTCTCAGAATTTTTGCCAGAATACAGCTGACAGGAAGTCGCCGAAGAAATATTATTTCGTATTTCGTTTTGTTCGAGTCATAGGAATTTAAAAATGACTGCGGTTAGTACTATACTTCTAAAAGCCTATATATTTTGGCCGAATGTCATGGCACGTGACATCTTGTTGATTAGACATTCTCTTGATTATACAATTATGACATTTACGAAACTCAAACAGTTTAGTGGTAACTTCTCAAATACACTTAATGTCACCAAATTTCTCAGAAAATCTTTTCTGTTTCTTCTTTTCTTTCTGCATATTATTGTTCTATCTGATATTACTATTAATAATAAAATTCTAATGTATACTAACGATGTATAGCTCTACCATAGATTTTATATTGACAATATAAATCTCAAAATACAGAAATAGTTGACCTTAAACAAATGAATTAATTCTTCAAATTCAAAATATATTCATCTTTGTAAATCTAGAAGATAAATTGACAATGTTAGATTACATATCAATTTAAATTATATTGATTCCGTACGTTATTTGGGACTCGCATTTAACACTAGACTTACGTGGTCTAATCGATCAACTTGCGTGTTATTAAGTCACTTCTTTACAGTTGTGAAATTTTTGCAACTTGTACATTTAGTTAATTTAGAACAAGGTTTAACATTTCATAGCACAATTGTGCAGAGAGAACTTACACGCATTCTTATGTTTTTTCATTTAGTTGTCGATCAGACTGCATACACATGTGCGGCGGATGCTTTATCATTTTATTTCAGAATGACACTCAAAAAATATTTTATGTTAAAAATGGGTTATGACATTAGCTGGGCGTTTTTAATTTTTTTTTTTATTTTGTCGCATAGTATAATTTTTTTTAAATGCTTTGGAATGCTCGCTTTTTTTCTTTTAATAAAAATGGGTTTTTTATTCTTTTTATTTTTATTTATCTAAAAAAACATGGCATAATTTTTAAGCCAAAGATGGATAGCTTTATGTTCTTTTAATAAAAAATGGATTTTTTATTTTATTTTTATTTATCTAAAATTATTAAGCCAAAGTTATATAGGTTTACATATGTATGCTGATGAAATGAAAATAAAAATAGCGTATATTACTAACACTTTTCTATGGCTGTAAATAAATAAATTCTCTCAACTTATTTTTTCTCTCTTACACATAACCAACATTTTTTTGACGAACCCTGATTTAGAATCTAAATCTGTTAATCTAAATTTTAGATAAAATCGAATATGAAAGTTAATATGGATACCACCCAGAGATCAGCAATGGGTATTCAAAAAGATGAGTAGAATCGAATCAGACTTATAATTTCTGATACTTATACGCATTCGCACATATTTTAATATTACACTCATACTAGTCATATTCAAAGTTTAAAGTACTCATCACACTCATTCTTAAAAACAAGTATGATGTTGTTGGTTTCGATTCTCCATGACTCAACTTTTACAAATATCACAAAATAAGTATGATTCGCATACGAACATTGAAATACTCACTAAATGGGTGTGTGTTTGTTCTGCTTGCTGTTCTGAATTTTTTGCTTATGTGTCATTTTAAATTTTAATGACTGATTGGAGTCACTCGAATCATTTATACATAAGTATTATAAGTATTTTTTCAATGATCGAATTCGAATCATTCATAAGTATTATAAGTATTTTTCTAAAGTTATAAATTTCAATGAGTAGGCTTATGAATCAAACATATTTCGAATGGTATGAGTTTGATGTCAACGTTGTACGCATACTCATTGCAACCTGTACTTATAAATCAACGATGCAGTGAGTACGAATGAATCATAGTAGTTAAATTTCAATATTGTTGACTCACTTATATTCAAAATTTCATGAGTGCTTATGAGCAGCGAAAAAACGATTCATTGTTGATCTCTGATACCAAAGTGGCACATAGAAATTTGATGAAAACGTCAGTATAATGAGAAAAAGTCTTATAAGGAGCTACACTTAGTTTAAGTTTATCACAAAAATTAATTTCATTACAATTTTATTAAATTATTGTTTTTATTTTATGCACTCTTTGTTATTTTTAAAATAATTATCGAGAACAATAATTTAGTAAAAGATTTACATTAATTTTCAGGTACAGTATTCTCATAGAAAGTTTAAAATCTTGTCGAGACTCCATTGTTGCTGAAAACTGTTAGACATGACGTATGGGTATGGGTTGACAAGATTTCGGCATATCGAATATACCAAATTCATTCCAAGTAGTCTCAGGGAATTCCCATACGCATTATATTTGGGACCATTACACCTAATCGAGAGCTACAGTATGAAGGGAGACCAATAAACATAATATACAACTCTCAGTCCACTCATTAAGCAATATGGCAAGACGATTACATTTAGAAAGTCTTTATTTCTATTTAATTTAAAATTGTATGACTTTTTTTAATCATTTTACTGTAATTTTAGTCTCAAAATGTTTTTTTAAGATTTCTTATTGCTAATCAATTTAAGTATGGTTCGTTTAACTTAAATTTTTATAATATATATATAATATTTTTATAATATATAATTTATGATATACCTACTAATTAGACGGTGCGACAGTCAAAATACACCCTGGTAACGACATAGTGTAGGCTGTGCGTTTTGTTGAGCAGAACTCAAAAATATATTTTTTTATATTTTTCGAACCCTCAAAACTTTTTTATTTGACAAAATTTATATATTTAATATTTTCGCACACAATTATTGATTGCCCTAATATTTTTTAACCTATTTTCAAAATCCTAAATGGACAGATGAGCCTTTGAAATGGTATACATAGTTTACATGTTATGAGTTTTGATAGGCTAAACTTGGACAATATGATTATTTTTTTCTCATTTATTCAAGTTTAGCTATCCTTAATTCAAAAATTTTATTAAAAAATATAAAGTATGTTATGACATTCTGAAAGTGCATTATCTTGTGAAGAGATAGACATTTCGTTGGATCAAATCGGAGGTTTTTAAAAATTAATCAGATTTACTTAACCGCCATATTGGATCCGCACTTTGAATTTTAAAATCTGAATGAAGATCTGTAATCAGCCACCCCAAAAAAACCTGAGTAACAATTCTCAAGTAAATCTGATTAATTTTTAAGGACCTCCGTAATGCGTTTCTTTTTCTCTTGCACCCCTTGACATAAACCCACCCTCTACTTTAAGAGTGCATGCAATTTGGCTTTGGGCTCATTTTAAAGAGCAAAGATCAATTGTCAATTTCTGACAATAGCGATGTTTTCAGCACGTCAGTGTTTAGCTCTACAATTTTTCAAAAATGGCCAAAAACGCTTTTTTCTCGAAAACCTGACGTGATGGAAAGCTTTTGATTCGTGTTCAGCGCGCAAAATGCTTTTAAAAACACCTGGAGCCATCTTATTTGCAAAACCCATGCAGGGCTTTGAAATTCGCATTTGTCAAGTTTGCCTCATCAAACCTCATAGCATATTAAGTTAAATAATATATATATGTATGTATATCGTTTTAAAAGCCCATCCCTCTCCTTGTAATAAGGTTTAAATTTTGAACATCGGTTCAGAAATGTTTGTCTAATCAACAACCAAAAACCAAAAAAAACAGTTTTTGTCAAATAAAACCAGGTTTTGAGGGTTCAAAATATATAAAAAAAATATTTTTGAGTTCTACTCAAAAAAAATTACAACCTACATTATGTCATTAGCTGGGGGTATTTCATTTTTTTATTTTGTCGCATTATAAGCATTTTTATTTTGTTGGCTTAGATTCATTTGAAATTTTAAAATTTAATATGAACGTTAAATCAATAGTTATTTAAAAAGGATTTAATATTACTGATAAAAGTAAAATAGTGAAGCGTTTTAAAATGTAATATGAAAAGTATATAAATTCGATATGTTAGTGTGTACAAGATGTAACTGATGATCTATTAATATAAAACTTTCAACCTTATTAATTGAACCCTGGTTTTTATAAATTTTACATATAACTTTAATATAAACAAGTTACTCAAAATTTTATTTGACGTTTTAATGTAAAATGAAAAAAAATCAATTTATAAAAATTCTAAAATATTTCGTATTTAAAATTTTTAGTTTAGCACAGATATTTGATTATATTTATTTTGTGCTTATTTTATTTTAAAATTCCAAACACTAATAGTAATTAGCGTGCGTTTTAAAAATATTGTTACTTGCGATTCTTTTCTCATTTGTTTGTAATTATTTAGTAGAAATTTGCTAAATTAATTACGGCATAAGGAGTTAAGCCTTAACTATTAGTAAGAAAAACAAACATTAATAAAACAACAAAAACGAAGGGTTAAATAAAATTAGAAAATAATTACATAAATAAAAAAATGTTTTATTATTCAATGTTAATTAAAGAATCCAAAGAATATGTGTTCACACAGTGGACACCAAAAGTCTAGGTACCGCAAAATATTTAAACAAATTCATTAATTTTTAAGTAATAATATTTAAAAATAAAAAAAATTTAATTATAAAAAATTTTTAATGTTTTTCACACACCAAAGGAAAGGTTTCTGATGACACCATATTTTTGCACCTCATAAGTGTAGGTACCCCCAAGAAGAACTAAGAGTAAATTTAAAATTCAGAGGTATTAAAATGTTATTCCTTATATTTAGTAGAATATCACTGAATGTACAAGTTTTTTATTATATTTTCTGTTGATATTCATCGATTTGTAACAATTTGTTACTCCTAGAATATCTGCATATTTAGCTTTTGTTAAAAATTTTACAAAATTTTGTTTTTTCCTCGTTTGGTTCTGGATTTTAAAACAAAGCCGAAAACGTAAACTACAACGCTCAGTATGTCGAGAAAAAAATTTCAAACCATAATGCCACAATTGCGAATGTATACACAGGCCACTTATAAGCAACCATTTGGAGCGTAAATCAGCTCATCAGCTATCCAACCAGTGCAAACAGAAAAAGAATTAACCACCATGCTGCCATCAATCATTACAACTAACAAACGAATGTATGAAACATATAGTACATACGTATGTACGCTGTAGGAAATTTCGTTAGTAGAGTTATACTAATTCACTATTGACTTTGCCAATAGTTGAAAATCGTTAGTAATTTCCGAACGTGTGCTAATTTGGTCTTTAGAATGTTAAACGTGTGGGAAGTTTCAAATTGAGGGA
The DNA here is from genome assembly GCA_958299815.1 of Sarcophaga carnaria. Lineage (NCBI taxonomy): Eukaryota > Metazoa > Arthropoda > Insecta > Diptera > Sarcophagidae > Sarcophaga > Sarcophaga carnaria. The sequence continues at coordinate 65,323,229 of OY283153.1, forward strand.
ATAAAGAATCATAAAGAGGACTTAAATATTATGAATATTATAATATTTCTTCGGCGACTACCTCTCAACAGATTTTTGGCAAAATCTCTGAGAGTAAGTAAAATTTGCGTGAAAAGTTTCTCAAAAAATCTGTCGTTCGGAGTCGACATTAAACTGTAGGTCCCACCACTCATATATAAAGATTAACGTACACAACATAAGTGAATCTAGGTAATCCTGACTAAAGGGTTGTAGTGGTCAATCATGTATGTACATATGTATGTTATTAAATATTCCACAGACCAAATTCACATAAAGTTCAGAAATATTCGTAACTGCTGCTAATGCGAAGATGTGATTTGCCTTCCAAAGTTCCAACAGGCTTAATACTCTTACACAACTTCCCGATATGACTCTAAGATAGTATTTAGGAAATCGTTTCGAAGAATGGTTACGTAGTCGCTAAACCTGAAACAAAAGTCAACAGACAAACTTAATCATGAGTGCAGGGCTTCAAATATTAACAGAAAACGATAAACAAAACTGGTACATTCAAAGCCAAGTGGGTTAAATGGAGTGGCTGATCTTAAGGGATATCCTACTATATATTGGGTATAACATTTTAATATATTGGGCATTTGAAATTTAAAACACATTAATTATTTTAACATATTATTACTTTAAATTCATAAAAAAATTTTTGCTGTCCGCTGCATGGGGAAATTGAAAAATATGTAATTATATTAAAGAAAAAATTAATATACCACAAAAACAAACTGGGCAAAAACCTACAGTTTAAATTTTTATGTAGCAGTAGCTCCCGGAAAATGTCTTCTAATAGATAAAAGTATCCAAAAAAAAACCTAGTGAAAATGGTACCTCCAAGCCTTCCTCATTTAATATAGCCAGCAGCTTTTCCAAATATTTTTTGGAAGGCGCTGTTTGAAAATCCCATTATTTGGTTTTTCTCGAAAAGTTAATTTTCTAGTGGCTACATTTTCAAAAAGCGGCGCATAATCTTCAACTAGCTCGACAAAATTACCTATATTCACAATTTTACTGGATATGTTTAAATCCCTTTTATATAAGTTTTTTATATAAGTTTCTCTACGATGCACAGTGGGGTTTTTGATACCAAAAATGGGAATTAATTGCAAAATTAAATTTAGGAGAACCGAATAAATTTTTGTAGTCGGTAAAAGTACACAACATTCCACCTCACTGGTGCAAAAGTTTGTTTTTGACAACTACCGTTATGTCACAATATAATTTTAAAGTTTGAATTTTTTTGTCGTTTTCCTCACCTGAAATATAAATTTTAACTTTTGGTGTCTTAAAAACTCTAAAGCGATAATTAAAAATATGTTAATGGAATCTCCAACGTCAGCTTAGTTAGATTAATTTGTGTTTTTGGTTTTTATGTGTAACTTGTGTTATTATTTTTAATTAATTTTCACGCGTAAGCCTATAAATTAGGGGATTTCGGGAAATATGTCGATAAATAGTTGTGAATAAAGCCAAATTAAGAAAAAAAAACTTTTTTTTTTCTAAAAATATAAACGCCTTTGAAAATAATTATGAAAAATTTTTCTGCACTTTTTGCACATTTTAAAATAAAATTAAAATATATTGTTACACCTACATATACAAACTTTATTTTTTATTTATGTTTTATGGAGAAAAACGCTTGAAAATTAAATTAAATAAATTAGTCCTATCCATGATTGATGGAAAAATATGTAATGCCCTCACAGATACTACTAGTACACAAATATGCTTTTTATGTGGTGCTACTTCCAAAAAATTTAATAATATTAACAAAACGATTTCTTTGCAAGTAAAAACAGAAAATTTGGAGTACGGTTTGTCGATTTTGCCTGGATCAAATTGGAATCGATCAAATTTTTGAATGCCTGCTCCATTTGTCATATAAGCTTCCAATAAAGATCGAACATCGAAAAACAAGTTGTTACAAAAAGTAAAGCATTTATGCGAGAGGAGTTCAAATTAAAACTGGTCTTATTATTGCTCATCCGAAACCTGGCTTTGGAAATTCGAATGACGGCAACACAGCTCGGCGCTTCTTTCAAAATGCGGACATTTCAGAGCAAATTATAAAATTGGATGCAAAATGGATAAGGCAACTGCATTCAATTATGGTTACAGTTTCTAGTGGATTTCAAATAAGCATTAACGCCTCTTGATACCGCAAAGCATTTTGTACAACTGTATTATACTTATGTCCCCAACTATCCATAAATTTTTAGTCCATGAACCAGAAATAATAAACCACGCTTTACTACCAATTGAAGAAATTAGACGAAAGAAGCACAAGAAGCTCGAAACAAAGATCTCAAAAATTTGAGGGAGCATTTTTAGAGAAAATGTTTTAGAGAAAAATTAAATGAAAATATATTTAAAAGACTATTAGTTACTTCCGATTCAGTAAAATCAAATATGAGAAAATTGAAAGAGAAAAACACCATAATTTTTCTATGGAAGCAATTCAATTGATAAGAATTCAATCAAATCTCGATAGTGAAGAAGATGATAATAATAATGATAATGATATACTAATTATAGTGATAATGATGATAATAATAATTGATGATGATGATGATAAAGAATCGGATAAGGAATAGAAATGTGAGAACAAATATTCACCCTTATTCTGGTTGTCGTCGTCGACGCAAGACGACGTCGTAAATCTCAATAAATTTATCACATTTTTTTAGGTCTGGAGAGATTTAAAATTTAAAGTTAAAAAAAACTAGTAACCAACAAAAGTGAATGTAATGCCACAGGTGGCGGCAGATTTAAACAGTTGGCACTTAACCCCTTTGGAGGAAGATGTAGCAAATCTGCTGCAGTTTGGTAAGCATATTAATCCGGAGGGTATTGTACAAGGTGTTCAAATTCAGGCTAATGTTGAGGTCCCAGTGTCAGAAGGTTATTTGGAAGAAGGAATAGCTAAAGGTTCTGAGTTGGACACAATTGACGCCCCCATTAACCAAGAGTTACCTGGAACATCACAAAACAATATAGATTCAATGCCTTCAAGCTCCAACCATCAGCAACCATATTGTACTCCTAAAAGGAAAAGAACTAGTTCCATCTCCAAAACCAAACAAAACTCCGATGCACGCAATGAATTGCTAGAAAAGCACAGCGATAATCAAATATAACTTTTGACTGATATATCCAACACTTTGTCGTCAGTGAAATACAGTCTCCGAGATTCAAATAAATACCAAAAAAAATACTATCAATAGAAGAAAGAAATTAAAAATTATGGAAGAAAGAGCTAAGAGAGAAGAGGCAATCAAAATTATGATTCAAAAAAGGAGCTTGAACATCTCAATAAAAAATAGAATATACTTATTTTATACTTACTTCGATCTCTACCAGTACATAGTACATACATACATTTGTGATACTTATTTGCTTTTGAAAAGAATGAATTAAAGAATGATTTGAATTATGAAAAACCTCGTTTTATTTCTTCTCTTATTTCAGATGCCTCACTACTTTTTGAAATTTGCACATTAACTACATCAATATGTTGGTTGATTTCAGCGCCTCTTAAATCTTCATAAGTGGCATTTTCTAAGCCATATTCAATGCAAACATTGTGAAGTGACGTGCTCCAAGAAGGCATCCAAACCGAGTTTTTAATACTCCAATTGTTCTTTCCACAATATTTCTTGCTTTAGCATGTTTAGTGTTAAAAATAGCTTCAGCACTTCCTTCAACAGTAGAACGATATGGAGTGATTAGATAGGGCTCAAGAGGATATCCTGCATCACATAGTTCAAAAATAACATTATTAAATGATAATCATAATGACATAAAAATTTTACCTAAAAGCCATGAATTTCGTTCACGTGCTGAATACCGTTCCTGCAATATTCTTTTTGCATGGCTTAGATTCTATATTAATCATGTGCAGATCCTGCATATCGGGTATCCAAAAATCGTATTCGCATTTTATCATCACAAATCTACATTAAAATGAAGTGTTTAAGTTTATGAAATACAATAAAATTTTAATATACGAACCACCATAGCATTTAAACTGAAAAATCCTTTACGGTTAAAATATAAATGTTGGTCATCTTTATTTGGTGCAAAAATTTTAATGTGTGTTCCGTCCACACAACCAATAACACCAGGAAAATCCGTTTTTTCAAAAAAAATTAATTTGGCTTAATTTTTTTCCGCATCGGACATTTCAAATTTTATCCATTGTGGACAAACTGTCATTTCTAGGGCATCCAGCCTTATTTAGATATATTATATTTATATATTTTAGAAACGACTGGTTGTGGTAGACTCAAATTAAAATCATTTCCAACACTAACCTGGTACGAACCCTGTGCTAGAAATCTTAAAGTCGTTGCCAATTTTATTGTTTTTGTAGTAAATGATGATTTAATTATTAAATTTTAATACCATCTTTTAAATGAGGAGATATTGTTTCCAGAACACTTAAAGGCTGCCTTATTTAGACGAAAGTAGCACACAAACCTTGAAAAAAAAACATAACAAACAATATGGAAGCATCGGATTTTGATTTTTTACTCACTTATTATCTGGAAGTTTAAAGATATCGGACTTTAGTCTGATTAGTTTTCTTTGCAAAATTAAGTTTTCTTTATTATTTTCATCACTCGAATCTGAACTTGTATCACAAATAAAAAACATTTAAAAAAAATAACGTTCGTATTACAGAAATATAATTTTTTCTTTTTAAATAAACCATAAAATGAATCAGCTAACTTAAATATTAGAGATGTGTGTGTATATGTGATGCGTTTTATTACAATTTTCGATAAACAGTCGACGTCGACACAGTACTGTTACAGAATACCAAAACAGTGTTTTTTGAAATATTGCAAGTTTTTTAAATAAATTAATGGAAAATAGATCAAATTTGTACTAAATAATATTAAACAATTGATTAGTTTTACTTGTTAAAGTGAATTGGACTGAAAAAAGTTAAAATAAGAAACAGGGAAAGTTACCTCGAATTAATTCCCACTTTTGGTGTCAAAAACCCGATGCGATGTATATATAAAATGGAGTGAAAATCATGTGATTTTATTATATTTTTTTTACTTTTGTGAACAAATTCGTTAGTTTTTGCATTTAAATTTGCAATTTGTTCATGTCAAAATAATTAAACAGTAATATTTTATGTGTAAAGTTTTATATGTAGAAAGGGTTGTCACTATTAAGACAACATAGTATTGAGTTCCAGACACTAAACAACAGTTTTTCCACTGGGTATGTACTAGACGTGTGCACAAGACATTTTGCTAGCTTACCCTTCACTAAATGCAATACTGAATTGTTCTCTTTTTTGTTGGTCTTGATTATACGAGTACACTGAAATGTGTATTTCTCTTTTATTCAAAGTATACAACAGCACTTATTTATCTGTGAAGTAATGGAAATATGCTTTGCGTTGTAAGAGCATATTTCACTACTGAAACTAAATTTTCAGTATTGTCAAATGAATTTCTGTAGTGTCAACGTTGAAAAATATGCGTACAGAAGTGTTTCTATACATTCTTTGCTTCTGCCATGAACTCTTCCAACAACAATCTCTCTTCAAATTGCTATGTTAATATTCGTTGATGTTCGTGTCCTATGTGTGTAAAAAGCCGAAGATGTTCGGCCCCCGGGGCTATTGGTGCCGACGTCTTCTATTGAATAAATACTCTTTCTTTATTATGAAAAAAAGAAAAAAAAAATTTTCTTTCCCATTTACTGCAAAAAGAAATGCACGTTGTGACACTATGAAGTGTACAATATTTTTGCTGTACTATTCACACAACTCACTTTTGTATTGTTGTACAGAGGTTTATGAGTGCAGTTTTTTTTTTTGTTCTCTATCTTTGCTTCACTCTTATTTACATTTGCAGCTACAGTAAATATTCGCTCATGAGAAAAATACAATACTGTACAATTTTGCACACGTTTAGTATGTACTGTTAGAACTCACACAATCTCATATCCATTAAGCAACATTAGCATACTGATATTTGTATTGAAATTGTAAGTTAAAGCTGAATTTCATTTTATTTTATTTTTCTTGTTTTTCCCCTCGGTTACTGTAGTAACTTCAGTTACTGTTCTGTCGACATCCTAATCAGGTGTGTGATGAAAAACGATCATTTTGGAAAAGCAAATCAGTTTTGAAAACTCCTTAGATGTGATGAATATTGATTGGTTTCATATTCCAATTTTTGTTTCAACCCATATTGTTTATCTAAAAAATTCTACAACGATATCAAAAAATGCAAATCTGCATTAGTTTACCACAAATTTTCAAAAATAAAAAAATTTACATTTTCTAATTATTTTTTAATAAAAGTGCTCAAACCAAAAAACAAAAAAAGTTATAATGGCGTTTGTTGCAGCAACAGCTTTAATTTTGGTGGACGAAGAAAACAGCATGGTAAACATAGAAAGAAAATAACTGCGAGAATGACAGTTTCCATTATTACAACTTGCCGTTAACTAAAGGGAGGATTTTAACGGGAAGATAAATTGTCTTTCATTATTATAAGCGGAAATATGGTAAAGTGAGCGTTAGACTAAAGGGAGGATCATCCTACCGGTAACTTTTAAAGTTAAGTTTATGTTTCAATATGGCAACTTCAAATATAAACAAAATGTGCAAACAGAACAAGAAAAAGAAGCTAATTGTTGCCACTGCGTTTAAAAATAACTTGTTTAATTGAACAGTGTTATCGACATTGCTCCGGCAGTGCCATATTTTTGAAAATGTTAACCTTATTTTATCATTAGGTTGTAATAACGAAAAGATGTTAAATGTGGCTTTAAAGTCCACTTTATCAGCTCGTGTAAATTCTCTAGCCAAATCTGTATATTTTTTCATAAAAGCTATTTGCAAGTAATTTCAAATAGATTTTAACGATTTCCATCAAATAGCAAAAGAAATAATTTTTACTTGAACAAAAATGGAAATTGAAATCCATTAGACAAAATAAAGTTGTCATATGCATCACATCTTTGGTCGATTTCGGATCGTTTTTTGTGTTTCATCAAATAACTGCATGGTATTTTTAATTTAATTTAAATTTATTATTCTAAATTTGTGGGAAAATATAAATAATAGGATAAATCGGACTTTGGGCATCTGAACAAAACAAACCATTTTGTTTTATGACAATTTTAAGAAATCTTATCAACTGTAGACCAAAGGTTTAAGCAGATTTTTCAAAAATGGCGAATTTGCAATGAAATATTATTTTTCTTTAATTGAATTAATATTTGTTATTAATACATAATTAACCGGCCATCACAATCCTTTAGTCAGGACTATTGACTAGCTTCTCACACCACCCATAATGTGTGTGTTAATTTTATCCATGAATGGCAAGATCAACGGTTTACCCTTAGATCGAGCTTTGTATCAAAAATGATACATTTACATTTTTGAGACTATATAATTTTAATTCAGAAAAAGTTAGATGCAAAAAATTTTTTTTCGTTAGTATTATTATCGCCATTATTGTAAACCAAATAAAAAAAGAAAATATCAAACAGGGGTTAAAAAATTCAAAAACTTCATAATTCTGGCTTATGTACCATTTTAGATGCATACGACTTTTTTAGGGATTCTTTAGTCTTGTTTATGTATTTTTTTTAAGTTTTCAAAGATTTTGTGGAGTTTTGTTATACGTTATTATGGTATTTGAGAAGGAATTGAAAGTTAAGTGTTAGATGAAAATGAAGAGGTTGAATTATCTGTTCTTGATATCGATTGAAGTAGTCTAATATGTAGCATGTTAGCTTATTAGATGTCAGAACAGGGTTCAAACCTTAGGTCAGACATTTCCAATTTATAATGAAAGGTTGTAATGACAGATTTTGTATGTATCTATGTAACATTCCTGCTGCTGAAAACTCTGAAGAGAACCTTTAGTAGTTTGGAAGACAAAATGTTACTAATTTTCACGCAGATTGCTAGCAGCTGTTTCCTGAAATGTTGTAGAGTCTTTTTTACTGCTCTTCTCATATTTATCTCACGTGACAAACAAACATTAGAAAAAAAATGTTTCGTTCTACGTATGAGAAACAAAATCATTCGCTTTGATAATGTGCTACTCGAATATGATTATAAATTTACACCTATTACGCTGCGAAACCAGCGAGGAATCAAAGAGAGAGCATTGTTATTGACATAATCCATATTCTATTGCAACGGGGAACTTTTTTGACTTTGACAACAAATATTTCTAACGAAATATAACAATGGTTTGTACCACCAGGTGTCAGCCAGCCCTTAACTGAGAGTGTTACTGATCCGAGTGACAATAAGCTGCCCCATCTAAACAATTGTAAACTTATAAATTGCCACAAGTCAAGGGTGTTAGATGTCAAATTATTACCACTTAGAAAAAATAAAACCAAGCTGACATGAAGTGTTTTATTTTTATGTAAAAAACTATACTGCAACGTAGATCATGTCAAAAATTTTGGCGTAATTATGAAATTTATGATAATAAAATGTAATATAGTAAAATAGTTTTATTCAATTGAATTAAAATAAATCAAAATATTAAAACTTGTTAACAAAATCTACCAATAATCGTGACAATTCCATGTACTACAAATATGTATCAAAAGTGATACATAAGCTAGAATTATGAAGTTTTTTAATGCTCGATCTACGGTTGATGTCGATTCTGGTCAACAGATTTTTGAAAAACTTTACGTGGCAATTGTATAATTGTATTTAGTCTCATAGTTTTTGCCAGAAAATTGTTGAGAGGAAGTTGTTAAAGATGTGTAAGCGATGGGTTGAATAGGGGCTTACATCCAATAAGCCAGCACACTACATACGGCGCCTTTATTATTAATATCGTATGGAATAACGAACTAAAAATTTGCTTTTTAATAGAAGGAAATAAATTCTTTTTGTTTTCAGGAGCACAGGAGTATTTACAATTCAAAATTTGTCCACTATATTTTGACCGATACTGTATGTATTAGTCTATATGATTGACACATTTTTCCTATGGTTTAACATGTAATATACAGTAGATAAGTAATAATATACTCAACAGAGCAATAAATAAATGAATCACTCTTCTCAATCAACATTTTCAAAATTGAATAAAATTAAGTTTAACATATTGTAACAAATATGGTATGGTAATTCATATAAATATGTATAAACTAATTTTGTGTTTATCAACATTTTTGATTATTTTAGAATAAATTTATGGCTTTTAAAAGTATCCGCAATAACATTTTCTAATACGGAAATGTAGAAAAATTTATTAAATTTTATTATTCAACATGACTTGTAAGTAGTATTCGATAAACTGATATCTCACAGATCATATTTTATTATAACAATTAATAATAAATATCTTCAAATTAATGTCCATTATTAAATGAACTATAAGAAAACAATAATTGCTGGAAATGCTTAAACATTTATTGTTTAAAAAATATTTGCTATAAATATTATTGGTTAAAATTGTAACGTTGAATTATCGCAACAATTTATTAATATTTGGTATTTTACCCGTTGTTATTTAGAATATTTTATGTTAAAAAATATTTAATTAATACTAAAAATATGCAATGTTATTAATTAGTTCGGGAGAATGTAAATAATTACGATACGGCTACAAACTATTTTATTATTTTTATGTAGATTGAGGAATTTTATTAAATTGTGGTTATAATTTGAAAAAAATTAGAAAATAATTTTAGTTTTTAGTATATAAGAACAACAATAACAGCTAAAAATAAACAGAATGTAATTAAACCTGTATATGTACATAATTATTTTTATTTTATTTGTACATGTAAACCTAAATCAGCACTTTTGGTATTTATTAGTTTTATATCTAATTTAATTTTATTTAAGCTTATTTGTTAGCAGCAAAGTTCCATTTGTGTATCTAACTTGAATTGAAATTACACGGTGCGACAGTGAAAATACACCCAAGTAACTACATAGTCTAAGTTATTCAGTTAATTGACTAGAACTCAAAAATCCTTTTTTTTATAGTTCTCGAACCCCTCCAAACATGCCTTATTTGACAAAAACGGATTTTTTGATGTTTTCAAACAAAACTAAATTGATTAAATTGATTACCCAAATATGTTTGAACGTATTTTAAAAATCGAAAGATTTTTAGAAAGGGGAAAGATTAGCCTTTCAAACGGTTTACATAAACTTATATGTTATGAGGTTTGATGGGGCAAACTTGAAAATATTATTTTTTTCTTATTTTTTCAAGATTGGCCATTCTTAATTGCAAAATGTAATTAAGAAATATAAAATAAGTGGAGATATTCTAAAAGTGCATTCTCTTGTCAAGAGTTTGACACTTTGTTTAGTAAAATTGGACAAAAATTACCGTAGTTATTATTTAAAGAATATAATAGCTTAGTCATAATTTTAATATATGCTGTTTCATCAAATGAACTTTAATTTCAAAAATTTCCAGGATTTTTGATGGATCTTGATTGTTTGCCTAAGAATTTGCTCTTTGCACGTTTGAACGACTACCAAAAGTAGTTTAATATTTCCGTTTTTCGCAAATATTAATATTTCGCTTTGCGCAAACATTAGCCAACTTCTGGTGGTTGGTCCAACGGAAAAAGATACATTTACATTATACATTACAACACTTAAGATCCCTCAAAAATTTTGAAAATTTTTAACTTAAAATTCATTTTATAGGAGAACATATATAAAAAAATATGACTCAGCTCTTATACTCCTTAAATAATAACTGCTGCAAGTTTCGTCCGATTTTATAAAACAAAGTGTCAATCTCTTCACAAGAGATTGCTCTTTTAGAATAAAAAAATATTTATATAAAAAAATAATAAAAAAATAAATATTAAAAATATCACCATTTTTTTATAGTTTTTAATTTAATTTTCAAATTAGGAATGGCCAAACTTGGAAAAATAAGAAAAAAATATTTGCTAAGTTTACCCCATCAAATCTCATAACATTTAAGTTTGAACAAAATATTTATGTATGCCTCTTTCCAAAAATACTTTGGATTTTTAAAATAGGTTCAAACACATTTGGGTAATCAATAATTTTGTGTGAAAAGATCAAAAAAATCGTTTTTGTCAAATAAAACAAGTTTGGTGGGTTCGAGAAATATAAATAAATTTGTGAGTTCCACTCAACTAACTGAACAACATAAATTAGGTAGTTACTCGGGTGTATTTAATTTTTTGTATTTTGTCGCATAGTGTTATTAGTGTTTAAAACCAAACTTTAACCCTTTCCCTGTCCTGTGCATCACATGTGATTCACAGCAAGTTGGTTTCATACGCTTGTGCATCACATGTGATTCACGAATGGTATTCATTTTCAAAGTTTGTATTTTAATAGACGTGAGAGAAATAATCAATTTAAGAAACTAAACGTGTGGAGATTATTTTATATTGTGCCAAGTTCCCACACGCCTAACTCTTCTACTTTAGAAGTTTTGTGGAAATAATAACGAAAAAATTATGATTTCACTTTTATTTATTAAAAACTACCAACAAATTAACAAAAATTCAATTCTTTAATTCTTACATACATATGTATATATTTATAAAATTTGTATCACAGAAAATCTTATTTTAGTCTTTATGGTTATCATTAAAACAGGTTAAACATAATGCCTTTTGACATTGAAGCTTGTTTCTTTTTTTTAATTGCTGATTTTCTATCTCCAGTCTCAGCTATTTTCCGATAGAATTCTGAACATTTTTTCCAAACGATATTCCCTTCGGCTATACGAGGAATAGTTGTCAGCACGTGTACAACCCTTGCAATTTTTCTAGTTTTTTCAGTGGGTATTGGGATATCAATCAATGACATTGCAATGGATTTTGAAACCTCTTGTATATATAATTTTGTTCTCGCATAAAACTTGTTGTATAAGAACCAGGTGTTCAAAATCGCCATATGTACACTTTCAAAAACTACCTTACGATACTACTTAACGCTTTTACGAGCAGGACTGTAATAGGATATCATATGATCGGAATGATCCACACCACCTTTTACACGATTGCAATCTAATATTACAGAAGTAGCTTCAACAACTTCTCTCCTTGTGGATTATTTTTCCACTGTCTTTCATATCAGGACCAAGTTAGGGACAAACTTAAAATCATATGTATTTCCCTCTTATCCTGAAACTATTTTTTTTTGTTTTTGTTTCCAAACTGTGTGAATCATATGTAATGCACAGAACGTCTTGTTTGAAACTATGATAAAAATGTCTGTGCATCACATATCATATCATATCATTACACTATTTTTTTAAAGTAAAACCGTTTCTACATTACTGAAATTAAATAAAAATTTTAATAAAAAAAAAACGAAAACGTTTTAAACAAAAATACAATTTTGGACGTACGGCATAATTTTTTTTGTATGGGGCAGGGAGAGCGGTAAAATAAAAGAAAATTTTTGTACTGAATGAGAAAAAGACTTTTTTTTAATAAATCAGCGATTTAAATGGCATGCTTATTTTTGACTTGACAACGAGTATTTGTGATGGTATTGTGCATTCTTTATGGACGTCAAGTTGGGTTTATCCTTTACATAAATATATTATTATTTTATACACTCTTTTATAAGATATAAGCCATACATATATGTATGTATATGTATAAATAGTTGGTCATTACAACCTTTCAGTCATTATATATATATAATTAATTATAAGTAGATATAACGGTCAACTAAAATAAGACACAGAATTTACATATTCGAGTCAGCTTTGAAAGACCTGCGAAATAATTATTTTCCTAATGGCAGGCTTAGGTCATTATAAAAGCTTTATTGTCAGCATAAAGAAAAACTGCATTACGTACAGCTTGCGCTCAGTAGCAACGGTTATCGTTATAGCAAGAAATACACCATTCGAAGTCCGCAAAGTGGCAAAACAATCAGAATCAATGAACTCTCATTCAGGTAGCAAGCATGACAAACAACATTCACAAAGTAGAGTAGAGTTACGAAATAGTTGAAAATTTGATTGGTTTTTACGCTTTATATTTATCGTATTGACAGTAAGTGATTATTATTGGTGGCATATTTATAATAATAAATGGTGCATTAAGGCTTTAAAAAAATGGAAAATAAAATTGTAAAAAAAAATTAGCCTCTGGGAAAATCGTAAGAAAGTGATGAAATACTATTAATTAACAACAAGTAAAAAGCCATTAACAACAGACATTGCTTATGATATATTCTGCTCCTGGTGATAAGAAAGATTATCTGCTCACAGAATATTCCGCCGAATGCAACCTATTTGCACCATAGATAAGAGAAAAATTTTATCAAACAACAGCTGTCTACACATCCTACGTGCATATGAAATAAATTGGAAAAATTTAAACGTTTACTTGTATTACATTTTGGTTTTTGTTACAGTCATTCTGTACATGTGTAGAGTTTTTATAATCCAATCAAGCAGTATTAAACAGTAAAAATGTTTAATTTTGCTAAACAATTTTTTTGAATAACTAACTTGACATTCTTCATTAATAAGGCATTGAAGAAAATTTTAAAACTTTTCATTCAAAAACAGAATTTCACCATTTCTGTAGATTTAATGTCTCCAATTTAGTTGTTATGAAGAAAAACCTCAAAGCGTTTTTCATGCTGTATTACTTTATACGCTATTGATAAATGCATTCATTTTTTATGCATTTGGGAGACCTACTTTTGACATTATGTGTGGAAAATAACATCGTTCTAATGATCATCAGACTTTTCCAAATGGAGCGCATTCGAATTGATCAATATTTTCAGGCGCATAAATCACGTACAACTTGACCAATGACATGAGTTATATTGACTTTGAGGATCACTGCGAAACAGTCGCAAACATCTACGAGTTTAGAATCACCGCTACAAAAGGTCTAACGAGGTCAAATCGTTAGCAAATTCATATATCCTTAAATCGCTCAGGCATAATATCCAATGTGGAATGAGCTGTGTGGCAAGTAGATCTGTTTAGTGTTTAGATCATATAATTTAGGCCAGAGGTTTGTAATATTCGACCTATAGGCCGTTTTCTGTGATGACCTGACCAATGTTGCTCTCAAAGAAATATGGACCGATGAAATCGCCAGCCCAAAATTTCGCAGCAAATAGTGATTTTTTTGGAATGCATTGAACACTCTTAAATCTCATGTGAATCCTTATCGTGCAAAAAATCGTAAATTTTTTGTTCAAGTCGCAATTTTCAAGGATGAAGATGATTTTTCGATTAAAATTATGGTCGGTTGCCAACAAAAACACCTGCCACCATAGTAGGAAAATTACTTTTAAACAACAATATTACCGCCGACAAAAACTCTCGAGTTGACTTTAAACTGTAGTTTCAGTTAATTATAGTTGGAATTAAAACACACAACAGGTGGGTGTGAGAAGCTAGGTCATAAAATTGAGTATAGAGTTGTAATGAGTAATTAAATTTTTCTCACATCAGTGTATACACAGCGGATGTCACCTGCTTCGGCAGGTTATACTATAACTAATAAATTTATGCACTATCACCACATAAAACTTCAGAACAAAAAATAAAGTAAAATAAAATAAAATAAATATAAAATAAAGTGTATTCCCTATGGTTCCTTCTAACAGAAAGGTATGTAATATGAAAGTATACAAGAAAATCGACGCACAGGAAAAAACTATTGCTCCAAAAGAAAGCAGGTTATGTATTATATTTTTGCATAAACAGTAAAGTAAAAAATAAAGGACACCAAAGTGATACTTAGAGATTTGATGAGAAAGTAACTCAAATGAGAAATAATACTTCATAAGTAACTTCACTTATCCTCAGCTTATACATCACAAAAACAAAAGTCATTGAGGATTTATAAATAATTTTTTTTATTATATATATTTTTTATTAAATTAAAATAGAAATTCGCCCTGTGAATCAATAAAGACACACCATTTTGTTCTTAAAATAACTATAAAATATTATAATTGTCAATGTTAGCCATCCTTTGCTGTGTTAATGGTGGATCTACACCAGGGTTTACCAAAAAAAATTTTGGTTATGTGTTAGTGAGTAAGAGAGAGAAAATAAGTTGAGAGAATTTATTTATTTACAGCCATAGAAAAGTGTTAATAATATATTTTTATTTTCATTTCATCAACATATGTACATAATGCTATCTATCTGTGGGTTCATAATTTTAGATAAATAAAAATGAAATAAAAAATCCATTTTTTATTAAAAAAAAACAACATAACAAAACATCTTTGACTTAAAAATTTGACCATGTTTTTTAGATATGTAAATGAAAATAAAAGACCCATTTTTTATTGATAGGAAAAAGCGAGCATTCCAAAGCATTTAAAAGAAATATGCTATGCGACAAAATAAAATATGAAATACGCCAAGCTAATGACAGAACATTTATAACATAAAATATTTTTTGAGTGTTATTCTGAAATGAAATGATGAAGCATCCGCCGCACATGTGTTCTTGTCGCAGTCTGGTCGACAACTAAATCAAAAAACACAGAATGCGTGTGAGTTCTCTCTGCACAATTGTGCTATGAAATGGTAAACCATGATCTACACTCTGATTATTGGCAAAAATTAGTTTAATTAATTCATATAGTTGGCTTCGTACTGTTAGGAGACCGTTAAATAATCAGTCTACTCTTAAGACGGTAAAGCATGGCGGCGGTAATAACATGTTTTACTTGCATTCTCATCAAATATGTAAGTGTTACATTGTCGTTGTTATTATTTTTTACATCACTTTATATTTATAAATAAATTTTAATCGGTATCGATACATGACATTAGTAGGTAGTAAGTAAATATTGCTGTAGGGTTGGTGAATAAATAATGGATAACTATTAATTGCCTGTATTTTAGATAATAGTCAAAGCTATTTAATTATTGTAACAACAATAAACAAAAATTATTGCACCAAAAATATCATTTACATGATTAGTCATTTTAAATTTCAGCTATTTCAAGCATTTGGTGTTTATTTGAATTGATATTGAAAACCTTAGCATTCAGACAATATTTCATTCCTTTAAGGAACACATTATTACGAAAATAAAAAATTTAGATAATGTTGCTTAACATTAAAATTATAAATAAAAGCTACAAAAATAAAACATTGCAGTAAAAAAACTTGTTTACAAATTATCATACAGCTTAATATTACAACAAACACCAGTATAAAAAAATGGTAAACAAGTAAACAAAAATACACAAACAACACTACAAGAATAAATGTAAACAACTATGTCATGAACATTCGCCTTCAAGAACATTCATCAGACCGTTTGCTCTGCTATATAAAACCAAAACAAAGCAGGCGACTTAGTTCAGTCAGTCTTGTGTGAAGACGCGGTGTGTTTGAAGAGAGTTGTCGTGGTTTGAAGATCTCCGTTACAAAGATCTGTCGAATAATTGTCTAGTAATTATTATTGTTTATGCAAAGGGTATAAACAGAGGAAAAAGGGCAATTGATGTTGTTTACATAAAGTTGTGAGCAGTATCACACATAATTGTGCGAATAATAACCTAAACACAAATTTATTTTTACTTTATTTGCAATCTACGAGCTTATATTTTACACTACTCAGTCACTCTATAGATTAGTGGTGCAGTACATACATATACAATAATTATTCGGTATAAATTGATATATTTTGAATTTATATATTTATTTATTTTGAATCGAACAGATTTTATACATGATTTTATGTGTCTTTAATTAATCATTCTTAACAATTACGTACACAAAGATGGATTAATTTTTTATAAATTCAACGTCTCTCAAATTCTATCTTGTGCGTATACATGCGCATAAATCAGAAGACATCCTACATATTTTGTTTATATTTATACATTATCCTATGGCCATAGCGGTTTGGACTTGATGACACACAACCAAATTCACACATATTTTTTTATTCCAAGAGTATGTGTTGTTTTATAAACATATGCTTGATAAAACAATGGAATCTTTTTCAAAAATTCTTATATGTGTTCTAATCGGGCGAAAATTTAAAAATCTTAATTACAAATTGCGAAAATATTTGTGCAGTTTATTAATACACACTGCTATTAACATTCATGAATTTTAAAAGTAGTACAAAACTAACCAATTTAGAATTTAAAAAAAAAAATAAATAAAAAAATGATAACTATTCAAATTTTTCGGTGCTGACTATAGTTTTTTATTTCCCCGACTTTTTCCATTCCCGGGAAGCCCGGAAATTCACAGAACGTATTGTATCTACCTAATATGCTAATATGCAGATAGCTTTTTACCTTATTTAATGAAATTTTAATACTTATTAAATAAAAATTAACAAAAATAAAATGTTTTCTCTTTTTAAAAAGTTTTTATAAACAATTAAGACATTTAGTGTTTCATCCGATAATACATTTCTTATTATGGTTATGACAGAAAAAGCGCAAATTGTATAGAAGGCATTGTACAAATTTATAATATTTGCGGAGAATTTTTCGCTAGCTTCGTATAATTACATTTCTTTTTTAATCGATGAGCTCGTTTAGATTGTCTTACAAGTTAAACTTCTTCATTCCAAGTACCCTCAAAAATTTATTTTCCTTTTTTACTATTAGAGTCATTACTTGAACATCAATTTCATTTTCTACATACTTGTTAGAAGAAAAAAATTTAAAAATTTTCTGCGCATGTTATAGAGGCCTATTTAAAGCAATTTGGATTTTTGCAATAATTAGTTTTTATCTCTTTTTCATCTAAGCTATTCTATCTGATGTAATTACTTAAACATTGTCTGCCCCAAAACGAAGCACATGATTGTCAGTTAATAGATTTGTGCTAAGCTTTCTTAGGGCCCTCAATGCCAATTGAGTTGGTTTTACAATTTGTACAATGTTTTCAGTAAAAGCGATATTTTCTTGTATCCAAAAGTTACGTTATTGGCTTATTTAAAAATGAATCTTTTCAATCACAGAATTGATTTCAATCATCGATTGAATTAAATCTAAATCAAGATTTAATTCAAGATTTAATTCACTTAATTAATTTAATTCAATATTTGTTTTTATGTTCTTTTTCTAAGTGTATGGCATGAATAGACAGAAAAAAACTTCAACCAAGTTATCTTTCTTCATAACATGGAAACACGCGTAATTGCGGCGATTATGTTCTACTCAAATACCAAATTATACTCTTTAGTTTCCATTACAAACCTCAATCAACAGTATATTTTTGTTATTAAAATACCCCTGAAATTCCCGAGAAAAAGCACCTAGTGCTGACAAAACAAGAAAACTTAAAAAAATTAATAACAACACATCCTGATTAGCTTCACATTGTGAGTATAATTCCAATATTACATCAAAAAAATTAATTTCTAAATTTAGTGGAAATCTTTATTTTAGATAACTATTTAAAGTTATTATCTTGACTAAAAATTTCAATAATTTCTATTAACATGACTGTCAATAGATTATCGAAGATCTTGATTAAGTTATACATTTAGATTAAATTTAATTTTATTTATTCCTCAATTAATATATGTGAATTAAAACATCAAAAATATTGCAAAATAAAAATATTTTGAGGTGAATTTAATTTATTTAAGTTCCCGTTTTCACCCCTTGGCTAAATATAGCGGTTAAATAAATAAATATTGCGGAATAATAATTCGACTATGAAGCCTTTTTCATCACAAAAATTCATTTACTACACATACAGCAACAAGTGATTTTTTACATGCCTGTGTGTGACAGAATATTCCAAATAATTATGGTCAGTTCACAATTTACCCGAATTAAGTCAAATTGTTTGTACCATCTCTTCTGTTATAACAGAAGCAATTCAAACACGACGTTCTGCATTTAAACGGCCATAAATTGCAAAATAACATATACAGCCGCAACAAAAACAGATGATTTTAAAGTGAACGAATTTTCCAACCACTTGTGTGCTGGTGACAACAACTGCTGCTGTTTTGGTATTGCCAGTTTAGCCACCAGTACCGATGTTTCAATTTAAATTCTCAAGCGTAATAACCACAATATGGCAGCCGAACAGCATGGGTATCACAGGAAATTTCTACCGTTAAATGTTCTGACAGTAGTTGCAATAGCAATTTCAGTCGTCTTTAGATCATTATTAATTGTAGCACATGCATTAATTCAATCACATAATAACAGAATAGGAAAAGTTAAATTTAAAGAAATGAATTTTTGTGTGTTGCTGAATAAAATAATTTAAATTAAATACAAATCGTTAAACTAGATGTTCAGATATGCACTTTTATTGAGTCAAAATTCAGTTAATTGAGTACAATATATTAAGTGTTCAGGCATAATAATATACGCAGTTCAACTGTTTATTTAATATTCATTTCACAGCTGATAAACAAAACAGCTAGTTGTTTCAACAACATTTTTTTATTTTGTTTTGTTTTTTTGTTTGTCGTTGGCATTTGAGTTGTCAAATATCGGCAATATCAAATAACAGATAATGTTCGGTTAATTGTAATATCCTCACTAAACACACTTATGATAGTGCTGCATTTTAAGTTTTACTGAATATTATAACAATTTGCGTATTTATTGAGCAATAATTAATTGAAATTTTATATCAAATATTGAGCTCAATAATGGCGTTTATTGCGATATATGGTAAAATATTTAATCCTTTCGGAACAAAGCGAACTTCTCAACAACGAAAATTGGTTCTTATTTTTTGGTTTTGGAGGACAGTATGGGACTGTTTGGAAGTCTGAAGTAGCTTTAGTCTAATAGGTAGACGTGAGACGTGAGAGTAAATAAAATTGCCATGAAATGTTTTTCAAAAAATCTGCCACTCATGTATAAAATTAACACACACCACATAGTGATGTGAGAAGATAGGTCGTAATACAGACGGAAGGTTTGTAATGACCAATTATGTTACGTCTGGAGAAGCTCAACCAGTGAGACAGGAAAAGTAGAACATTTCCCGACCATGTGAAAATTTACGGTAATAAACAGGTAGATGAGATTATGGGAAAGAGATTTTCTATATCATTGATGGGTCTGGAACAATCATTTGGAGTGGGGGGAGATATCTTCAAAGTAATACTTAACAAATAGCTCTGAGGCAGTCAATATTTATGCATCAAACTATACAGGAATATTTTGAGGTTGGAAACAGGTCTATTGACATGGAATTGAAAACTCAAAGTACACTTCTACAGTATAGGGGTGTATCTAGCCCAACCTGTAGATTTTGTGATGATGAAAATGAGTCATCAGAATACCTTCTTGGAAGTTGTGGATAATAATTGCATCCAATTGCACATGGAAGAATATCGGTTGCTGCGCAGGGAATTATACTTCTAAAAACCGAACAGAATCCTTAAGTTCGTCAAGGTAATAGGCTTGGAGAATTTACCGTTCACGCTGGCCACCCTACTTTTAAGTTTAGATTTAAGTTTTGTTAAAGTTTAATAAACCACCGCAGCATTACTATGACTTATTGTGTATTGTAAAGAATTCAAGAATAAAGATCAATATCCGATCAACCACCAACCCGAAAGGTACGTTGTGTACTTAATATATATATTGTAATATAGAAAAATCTAATACCCGATTCATTTTCTCTTATCGCCAAATATTTTATTTTATTTATTTCCCCTCTCACCCCCACAGATACCATGTAAAATTTGAGGGAGTTAAAGTATATAAAGTATAGTAGAAATATAATACCATGTATATTTGGTTCGATAGCTATATCAGTCCAAAAACTAGATCTGGAAATTTGACTTCGAAAATGCTGTAAGCGATTAACCACGATATGTGCTAATTCTAATAAATGTCGAAAACCTTATTTATTTATCCATAAAAACTTTGGAATTCAAATATTTCTTGGTATTTAAACATCAAAAATTAATTCAGTAAAAATTGAATATAATTTTAATTTACTAATTTTTTCTATGTAAAATTATGGTTAAATAAGAATATATTGCTAATAACAAAGTCAAAACTTTTAATTCAAACTGGTATTGTAGCAAAAAAAAAATATAAAAACTAAATAAATAACTACAAGGAGATTAGGATAAAATACACCAGATTAAGTGGGAAAACACTTTTGTATCTCATCTCCATAATTGCCCTCATCAGTTATATATTCATTACCATTGTCTGAGAATTGTTATCATAATCGAAATCATCACCAAGTCCAATTATACTGTTAATGTACAATAAATATTATAAACAAAACAACGTAAAATTTAGTTCATATTATCATATGTAAATATTTGTTAACAATTTATATTTAAATACGATGCCAGGCCCATCCGTTTGTTTTCATTTCTGTGTTGATTCTCATTTGAATTTCTTTCAAATGTATGTGAAAGTATGGACAATAAAAGATAAATAAAAGAAAATATCACAAATAAAAAAATTTCATGCAAAAGCAGACAAATTCTGTAACATGACCTATACCCAGCATATACTTGCTTCTGTTATTAAGCCTCTTCTCTATGTGAGTGAATAACAGTATGCCCGAAAAGGGTTCCTATGTTAACCAAGTTGTCATACGTCAAAACATAATGCTACAATAACGTGTTACTTTAAGGGTCTTCAACACACCCTGAATAGTAATAAGGGCTTTACGAAATAGAGAAAGCAATGAAAAATACAATCGAAAATGTCTTCGATAAAGTCTATGAATTATTAAAGAGTTTTGTGTTGTCAAACAAAACGATCGGGTTTCTTTTGTTTTTGAAAAGGTCTTAAGTTTTGTGTATGAATACATTTACAAATTTATACAAGTAAAGGTGCAAATTAAAAAGTAATAAATTTGCGTATTTCTTGTTTTCTCTGGATTCTCAAAACAAGCTATTTTTTAATATTCTTTAAATACCAAACATCATACTCAACATTTTAAGTGAAGAATTTGAAACTATTTATGGCCATTATTACAACTATCCATTAAAGTTGGGTTTAGTTTAGCTGAAGTGAACTTTAAAGTCACCTTTAACTTCTTTTCGTTATTGCAACCTAATGATAAAATAAAGAACTAATAATAGTTATGTACTTATTATTAGCAAGACAAGTGAAAGCGACCTATCAAATTATGTGGGCTTTTCCATTACCGTAAATCCATTAGCGTCTGTATTCGTAATAAGTGGCTGAAGGCCTAGTTCTGTCTCTTAAAGAACTTCTGTTTATAAAACCACTGGTAATAAGTGTAAAATGCAAAAGTATACGGGTGAGTACGGCGGGTACTGGTGGTGAACATTAACTGCAGTGTCAGATTCTTGGAACTAAAACACTGAGTAGTTGTGTGGTGGCACCAGGTCTCACTATCCGGCGTGCTACTAGAGGACAAAAACCAATAGGCGATCGAAGACACAGCCGTACTTTTCGAAGAACTAATTCCAAAAGAATCTAGAAGGCTTCAAGCCCTTTCCAATTCCACGTCACAGATACTGGTAAGGTGGTAGTGATTAAGGCAGTATAAGAATTGATTCAAATATCTTCGAAGTATCCTCGTTGGTAGTAAAATTTGTTCCCCAAGGTGCAAAAAGAGAACATGTGCTTGGAAAGTTTAGATACAGCTCCTAAATAAATTACTCGTTATAGTATGCTACAATAAACTCTGTAAACCCTGGTATGGAAAGCTGCTGTACATTATCCAATCAAAAAATGTTTTTAACCCAAATACATCTATCAGTAAAGTTGAATTACCCCTGGCCGTTAACCAAATTTTTGTAGCCATATCAATTGAGCTCCAAAATACTTAGAATACTATTAAACCGCAGCAAAGCTCCTGATATTGATCATGATAATGAAATGGTTTTTTATATACTCTGCTCATGCTTACTCGTCGTAAATACTTTTTCCCGCAAGGGAGTAACAATAAAAGCAAGTAGACTTGTATAGGAAATACAGTTCTTACCTACCTTGCCTAAATTATTTCAAAATGTGATATGTAAACTAACAAACTTTATTAAGTCCTAACAAACTTACAAGCCTATAAACGTGGTGGGAAAAACTTTCGATGAAGAGAATTGTTTTGCGCATTCTTATAGATGCGTCTCAAGTTTTCTATAAAATTTACCTCAAATTACAAAAAGTGTTTACTAAGGACAGCAGATTTTTTACGCTAGCTTCACGTAATCAACACCGATGTTCTCCATGATAATACTCAGGAACTTCTTTTATACTGGTTTTTGGTAACGAATTTGAAACGTCTTTCATTAAACGAAATATGTACCGTTTTAATCAACAACATTTTGCTGATTTAGAAGTAAAGCTATTCATGCTGATCGTAAAACAGAATTGCTTGCTTTTGACCAGATGACGGCAGCTCACAATGGACAATTTCCTTCTAATCCTGACAAAAATACAATAGTAACTTGCTTGGTGTCAATCCGGTGTTTACCACCATCCGGGAACTTTCACCTTACCGCGTCATTTTAACGCATTATTGTTATTATTGAGATATGAATTTATTTTATACTGTTTTAGTGGGAACATTAAATGGAAATTGCGATCAATAATTTTTTTCTTTGTACATTTTTGTGGCATCCACAAATCCACTTTGTTTGTGTATTCAACTTATTTTAAATGGTTGATATCTTTTTAGTGACGTTCCTTAGCGGTGTTTATGTGCAGGTATTTCCTCATTTTTTTTCATTATTTTATTTTCTTTTTTATTGATTGATCAAATAGAGCGGGATGTGCGTTTAACATCGAACTTAAAAAGCAACCCATTTCACAAATAGTTTCAGCATTCTGCGACGCATTGTATTTTCTACAATAGAAACTCTAAATATATAACGCACCAACGGATTTGTTTTTGTTTTAAAATGTTATCAGAGATCTTACATTTAAGAGACTTCTACCAATAATTTGATACGCTTGTACTTGATATTTTTATTTTTTTTTTTTTTTTTTTTTTTTTTTTTTATAATGATCTACATAGCACAACAAGATACTAAATCTTATAAGTGCTATGTTTACAATCAATAAGGTATAAAAAATTAACATTAATTAAATATAAAAAATTAGAGAAAGTTAAATTATGTATATAAATATTAAATTAAATTGATAAGGTAAAGTATAAAAATAATAATAATAATAATAATAATAATAATAATAATAATAATAGTAATAATAATAATAATAATAACAAAAAATAAAATCACAAAATTTACAAATATGAGATAAAAATTTTAATTATGAAAATAATTTAAATAACTCCTTTTTGAACGCGTTTGCATTGCCCAGATTTTGGATGTTATTTGGTAAGGAATTCCAAAGACTAATGGTGTGTATAAAGAACTGTCGCTGAGACAGAAGAGTCCTGAATCGTTGCTGTATAATCCCCACACCCCGGTGGGATCTGGCAAACTTAATTTTACAATATAAATACTTCGGCTGTTTCGTGTAAATTATTTTATGAAGTAGAAGGAGGCATCTAGTTTTCAGGAGATTATCAAATTTGATACCAAGAATCAGGTAAGCTAAATGAGAAATGTGATCCGGACGCCCCTTAAGGAAAACATACCTGGCTATGTTATTGTACGCCAGGTTAAGTTTCCGGTTGTCATCATAACTGCAATTTGCGTATATCTCACATCCATATAAAAGTACCGGAATCAAGTACGTTTTAGCAAGTTGCATGCGAATGACAAAAGGAGTTGAATCTATGACAGCCCACAAATTTCGAAGCATGCCATAAATTCTGCCAACAATGACACTTATATGGGTAGACCACGATAATTTGTCATTAAAGACAATACCCAGATTAGTAGCCGACCTGACAAATTCAATTTTATTTCCCCTGATACTCAATTCAGGTATGACAAATGATCCGTTTGTTCTCGAAAGTGTAATACATTTAGACTTAGAAGGATTGATACATAGTCCATTGGCCGAGGCCCATCCGTCAATCCTTGCTAAGTCACGATTAATGTAGTCCAAACAAGAATAAATATTCTCCCTTGGAGTATATGTGTAAAGCTGCACATCGTCAGCATACATGTGAACATTACAGTTAACCAAAGCATCAGGTAGATCATTTATATACATGCAAAACAGCAAAGGTCCAAGTATAGACCCCTGGGGAACACCTCTACTAATAGTAAGTGGATCCGAAACTTTGCCATTGAAATGAACCTTCTGAAATCTGTTCGTCAAATAAGAATAAATTAGATTACAGGCAGTTTCGGAGAAATAAAACAGTTTTCGGAGCTTTTTCAATAGAACCGCATGATCGACTGTATCAAAAGCCTTAGAGTAATCAAGCAGAACCAAGAACGCCACACTATTACCATCAAGTTCCGACCTAAGTTCCTCAACTACATTTACCAGAGCGGTAGTACAACTCCTACCTTTCATGAAGCCCGACTGATTAACCGTTAAGAAATTGTGGCCCCTCAGATATTCATCGATTTGTCTGGCCATGATGTTCTCCAATACTTTGGATAAAAAAGGAAGGATTGCAATTGGCCTGAACTCACAATTAGTTTTCGGAATGGGAAGGATTTTAGCCAGTTTCCAACTTTCAGGAAAAGAAGACTTAGTCAGAACTGTATTGAACAAGTAAGTATAGTAAGGCAAAAGTTTAGGAGTCAGAACCTTTAAGAATAAAGGATGCAAATCATCAGAACCAACTGCATTCGATTTTACCGCTGAAATACATTCCAAAACCTCAAACTGATTTACGCAACGAAAGCTAAAGGAATACTGTGGTGGAACACAACAGAGTTCATCATACAAGTCACCGTTAGACCTTGGGACCCTAGAATTTACGAACTGGTCATTAAGCTTGTCCACATCCACATCAATATCGGCCTTTGGACATTTTCGGCCTATTCCTATTTCACGAATTACATTCCATTTAGACTTGTTGTCCATAGCATTGGAAAACTTTCCGCCATAATACAATCTTTTTGCAGTTCTTATGCTCCTGGTAACTTCCATCCGTGTGAATCTATGTAAAGCTTTCAAATCATCCGTCCTAAACCTCTTCCATCTCCTGTAAGCACTATCCCTCCTCTCAATGAGTGCTTTTATTTCCGCATTAAACCAGGGCTGTTGTTTAGGTTTGATGTGCTTGGTTTTGACAGGAACGCACCTGTCATAGAGCAAACGCACTCTGTCCTGAATAAACGATAATTGGTCATTCGCATTACCCAGTGTGTATACCTGGTCCCAAGATACGCTATCCAGTTCAATATTCAGAGTTGCATAATCAATGTTTCCAAAATCACGATACGTAATATATTTGTCCACGGGACGAGTTACGGACAAATTATAATTAAGGAAGAGAAGGTCATGGTTGGAGAAGCAGGAAGCAGAAATTTGGTCATATAACAATACCCTGTCAATGTGATTCACAAATATAAGGTCTATCAAGCTACTGGATGTTGAATGGAGATGTGTAGGTGTTGACACATTTACAGGACTGAGGTGAAGTGAGAGCATTGGTCCAATAAGGGGATTATCATGTAAAAGGTTATTGTTAAAGTCACCTACAATAACTATGTCGTCATATCGAATGGTAATATCCTCAAGAGTTGAAATAAAAGGATAAAAATTTAAACTAGAATTCGGTCTATATACACAACCAAGAAGAAGTTTCGGACCATTGCCTGTTGATATTTCCAGAAACAAATATTCAATCTCGCTCCCAATGTGATTTAATAATTTTTCCTTACAAAGTATACCATTACGAACATAAATCGCAACTCCACCACCCCTGGCCTTGGTTGCATTACCATTAACCAAGATTCTCCTATCTGATCGGAAAAGTTTAAAGCCCTGTAAATTAAAAACTGTATCCTGAACATCCAAGGGTAACCAAGTCTCAGAGACGCAAATAACGTCAATACCTGCTGCCACAAATAAGTACCTAAATTCATCAATCTTATTATTTAAGCTCTGAGCGTTTATGTGGACAATGTTGAGACCTGCCCTTTGTTTCGCAAGGACTCTAATCATGTTATACACACAGTCTCTGGAATAAGAACCGTTAGAATTCATGAAATGGTACGAAATTTTTGGCAATGCATTCAATAATTAGATCTAAAGCAGAAATCGTAATATTTAAGCGTTCAAATATAATGGAGTTATACATACATGACACAAAGTTGTAGAAGAAGAATGTATTAATTAAATTGATATTGAGGATAATTAGGTCGATAAAAAACAAGTGAATTTTGGGAGTTCAAACAGCATGGCCAGGAAATAACTTATTAAGGCTGTCTACATCGTCTATTAGTATGAGGTCATCATTCATATTATTTTTGACGTAAACACAACCCCGCATAGAGAAGGCAGAAGATAAAATTTTTTTCTTTTTGAGGCGAATTGCTGCGCTCAATGTTTTAAAATTAGTCTGTGTTAAGTTCTCGTTAACATAGAACTTTTCTTCTGATGTCAGGCCAATATTTCTAAGGCGGAAGACAAAACCACTGTGTAGTTTCCTGAAGTTCGCCATGGATTTCAAAAAGAAATTCCTATCATACGCAGACCATAGTTTTACAATAATTGCGGCATCTTTGGAGTTCTCCCTATGTTTATTATTGAGATTCCTTAGACGATAGATTGATTGAATGTTCGGCACAGGTGTGTTTATGGTGTCACAAATTTTACAGAATATTTCCTGTAGGTTCTCGTCCTGGGTGTACGGGATTTCATTGATCCTAAGCTCCGACGAAACCGGGTGATTCTCTTGTTGCCTTAATTTTGTTTTGAGGTCACTAATTTCCTCGCGAATCTTGTCTATTTCGGAAGCTTTATTCTCAAGTATGGTTACCCGTTCGGTAATGTTTGACAATTTATTTTCAATTATGCTGTATTTTTCGCGCAGATCACTAATTAACTCCTCTTTAAACTCCTTAAACTTGAGGTCAATTGTGCGCAGAATTTGCTCCGTAAACTTTTCAAACCTGCTGTCCATACAGTTTTGTTTGTTTGAATGGTGAGTCGAGTAGTGAAGACCGAGAAGAGCTTGTCATTTGATTAATGTCCGTTAGGCGTTTATTCACAGGGGTGTTGGACAATTCAGCTCTGGTTGATGGTCGGTTTTCATTATTATCAACTGCTTGCATTTTAATTTTATTGTTGTTATTCTTGATTTTTGATTTGTTGGTATTGTTTTTTCCGATTTTTTTATCTTTTCTTAAGTTGTACATCGGAAAGGTAATTTTGTGATTAAAATTAATTCAAAATTAACCGCCAATATACAATTAATAAATGCAATCAAAAATTAATAAAATGCAAAAACTTGGCAGCACTTTCATAAGCAGTACTTGGAATCAAAACAGCTGCTATGACTTAATTTGTTTACTTTCGTTTTTTATTTTGTTGTCTATTGTTTTGTTTGGTGTAATGTTATTGTGTATTTATTAGATAAGCAAGGTCACCGAAGTGTAGCTTATTTGTGTTTATTTTAGTGTATATTTATCTCACAAGAAAGTTTAGTTACTAGGTTGAAAATTGTTGTTGTTTGTTTACAGTTTTCAATTTTCGTTTATTTGAAATAATCTTTATGTAAGAATAACTCCTTGTTGGATGTAAGATTTGTTAGTGTATTTTAACTGTTCAATTTAGGTAGATTTTTTGTGAATTTAAAATTTAAGAATTTTAATTTGTTGTTGCACACTATAAATTGATTTGATTGTTTATATTCTTGAGATTGTTGTTTGTTATTTTTGATTTTTTATTTATTTATTTTTTTTTTATTTTTTGATTATGTTTGCTTGTTAGATTTTAATGTAAAATCGGTTGTTTAATAATGTTAGAAGTTAATTTGATTTTATTAAAATTCGCAACATTAATTAGGAAAACCAAAGTAAACAAAACAGATAATAAATCTATTAAGAAAATGGCATAAATTTACAAATTAGCGGAGCACAATTTAGAACACGTCCGTTCAGCACAAGTATCAATTATCTTCTGTGTGTGATATATCAACTATTATTTTTTAGAGAAATAGTTAAAGCAGTGGAGCGCGAAGTTCAACGAACAAAAGTACCCACATACAACTCTGATTCTCCATAGAGTCTTGGTATAATGTATTAATGGTTAAACAATTCCCCATCATACATTTTTAATACATCTCGTTCGAAGTTTAACGTAAAATGGGAACAAATATAATTAGAAACAGGTTAAATCAATTGGTTAAGCTTCTCTTATATCATTAAATTTAAATAAGACAAAGTGTGTGATACTATCAAAAATTTTTTATTCCTTATCATTATTCGTCATTGTGTGTTTAATATAACATCAAATCAAATGTCCCGTACTGTTTTATAAAAATTTGCAATATTCTGTAACGCTGTTTGAGAGATAGCATGGGTTTTGTCGGAGTTGACACAATTAGCAGCATCTTAATGAAACCCAATGTCATTGGAGTCGTTCAATTCAGGCCAAACGAAATTGATTTACAATTACATATAGTGCTTGCTTTTGACACTTATTATAAAAGACCGAGGTTTTTCAAGTGATGCAAAAGCGACTGCCTCGGATTTTCCTATACAGACAACGGTGTATTGTCCCGCAGATTATGTACTTACTTACTTAATTGGTCATTACAACCCTTCAGTCAGGATTACGACCTAGTTTCTCACAGATTATGTGCTTCGTCGAAATTGCTGGTCAGTCGTATACTGAACCGGTCAACTCAAATTTATCCACCACGATGCGAATAGTCTGCTGTATGGGATGACTGTAGTCAGCAGCGTCTAACTGATCACTCATTTCGATAAAACAATTTTATTATTTGTACGTTTTGTTTTGTCTATGGTGTCATGGCAAAGCAGGCTGCATAAATGTCAACTAATTTGATTGATGTAATATCAACAAGGTGGCCTTTATCGCTTATCAATATTCGGGAGTCCCTCTTGGAAAATCCGATAGAATTTTGCGGTCTAGAGTGCAATAGGGAAAAAGTCATGGGTGCAATAATAAAAAAATTATAAGTAAATAAATCAGATTAAATAAAAATTCATTCGAAACCTTTCTGGATGTATAAAAGTGAATTTCACTACATCACGGGTCATTCAAATTCAAATATTTTCGCTCACCTGAAACAAATCTCGTTAGAATTCGCCGACCGAGCTAACATTGAAATAAAATTTTTACGTCGCCATTTAATCTTAGATCTTTTAAGACTCAGTTGGGTCGTATACATAGCAATTGAATACAAAAAGTCATCAGCAAAGTCTATGTCTCGTTATTTCATTGAAGAACAACCAAATTTGCTGAAATTCGGAATTAGAAAATCTCATCTGTGCATTTAAATATGATGGCGTTATTGATCGATTTTTCTTAAAAAATTTACACTATTTGGCATATCATAATGTCCATCTGATATAACAATTTAACATAAAATACATGACGCCTAGGGATTATTTTCTGTTGGGATTCCAAAGCTTTTAAAGGCAGCACTTTTTTATTGATTTCTGAAGAATTAGTGATTGGGAATTTCTTGTTTTTAAAAAATTAGAGCCAAACGCCACGTTAAAATTTTATGATAATTGTTTAACTTACACTTTTTCAAAGGCTTATGTTATTTATATCATTAAGTTAATACGATATAATTTAAGATATATTTTGCGTTCATACTAATAGTACTAATTATATCCTAGTTGCAGATGATATATCTCTGTATGAAGCCTATTTTGCAAAGTACGCCATAATTCATGTTAATTTCCACTTTTTGATTAAATAAGGGCAGCTTCCGTAAGTGCCATTAATTTGGTTTTCTTGTCTTCTCCATGACTAGAATAATATTTTATTTATTTAGTGCTTAACCCTCTTCTAAATATAAATATTCCAACTTCTAGGAAATCAAGAAAAATTAAATACATCTCATCATTTAATACAAATCATTTGAAAATAGCCTAATAATGCTGATTTAACTTGTATACCTTAATTCAGCATATAAAAGCACAAAAGAGTGTGTATAGTCTATATTATCTCTACATTATATAGTGACATCAACAAAATGGGAAAAACTTCATGTAAACAAAAGTGTTTTTTTCACTTAAGCAGATACGGAGGCTTTTTTGAGTTAGCATTTTTGATTGTTTTTTGAGTTTTTACATAAAAAATAAATTCAGCTTTCTAAACAAAACTTACTTTACTCATATCTGGTAAGTACTTTTTGAAAAATTGTGAAAATTGTCTTCGCCTTCTTGGTGTACGGAGACTCATATGGGCTTATATGACTTATATGATTGCCAAATCCCAATGATGTTATGTATTCCCAGATCCTCACTGAGCCTTTACTGTACTTTTTATAATACTGTTACTTGTTTATCTTTTTAAAAACGTTTAAAATATGAGTTCGTTGATTGCAAATAAAAATTCATATGTACCTTATAAAGAAAGAAAAAAATTTATATAATGGCATTGTTTTTTATTTCATACTACGTTAAATGACACCCATGCACTTTTTCAAGTGTATCTTTCATTGAGTATTCTTTATCGCTCGACATAGATGACAGCATATCAGATGAGAAATTGAAGAAGAACGAAACTGTCATTGTTAAAAAGTTAAACACTGCGATCGAAGAATGTAAAAGCTAAATAAATTCTGTTAATAGAGCTGACGATTTAGATACTTAGCTTTCTAAAGAAATAGATTAGTTTGTGTCAGAAGGCGAATTTTTGAAATCTACACATTGTTATCTTGAAATCATAAGCGAAGATAGAGAAAGATGTTTTTCAACGTCAGCGTATATTGACAACAAAATCTGTTCAAGACTATCCGATTAAATGTTAGATGCTTTGATTTACAGTGGATAGAAAAAGTCTAGGTACCCCATGAAATTAAGCAATTTCATGAATTTTAAGCAATATGAAAAAATAATTGATGTATTGTATATCATGCCCGAATTTTTTGGGCCAGAGCTAAAATTTTTTTAAGGACATGTGTTTGTTAGTCATGGCATGTTAGTCATATGAAGTGATATTAAATTCGGAGTCCTACGTATTCTGGTTTTACACGTTTTTAACCAAGCTTGTTTGCAAAAAAAAAAATGTGTTAAAAAAATTAAAAATGTACAATGTTGCCTATAGGCAACATCGGGCATGAAAGGGTTAATTGATTTCTTTTTTATTATAAAACTAAAAAAATTTAAAGTTCATCACAAACCGTAAGAAAAACAAGAAAAATTTTCCGGTGACTTCATATTTTTGTAAAGCAAAAGTGTAGGTAGCAACAAGAAGAATTCAGAGTAAATCTGAAATTAGAAGGCATAATATTTTAAAATATTATTCGTAATATGTAATAGGATAACTTCTAAGGTCAAGCACTCCATTTAACTAATTTGGCATTGAATGTACCAGTTTTGTTTAGCGTTTCCTGTTGATGTTTGCCGCCATGCATTCAGGAGCATATTTCAGACTTGACTTAGCTATTACGTAACCGTTCTTCCAAATGATATCCCAAATACTCCCTTAGCATCGTAAGACTTTTGCTGTCCACTGTAATTACTTAAAACCGAAGTATAAGTAATATTTATATAGAATGGGTCATCTATCGGTTTAAATTGAACCATCGGTTATTTCGAATCTGGCAATGCATATGTCATTCTATTCTATTTTCATTCTATCTATATGGAGTAATGTTGGGATTGGAATTGGTAGGAAATTGCACGAAAATGTTGTACAAAATTTGGTCGCAGATAGGGACCAACAGTGACTGCTATATGCAAATTTATTGCTAAAGTAAGTGAAACTGGTTTCATTGCTGATTCGTCAAGAAGTGAGCGTGTTCGTACAGTGCATACAACCAATAATATCCAAGCTGTGGCTGAGAGGGTGAGTGAGAATCCATCAATATCTACATCTTCATTTCACCTAAAATGGGTGAAAAGATATTTAAATTAAATTTTTAATTAAACAATTTTTTTTGTTATTAAGAGAAAAGTATTCCGAAATTTCTCAGGAATACCGGAAGTTTTAGAAATCAACCCCCTTCAGCATCCCTAATAATCTTAAAAAATTTCAATATTCCTTAAGTAATATTAGGCATAGAATTGTTTCCTTAAAATTGAAAGCGAAAAACCCCATAATTAAAGAGTATAGCTTGAAAAAATAATATGAAGGTAGCCCCTGAAATTAATTTTTCAATCTATCCAATAAAATGGACCCAATTAGCTCCATAACATGGCAATACATCCACCATGGTTTACAGTCTTTTTTGTATACTTACTTTACTTTTTTAATTTAAGAACATAAGTTTTCTAAACTTATATATATATATATATAAACTTTAACAAATTTTTTTATATTTCATTTGGCGTACGCATTTTAAGAGCACAACTCCATTTTTACACAAAATTTTCTGCAACTTCTTTGGTCCATTTTTTTCGATAGCAGAAAATCGCCTCTCACGAGCAAACAAAACATGTTATACAGCCTAAACCGTGAATATATGTTTGAGACGAGTGTACCAACACTAAAAAATAAATAATTGAAAGTCAAATGAGCGTAGACATCAATAGATAATTCACCTTATTTTTGAACGAAACTCGTAGACAATTTATAATTTTATGAAGGAAAATATTGAAAAAAATTTTTCTTGCATTGGTCACATAATTAAAAAATTTACTTTTTTCATTTTAATTGTAATAATTTTCTGATTTTTTTTTTCTTATCACCAATATTTTTTTTTTTGAACAACATTTCCACATCGATTTGTCAAACTTGGAACTAATTACCGACAGAGAGATCGAGGAATAATTCTCCATCGCCTTTAGACGTTTTTCCATAATTCATTAGTATTTTTTCTTTTAACTTTAGTACACAAGTTCTCAATTGGATTGAGATAAGGGAATTGAGCTGGCCGCTGTAAAATAATTATGTTTTGTTGCTCAAAGTACTTTTTCACAAGTCGTGAAGTGTGGATGATTTTGCCACATTAAATTTTTCACCGCGTAAGGTATCATAGTATTTCGTATAAATTTTTCCAAGAAGAAGCTGCATGGGTGTTCATACCTAATTGCTTAGATGGTATATCTGGACTTAAGATGTTGTTAACTGTTACATAGCTGGACGTCATAATTAAAGTCAAGACTTTGATTCGTCGTCTGCTAAAATATTTTTCCAAACAATCATTTGTTTCTTGATTTTTTTGGCAAAATCCAATCTACATTTAAACATTTTTTTTAACGAAAGATTTTTCTGTGTGTTGGACCCATGTAAGGAAGCTTCATCAAAACATTTGTTTAGTAGTTCTAGATAATTATATTAAAATAATATGATGACGCTAATTCAACTTTTATCTGCTTATAGCTTTTAAATACATCAGCTTTAGAGGCTCTTATGACTATCACACTCTCCGTGGCTATGGTTTTACGGAGTTTGAGAGCTGTGCGAACATTATTCTAGCTTCCAAACGTGCTGAAATGTTTCATTACATTATATTATAATGATGATATATGATGATATATTATAATGATAATAATGATTAAAAGTTGTTCCCCTAAACCAACCAAGCCACTAGGAAATTTTAGTTATCGTCTTCTCGACTTGTTTGGGGTTGACATGCCTTTCTTCATCGAAACCACATGGCCCTTTTTATCACTCCTTATGATTAATTCTGTACATATTTTTTCTGGCATCTTTTAAAACACACTTAGAAAAATATTTACAAATCGTAAACGTGAAATCGTTAAAGTAGTAAAATTAAAAATGTTTTAATTATGTGTCCACTTGTAAAGCAACACTTTCACCAAATAATGACTTATTTTGAAAGAACACTGAATAGAATAGAAAAATAAAGAAGAAATAAAGTGTAAAAGAGATCAAACTTATCTTTCCAGTAAAAAGTCCCGTTCAAATATCAAGAAACCTTGTAAAAATGAGATATATATCATATTTATGTTTAAATTATATGTCCAACACTGCATAGCATTTATTAGAAAACTAATGTTTATTGTTAATGTTCTCTTATACTCGTATGTTAACTTTAAAGAATTTTAAATACAAACACTTATTGCAACATTTCAAGTAAATCTTGTACTACACTATGAAATTTAAAGTAAAATTTTGTGAAATAATTGGGAGTTAACGAATTGTTATAAAGCATTGATCAGAATTAAAAAGCAAACATTGGCAGAAGCCAATGGTTCTACCAAATTTCTTAGTCTCTATTAAATTCCTATCACTAAAAAGAAAGTAGATTTAAGGCGCTTTGGTCTGTCAGAGTTTTGTTTTCCGTTTTAGTAAGTTTTCAGTTAAGTGCACACACTCGCACTTAATTAGGTAATAATGCTTCCATAATACCACAAAAAACTAAATATAATACCATACATACCAATGTTGTTGCAGACGTTGACTTTGGTTCGTTTGTTTTTCACGTACTGGAACATCTGTTCCAGTATAAAATATGAAATTACGAGCATGTTTGAGAATTTGTTCATTGTCGTCATTATAT
Organism: Sarcophaga carnaria; assembly: GCA_958299815.1. Lineage (NCBI taxonomy): Eukaryota > Metazoa > Arthropoda > Insecta > Diptera > Sarcophagidae > Sarcophaga > Sarcophaga carnaria. Next base: position 65,358,677 of record OY283153.1, read on the forward strand.
TTTCTAGAAAAAAGAGACAAAAATAATGTCGCGAGAAAAGAGTATAAATAAACTGTTGTTGGGCTGACTGGTAAAAAATTACTATTAAAAGAAGATTAAAATCCTTTCCATAATAAAATAGAATTTATGTCGGAATGATGACAGAAGTGGAAAAAATATGTATATCCCTGAGATAGAACGTGGCCAATGAGTGTTGAAATAGTGAAACGAATGAAAAAACAAACCACTAAGCCAGCTGGAAATAAGTAAAAACCTTACACACACTTGCATAATCGTGAAAACCAAGAACAAAATTACCCTGATCTACCAAAATAACTGCCAGCTACAAACCACACGGAATACCCAGGCATAAAAGAGCAGATTTTTGCATAAAACCACAAATGTCGGGTACATCACTTTTTACTCACTGAATTAAAGCCGGTTGGCGAGAAATCTAGTTTGTTGCCAATCTGACCACGGGAATTAAATTTTAAAGAAGAACTCAGTGAATGCAACAACAAACATACCATTTTGTGATCGATTTTTTTCATGTTAAACTATTGAATGCTTTCTACTTTGTTTCCAAACGTCCGTCCATTTGCTGAACACTTTTGTGTTTCGTTATTATATTTCGATTTAATACCACATTACAGTGCACAGCATTTGCCTAGCTACCCCAATATATGTAAAGAATTTTATGGATTTTAAGCGATAATATGTAAAGGTTTGTGTGATGTTTTTCTCTAATTTATTTGTATTTTATAATGAAAAAAAATCACTAATCTGTTTCACAAAACAAAACAAATGTACTGAAAACTTTCTCAAGGTCTTATATTTCTGTGCAGCAAAAGTGTATATAGGACGAAAATAGAGTAAATTTAAAATTCAAGTGCCCAATCTATTTACATATTATGCCTGACAAGTTGTTAGGTACCAGAGATCTGCATGATTGTGAATCAAATGGCATAATTTTGTATTTTCTAAAATGAATATTGAGCTAGCACATGACAGTACAAAAATTAAATATTTTAATACATGATTCAAATAAACGAGACTATTGTCAAGAATTGCTTGTCACTGCTTGCTACTTCTGTTTATTTATATGATTCACAAAAGCACCGAATCAGAATGAGTGTTTTGAATACTTTTTAAAAAACTCTTCTAACACATGTTGCTTTATGTAGCATTTCAAGTGAACTGAGAAGTTTTGTAATTTACTATAATATAAATATTATTAAATAATACAAAATATATTTGAATTTTTATTTTATTATTTATATTTCGGAAAAAGAAGAAGTTACATAGGCTATATCTATGTATAAAAAACGTAAAAACATATTCTAATTCGTGTCTGAGTTTCACCAAGTACAGTAGACTAAGTAATTATTTAGTACATTCATATTATGTACATTTTGTAAATATAATAAATAAATAATTGCGTTCCTCATACTTATAAACTGAATTCAGGAAAAGTAAATTAATTACAGTTTGTGGATCAATGCGATTACGCTTTTTGGTGATTATGTGTTACCTGCGGCGGAAAATACCCGTTCGGAAGCCGCACTGCTTGCGGGAATACTCAAAATGTTTTGGGCAAGTTTGGTTAAACGAGGGTATTCCGAAGTGTGGTTTTGCCACCATTGCAACACATCAAAGTTCATATCAATATTCATTCTTAAATAACTGTAACGATTTACTTCATCGGATATACTTTCCGTAGCGGATAGGTTTGCTTGAATAAAATTTGAGAAAAATAATTGGAATTCTTGTGGTGGTTCATCAAACGTTAAATAATGAATTGGACTTGGAGAAGACGATACAGACTTCGTAATTTCGGAAATACAAAACGCTTTTACTTCTTCTAAATTGTTATCATTTAGGTAAGAATTGGTTGGTGGATGCAAGAAACAAGCCGTGCTTCTACTAATTGTGTTCCTTTTTATACGGTAAACTTCATTTTCAATATTTCTTAACAGCTCGGAACTCATTGTATTGAATTTTTTAAAAACTTTCAAATTGTTTTTCAATTTTTAATTTAAAGTTTCATACTGAGTCAATTCAAAATGTCATATGCTTTTGTGAGTTATTTGATTTCTATACAAAACAATCAAACAACAGTAAAATTTTTTTTATATATTCATGCTAACAGTACATAAAAAACAAAAGTGAGTATATTACATTCAGTTGTTAGATAGTCAACAGTACAAGCAATATCATTAAAAAATATTGATGTTAAACAACATAACAAAAGCAAATTACAAGTGAATGGACAGTGAAAGTGAATCAACTCATGCAGTTCTCTGTTAGGTACCCATCGAGCTCAAGCGCTCTACTTAATATATTTAGCATTGAAAATACCTAACCTTTTTATGTTTTCTATTGATATTAGCTACCACTCACTCATAAATTTTCCATTTGACTTTTGTTTGATTTATTGATAACGCAACTGTGATCTCCAAAATATACTCTGGAGTCGTACGAGGACTGTGTGGAATAGTATAAAGCCTCTGGGGACTTTCGTAGATAAAGTCACATTAACGCATTAGCGGAAGTATATTTAGAATCATTGACCTGTCCGAAGTAAGAAACATTACATTGCCTTATTTATTGTGTCCGCAATAATATAATTTTTTGATCGGACGATTTTACAGTTGAAAAAATTAAGATCACATTCTAATGAAACGTTACTTTTGTGTTCCATCAAACAGAATAACTATTAATAACGTAGAATTCTTGAATTTTGCGAAAAAAGGAAAATAAAAAAAATTAATATGTGAGAGATAGGTACATTGGTGTCTACATAAGCTGTAAGGTGACTTTTGTGATATCACATTTTGAATTGTTTTTCGCGTTTTCTATATAAAATAAAACAATTTTACTTTATTCAAATCTTGTAAGTAGTTTTTGCAATATTGTGAAAATATCTTCACCTGCTTGGTATACGGGAACGTAATTAAATCAGTGTTCTATTCAAATTAAGGCATTCGTTGGAAACTATCTTCCATCACGTAGTCACAATATTTCATCTATAAATCATATTATTAACAGACCTTAAGCATCACTTTTGAGCAAATATCGATGAGTCTTTGAATGAATGATAATAAACCTGTGAATAAAGTATTTCAAAACCCAGAATGTTAATAATGTAACCAATAAACAGATAAGCATTAACGCAATAAAATCTACGTCTCAATAGAAAAATGTAAAAGAATTAATTGACTTTATGTGGCAAACACATACCACTAAACAAATATATTGTGTGTGATTCTCGAGTAATTAAACTGACGAACGTAAGACAACTTTTTATACATAGACATGCACATATATGTATATACATATGGTAAAAATATAGGAAAAAGATATTAAATATAATATAAAGACCTTTAGAAACAAGATATGAACATCTGTTGTCGTTAAGCTTAGTCTTGGAAATTATTGTAATTACGTGAAAATTTTATAATTAAAAGTTAAAATAGCAAAAGAGAAAAAATATGTTTAACCGTCACCTGAAACTGTATGGCTCTTGAATTACAGCAATCAACAACCCTTAGGAATAGAATTCCATATAAAAAAGAAAGGAGAGAGCAAGACAAAATAAAAAATGGCAAACAAATTAGAACCGCTTTGTGGAATATTTAAATGTACAATTTTTTTAATTTGTCTTTCCAAAGTTTGAAATATAAAATCCTCTTTAAAATATGTCAACTGAGTGGGAAATAAAAAAGCACCAAATAAAAACTGAAAGAAATTTAAAAAAAAACCTAGAACTTTTGAAAAATTATAATCAAAAATAAATAAATAAAAATTAATAATGCAACTACAAAAATACCCAACGCGCGGTACTCAACTCAAAACTTCTGTGAACTGTTTTTCCAATAAAGAATATAAATTTAAGAAAAAATGTTAGTAGAAAAATAAATGGATAATTAAAGAACAAATGAACCAAAAAAAAAAACTAAAGTTTTGTTAATATTGGAACAATAAAACAAGCAAAATTTTGCAAACTGTTTACCAAAGAAAAAACTATTTCATAGCCCGCGCAGTTTTTATAAATTTCAAAATTATAAATTATATATATGTATTCCACGACATAAGATTATGAGAGGCAAAGTTATCATTTTGTCTATTTGGAATGATTCATGAAATGCCTAAAATACATATTAAAACCAAGTTGCCAAAACCAATAGTGACTTGTACGTTTTTTCTTGGAAAATATATGTCCCTATGGCTGTTAAGGGATACAATTTATGTAAATTTTTCATTAATTAAAATTAAGATAAAAGTAATCGCTTCTAGTATTTTAGCTACTAATAAAATGAAGTATTTGCTATGAAATTTTAAAATTTTAGTGGCATCCGGTGGTTTAATCAGTACTCATTACATTGTGTCCTTTAAATTTTATGATGTGCTCACCGATAGATTGTTGTTTGGTGTTTGTAAGAGCAACTTGAACGTCTTCATTGCATTACCAAAACGTTGGTAATGCAAAGTACGCCATACCGATTTCTGAAGACCAGTACTCTATAAGTTATGGCAAAATATGATAACCCATAGAGAATACTCATCCATTTTTAAGAGATTATCGAATTAAAATTTATGATATTTCTTGTATCTAGCTATCAAATTTTATAGTTAAAAGGAATACTCTTAAACAGAAAAAGCATTCGGAATGTATGGTCCTATTTAAGAACAGGTGAATCGTTTCTAAATGGCATAGAGATACCTTTTATTGCAGATGTTAAATACTTGGGCGCCTTTTTGTTGTTAGGTTATCGTATCTTTAATTTCTGATACTTCTTGTTTATTGACTTGTGCCAAAAGCCTTTGGTCTATCTTCGTCGACACTATTGTCTCGCACTAATATAAGCTAAATTTAGTTTTCGTTGAGTTTAATAACTTCACGTCCTCGGCAATATCACAAGCATCATCTGCAATACCAAAGTATCGTTACTTCTGAATCTAAGTAGATAAGTTACTTTACTGAACTTAGGAACACCGGTGTCTTCTAGCGTTTACAACAAAAGCTTTACGTTTTCAATACCAATAACCTTTTATATTTATTAAAATTAGGGAATACACCCACATATCAATTAATAATTTATAATATACTAGCTGTACCCTGAGCGCGTTGCTGCACCACCAACTAACATAAATTTGAAGGAAAGAAAATACACAAATGCCCAATTAATTATGAATCATTTTATTGATTTCGTTTCCCGCTGTCCTGATGATTTAGATGTATGGGCCTGAGTAGTGCGCATTCGATAAGTTTCTAATCCCACTTCTCGTTGTTTAAGTAGTTCAAGCGAATGGGTCTCAGCAGCATATACTCGAATATTTTCCAGTCTCAATGCTCATCTGATTCTGAGGCGTAGGTCGACCAATTGCTTGCCATTCATTTTGAATAATTTTTATTTTGTCTAATTTTCATTGACACCACCTGCCGGAAATTGGTCATACCAACTTAGAAACCTTCGTCGGCTCTATCCGCAACAACTTTGCTAAAGATCATATCATGATCAAATGCACAGTTTACGATTTAATTCATTTTGAGTAATTTTCAGTGGCGCCACCTATCGGATATTGGTCATACCAACTTAGAAACCTTTGTCGCCTCGTGCGCAACAACTTTGCTAAAGATCATAACATGATAAAATGCACAGTTTACGATTTAATTCATTTTAAGTAATTTTCAGTGGCGCCACCTATCGGATATTGGTCATACCAACTTATAAACCTGTGTCGGCTCGTGCGCAACAACTATGCTAAAGATCATAACATGATCAAATTCACAGTTTACGATTTAATTGATTTTAAGTTATTTTCAGTGGCGTCACCTGTTGGATGGGAGGTGACACGCCCACTATAGCCATTATATATAGCCCATTTTGTTCATATATACGTCAAAGTCGTCCATACAAAACTTGAGGGCTCTAGCTGTTGCAGTTTATGAGATATGCGACATTAAATACTTATTGTGTATGTGGGCGTGGCACCTCGCCTACTTGAAATTTTGATAAAAAGTAGCCTATAGTTCCTTCCAGACATACAGGAAGGTACTGTTAAAATTTCAAGAAAATCGGTTCAGCCGTTTAGCCGTCCATAGACTTCAAACAAAAAAAACAAACCCACAAACAAATAAACACATATTCATTTTAATATATAAGATTACATAGAGCTGACGGGTCACGTATACGTAATATTTTGTTAGACAATAACACTCATACTTTTTTTATTTATTTTATTTTATTTGCCTATTTCAACATAATAAGCAGCCTATAACTCCTTCCAGACATACAGGAAGATACTGTGAAAATTTTAAGAAAATCGGTCCAGCCGTTTAGCCGTTTAGCCGTCTATAGACTTTAAACAAACCCACAAACAAATAAACACACATTCATTTCTATATATAAGAAGAAAATGTATATAGTGAGAAATGAGAATAACAAAACACTAACAAAATATTACAATTTCACGCGCAAAGAACTGGCAAATTCAAGTGACCATATATAAAGAATGGCTGTCCCAATACTACTAGGGTGTATTTATATATATGGGAAACTTAAATAAGCATCTTCAAAAATAAATAAAGCTAACACTCATTCGATTTTTAGTTATTCAGATTTTTTAAAATTTCAGTTTGTTACATATGTGTCCTTGTGGTCGTCACCTATGGTTTACACACCATAAGCAAAATAATAAACAATTTTGTACGGAGATAATATTTATTGAATACATGGAGATAAAAGTACAGAATGTATACTAAAACTGAATATTATTCTAAATATTGTTCGGAGATGCTGGTTACTTAATGTTTGGAATTCTCGAATTTTTAGCTTATGTAAGTACGTTTTTCCGAATATTAAAATAGTGGACCGCGCAGTCCTTTTTAATCAGTATTCTTTGATTCTGATAGAAATAGTCAAAATTCATAAATTAACTTCGATTCGAAAAGTGAAAAGATTATTTAATATATTTCAGGTCTTGAAATCTATTTTGTAATTTCAAAAACATTACTTCTAGCTTCTTAATATAATATTCATAGAATACCCATAGAACTTTTTCGAGTTTACAATATAAAAAAAAATAATTTGGCGGAAATTAAAAAATGTTTTATTTTAAACGATGTAAAAAGATGTAATTTAGTATGAGAACAAAATATACACTGTAAGTGGTCAGATATCGTTTTATCATTCCACTGCAAATGTAAATTCATTGTTTACAAATGTTTGATGGTATCGGTCAGACACATTAATGAGGTTTTTTTCTGACACAATATGTCGCCAATCCATTTTGTAACACTTTTTAAATGCTACAATCATAATATTTTACATTTTCAACGATCATAAAATAAGTGTCTTTTAAACATTTTTTTATGAAGTTTTTCGAGTTATTTAGGTATTTTAAATGTCCAGTTCTATTTGTATATTCCATGTCCAGTTTGGTTTGTATACCTTTAACCATTGAACAACCAAGATAAACTAATTTTAGCACCTCATCGGCTGATATTAAGTTCTCAAACTCCAAACAACAAAGAAATACAACATATTAAAAATTTTTAATGATCTAGAATTTCTCGATTAAAATGAGAACGAAATAATGGTTAAAAACTCGGCTCAGACATTTGGAACAAAACAAAATATGTAAAAATATTTGCTTCGGGGAAAACTGCAAGTCCCGACACGCACTTAATACACACAACATGATTAGTTTGAGAAACTAGTTTGTGATCTTAACTTCAGGGTTGTAACCAATTAATCAAGTACGCTAGCAACCTTTTGCTTAATTTATAAGTCTGCTTAACGGTAAGTCTTTGGCTCTAATGGTTAAAAAACATTTGTAAAAGGCTTTATCCATTCTTGGGCACTCTGAGTCGTGTAACGTTTTACGAAAACAAATCTAGATTGTTTCCTGGAGTGTTCATGGGTTTTTTGTGTAAAGCAGTTACTTATTTCTAATGAAATCCGAACAGATTTATCAAATTGAGGGAGGAAGATTTATTTAATTATCCACATACTACATCTAAACAATAACAATTAAATTATTTAATTTACAGCACTGGCTTCAATTTTTATACAAAAATTTACAACATATAATTAATATTAACATTTAAAATCACATGCAACAATAGGTTTTCGACAAGCTTTTCAATTTTATTTACTCTCAGAGTTTTTGCCAGAAATCTGCTGAGCGGGAGTCTTCGAAGAAACGTTTTTTCATATTTCGTCTTGATGTCTGACCTGGGCTTTGAACCGTGGTCTTACGTCTAATAAGCCAGCACACTACCTATTAGACTACGGCGACTTCAAAATCACCTAGAAATTTAAAATTAATCAAATTTAAAATAAAATATTGTTAATTAAAGTAAAATATAGTCAGTCAAAAATAAAAAGGATTAATCAATTAAATAAAAGTATATAAGAAATACTGATTTGTCAAATTGATCTGCCATTCTGGTTGTCTCTGTGGTATGTGGTAATTGGTTCCATCTGAGTTATTAATCTTTTTCCTCGTCCAGGTTCACCAAACTTCATTTTTTTCATGACGATAACAATGCCTATCAGAATAAATGATTTTATGCAGATATATAATTGCTTTATATTCTGAGCCAAAAATATTTTTGAAATATTTAATACTTGGATGAATCTCCTAACACCATATATATTCTAACATTTGTTGCATAAAATTAAGTCGGTTTTATGTTAGCAGTTTACAAACTGAGGCTTCAACTTACTGTCCTATATTCAAAGTGACACATTCACAATCTCCGCCTGAAGCCGTTACATTTGAGTCTGGTTACACAAGACCAATAATGTCAGTTTACTCGCGCATGTTGAGCATTTTTGAAGTAGTCACCGTTATAATCTGATGTATGCCGTTTCAAATCATCGAAAGCTCCTCTGCATGATTCCGCTGCTGATCTCTCTTTCTCCTTCATAAGAGGAGCTTGTCCTACAATTTCTGTAGCCCTTGCCCTGTGTTGAAATACTTCTTTACTCTTGTAATAGGCCATCTTTCAAATGGCATTAGTTTCAAAATTTACTGAACTACTTACTTACTGACTAGCCACATTAAGTGTCACTATAGTTTACTTTACTCTGCTTCGAATCGATACGTGTCTGGGACATCTATGTATATCACCAAAACTCGGCATTCTGGCTCTCTTTATGTTAGCTGTGGACACCATTGTGTTCTGCTCAGTTTATGCATCGGTATCTTTTTTCTTAATGTATACCATACAATATTTTTTTTTGGCAACAATACATCTGTATTCATAATTGATTAGTAAGATGAAGAGTGATGAATTAATGAACTAAAGGTCCTCAACGCATTAATTTCTTTCATTCTGCAGTAACCAATAAACAAGAATATTTATCTAGTCTTTTTACCTTGAGGAGAAACAATCGAGACAATTTTCTTAAATGTTCCAAAGAAAAGTTATGTCTTATTAACAGTTGATTTGCAGTTAAGAACTAATAAACTAATGGAATGTATAATACTAAAATATAAATAATAAACTTTTCGAAATTATCTGATTTAAATTAAGAAAAAAAAAATTAATCCAATATTTAATACAAACGATGTAAAACTTCTCCATGGAATTCAAAGAAAATAAATCATAAATACTTTATCTTATTTGCTCTTTAATTCAAGTTACAAAAGATTCTATCGTTGTCATGGTAGTAGACAGTAATAGTATGAATAACAAAATACAAGGAGCAATTAAAGTGCAATAAATTATAAATTTTCCTAACAATGAATTGAAGAATGTTGCTTCATTCATGCTCTTAATTTCTGTCGCTTGGCTTAAACTTTTTTATTTTATTGAAAGCAACAAGTAAATGCATCAATTGCGAGGTCTTTCTCAACTATCTGCCTTTAAACATGTATAAAAAACGAATTTTTATATTTTTTTTTTTGGTTTTTTTGTTGAATTTTTAATTAAAAAACAAAATCAGAGTAATTATTTGTATTTGAAAGCTAAACTTCAACTACGAAGTATATCGACTTTTGTATCAAAAATGATACATTTTAAGTTTTCAGACACTATAATTTTAATTCAGAAAAAGTTAGTTGCTGATATTTTTTTTATTCGTTAGTATTATTATCGCCATTATTTTAAACCAAATAAAAAAAGAAAATTTCAAACAAAAAAATAAAAAATCAAAAACTTCATAATTCATTATTCGTAAATAATATATTATTTATGGTACGAGTATTTGAGAACGAATTGAAAGTTAAGTGTTGGATAAATACGAAGAGGTTGAAATATGTGTTTTTAATTTCGATTGAAGCAATCATAGTCTAGTATATAGCGTGTTAGCTTATTAGATGTCAGACTAAGGTTCAAACATCAGGTTAGACATTTCTAATTTATAATGAAAGGTTGTAATGACCGATTATGTATGTATGTATGTAATATTCCTGCTGCTAAAGACTCTGAAGAAGAAGAAAACAGAAGCTCGTCCTATGCACTGGCAGCAACAAACATGACAATAGGATGTTTATCGCCAAAGATGGTACTACTTGGGACAGAGAACTGTATTTCTTTACTAGTTTGGGAAGAGAAAATGTTACCAATTTTCATGTAGATAGCTAGCAGCTGTTGCTTTTTTACTGCTCTTTCGTGACAGACAAACATTAGAAAAAAATGTTTCGTCCTGTGTTTTATTTCATAAATAATAATATTTCGGACAACTCTGTACATATGAGATAACAGAATCATTCGCTTTGATAATGTGCTACTCGCCTACGCCTTTTCGAAAAATGAGCTGAAAGTCTTTCAGCTTTAAACAATCCCAATGATTTTGTTAATGTAGATTAGTGTGTAATTGAATTTTATGGTCATTATAAAATTCGTGGTCCACCAAAATCCAATTGGTAGTTTGAGATTCAAATACATGCTACGTGCGTAGCATGCCGTATTTGCGAAAACCTGTATCCGGTAAACCGGCGAGGAATCTTAGAGAGAGCATTGTTATAGACATAATGGATGTTTTATTGCAATGGGAAACCTTTTTACCTCACATGACGTTGACAAAAAATTTTTCTTACAAAATATAACAATGATTTGTAGCATCAGGTTTCAGCCAGCCTTCATTGAGAATGTTACTAACGCGAGTGACTATAAGCTGTTCCATCTAAACATTTGGATACTTATAAATCGCCATAAATCAAGGGTGCTAGATGTCAAATTATTACCATTTAGAAAAAAAATAAGACCAAGCTGACATGAAGTGTTTAATTTTTACGTAAAAAACCATGCTGCAATATACATCATGAAAAAATTTAACGTACATTTCCTAAAAGTGATAATAAAATGTAATAATATAAAATATTTTTTTTAAAATGAATTAAAATAAATCAAAATATTTAAATTTTTTAACAAAATCTATCGAGAATCGTGACAATTCTATGTGATATCTATGTGAATTCTAGCTTATGAATTATGAAGTTTTTTAAGGCTTGATCTACGCTTAAAAATAATAATGAATAGGTGAACATATTATTCAACAGTTATTAATCATTTAGAGCATGAAATGACTTGATTCGAAACCATCAAAAAGAAACTGAAATATAGGCACCCAATTTAACAGTCGATTTATTGCAAAATCATTTTGGTGAAAACTTTATTTTCATAAATATTCCTCGTTTTCTTTATTTGATGCCTTTGAATTAATTCATAGGCCTTGGTAGAGCATTTGTTTTTATGCCGGCGAAATAGCAAATTGGCGACATATATCATATATGTTAGAAAATCAGACTGTCCGAATGGACATTTAACTCATATGCGCCACTAAGAACGCCGGAAATCAAATTAAGCTGTAATTAATGCAAGACTACATAAGTTCTGAATTTAAGTCATCAAGTTAATTGTAAACTTCTTTTATTACAGCCACAGACTGCTGTAGGCAGATATTATCCTTTATAGTTGTAATCAACCTGCTTTGTTATAACCCAATCATTTGTGGTGGGTAAGTGCTGAGTTACATAGAATCCGTCATTAGTTTTAGCATAACATATTCAACTCATAGAAAAGTAACAACGTACCAGGTTGACATAATCAGTATAAGGGTTGCCAACCGGTATTGATATTTAAAAATCCCGGGATTTCAAGAAAATTTATTAAAAATTTCATTTATTTTTAGTCTTTATCACAATTACATGGGTATAAAATAAAAAACAGAAAAATAAAAAAAAGTGTAAATTACGAAAAAAAAAATAAGAGAAATAAAAATATGGGCATTTCCAGAGAAAAGTCCACCATGACTGAAAAACTAAAAGTCAAGGAAAATGTTTTTTAGACCACTATTGTTAGATAAAAATAATTAAATTTTGATAAATTATAGCTATCATAAATTGTCTTTGTCCTCATTGTTGTTAATCGAACTCCAAAGTTGGTGTTTAATTTTAATATTTTTTTATTTAATTTTTAGTAAAATTTTCTCTTAAGTAGTACTTTATGCAAAATCGATTATTTAAGTGTGCTCTCATCAGAGAATATTTGTTACTACAATAGCTTGTTTAAAAAGGAAGAATGACATTAAATAAAGATCAGTTAACGGCATATTTTTGGTTTCCTTTTTTCTCAATATTTTACTGTAACGTTCGTCACGAAAAACAGGATTTATTTCTATTCCTCTTGCGTTAGTGGCTCAAAGTGTTTAAAATTTTTAATTTTAATCTAGTTTACTGTGCAAAATTTATTTTTGAAGGGGAATCAATTTATATTGAGTTGCGTTATTTTTTTATAAAATTTTAAAGTTTGTCACGCCACGTCACGAAAAAAATATTATCGTAAGTTCTACCTAATACAATAGGATATATTGCGGCTTAAAATACATATATTACATGTTACATAGATGGAGTCATCAGCAGCTAGTATGGCGGAAAGAGCGCGTCGTTATAGGGAAAGAGTGAAACAAAATCCACTTAAATCTGAAATAAAGCGCAGAAAGGATAAAGATCGATCCAAAAACTATAGAAGAAACAGTTTAGAATTGGCAAAAAATAAAATATTAGAGAACGTAATTGAAAAAAATCGAATATGACAACAAAAGTGGCGCGAAAAAAAAGAAAGGTGAAATCCAAAATGCGAAAGAAAATACATCTACTATCAACTATAATTGTAAGCAAACAATGGGGAAGGCACTGAAAAAAGCCGAAAGGGCTTTGCCCCTTAATTCCAAAAAAAGAACACAAATTGTAGATCTATTGTATAAAAAAGACGGTACTACAATAGAGGAAAAAGAAAAAAAACCATGTTTAATAACAAAAAAAAAAAAAAACAAATTGGAATAATTAATCATTTTTACGAGCGTGAAGATATAAATGTTCAAGCTGCATGACAGAAGGATACCCTTGTAGTTAACGGAGAATTCATTACTAAACGTTTCATGCTTCTGACAATTTCAGAAGCTTACCAGCTATATAGAGAAGAGTTTAATACTGACTGTTTTGGTAAATCTACATTTTATCAATTTCGCCCAAAACACATCCAATTGTCTAACAAGATGCCACATAACATGTGGGTATGTATGTATCATGCCAATTTTGGGTTTATTTTAGAAGGCTGCACAAAAGTAATAAAATCATTTTCTACTAATTTTCAAAGTTTTTTAAAATCAGCCTGTTGTAACATCGAAAATGAAAATTGTATGGCAAATAATTGTAAAAATTGTGTCAAAGATGTAAAAAATGATTTAATACCTTTAAAATATTTGAAAAATTTGGACGAAAACGTTAAATGGCAATATTGGAGAAAATTTGATGATCGTATTGTACTAACTTACTCAATAGCTTCTTTATCTGAGCTCATTAATGAGCTAGAAGTACAGTTACCCTCTTTCAAGAGACATTTTTTTTGTTAAACGTGCCCAACAAAATTATTTTCAACTAAAAAAGAACAATATTTAAGTAGGAGACATGGTATTACAATTAGATTTTGCGGAAAATTATCGTATAGTCCACCAAAATGAAGTTCAGAGTGCGCACTTTAGTTATCGTCAAGTCACAATTTTTACATGCGTTGCCTGGTTACCTGATTCAACTAGATCGTTTGCAATAATAAGTGATAAACTTAGCCACAACAAGTTCGACGTTTTTTGTTTTATAACGATACTTGTGCATCAAATAATTAATGAACATGGACAATTTCAAAATATTTACATATTTTCAGACGGAAGTACTTCCCAGTTCAAAAATTAATTTATTGCCCGAAGCTTGCCGGATTTCCTACACAAATTTGGTTGCAAAAACATAGAGTGGAATTATTTCGCAACGTCTCATGGAAAAGGAGTAGTCGATGGAGTTGGAGCCGTAATAAAAAGAAAAGTTTGGAGTATTACAAAAACAAAAAATCTGTCATTGGATCATGTTAATGGCGTTCAATTACTTTACATATCCTCAGAGCAAATAGGAAATTTAACTGGACCCTTAATTGAAAGATGGAATGTGAAGTGTTCTAATATAATTGGAATACAAAAAATTCATTTATTTTCGTGTGATGAAAAGTTACAAATAATGAAAGCTATAACAGCTTTTTCTTCTCGAATTAACATTTAATTTATTATTTATTTAGTTTTGTTACAATGTATACACACTGAATTATTTTAATGTTATGCAAATTAATGAATTAAAGTATCCAATAACATTAAACATTAAACATTATTAAAAAAGGAAAAAAATAGTAAGAAATTTTTGTCACATCACATCACGTAACGTCACGTCACAAATAAACAGTTGTAAAAAAAAACTAAAAAACTTTTTGTAATTTTGAAAGTTGGAAAGTAATCTAGATATACTTCAAATTCCAATAAAAAAACAATTATCCAAAAGTTCCGCCTAAATTCGCAGAATTTTACGTTTTAGTAAAAAAGGAACTTCTATTTTCGTAACATCACGTCACACACTTTAATTGCTTGTATCTTAGCGCCATTGATTTCGATTTTTCCCTTCTTGGTACTAAGTATAAAGCCAGTTAAGCTCTATTTAAAAATATAAAAAAAATTTAAAACATGCATTTTTTCCTTGTTTTTTATCTCATTAAAACGTACGACTGTCACGTTCGTCACTATGGAAATGCCCATTACTTATACTTATTCCTTATACATATTGTTTTAAGTAGTTTTTTAAAAAGATCAAAGTCTCTAAAATTTCTTCGGAAAGCCTTGAACGGATTCTGTTGCTAAAATACGCTGCCACTGGAACACATTTTCATTGTAAAGTACGCAACGCAAGTTAGAAGTCGGCTATTTTATGATTAATGGAGCAGTACCGAATGAAACCATGCCATTTTTGCTCGGAGAACATAATTCATGTTTTGCTCTCATTCCTGAATGAGAGAATTCATGGGTTTCAAAAGTGAATGAAATAACATGTTTCGCCATATAAAATTTTGAAAGTGAGTCAACACTAGCAATCGTCTGTATTCTCTAATTGTTAATGCAAGTTATCGCATGTGATGATATGAGATGTGAAGACAAAAACAAAACGGACATAAAAATGTTTCTAATGAAAGAAGTGTTTTTGGAAACCATAGAAAAAGAAAAAAGAAATAACGTTAACATCGAAATAAAGCGTAAATGTGAATCGGATGATTCGCTATCACATTTCAGTAAACGTAATATGTATTTTGATTTGCGGTGTGAACATGGTATAGGAAAACACTTATTTCAACTCAGCTGTCAGTTGGAAAGGTCAAAGTTTAACGTATGCTGATACGTACATGTTGCAGAGAAACTTAGCAATTTTTGGGTACAGTACTGTGGTCAATTTAGTTCTCTGTTGGTAGACCTGGTGGCGCCCACATCATCTTCTGAATTATCTTGCACGAGAAAAAAGAGCCGGCTTTAACAAAATTGTTTGACTGTGAGGCTGTAATGGACATTTTATCCCCTACTACGAAAAGCGTATCACATATTATTCTATCATCCTTGACAAAACGTTTAAAAGCGTCAGTAGGTGTGTCGAATTGTATTGGGGTAAAATAACTTGTTGCTTGAGGAATCTTTCACGTGTAATTATTTCCGATAAGAACTTTAAGTACATAATGTTTGCAGAGCCAGAAATAACAATGTAGGGCTATCACATATGCGCCTGATGGTTATAAAAGTGATCATACATTCCAGATATCAGTGTCTACTAATAACTAAGGGTTCAACAAAATACCTTTCACTATTCTTTGCAAAACTTAAATATACAAAGTCATCAGATCAAAGAAGTTGCCGTAGTCTAGTAGGTAGTGTGTGGTTTATTAGACGGGAGGCCACGGTTCAAACCCCAGGTCAGACAACTCCAACAAAACGAAATATGAATAAATATTTCTCCGACGAGGCTTTTTCTGATAAAAACTCTGAGAGTAATTAAAATTGCCATGAAAAAGTTTCTCAAAAATCTGTAGTCCGGAATCGACTTTAAACTGTATACGAATATAATTAACACATATACAACATAAAAAATGTGAGAAACTAGGTCGTAGTACTGACGGAAGAATTGTAAGTAGTCAGTGAAACAATTTTCTTAACAATTTTCTGAACTAGAATTTATGAAATGAAGTTTTAATTTTATGGTATATAGCCAATTCATTTGTTCAATTAAAACTTGTTACCTTGCTAGTCGGGTAGTGTACTTTAAAATTGTTAAAAATGACAGTTCCATGAATATATGCAATACATTTTAAATAACATAATGCAACGTGTCTATATATATAGATATGTAGTGTTTAAAAAATGTTTTCTATTTTTAGAATACAAAAGGCATACGCAAGATAAGCTCACTAAACATAAGTACACTTATTTGTGCCAAACATTAATAAAACCCATATAGCAACTGTTTTATATCGAACTCAAATAAATTTGAATTATTTCTCTTCACAATCGAAAGTTATAAATATGTATATCTGATTACATAAAATTTATTCATCGATATTATGTTAAAGTGGCGACAATTATGACGAATAAGATTTGGATGGATAGATTATATTGAACCATAAATAAAAAATATGATTATTTAAAAATTTACTGTTTTGAAACAAAACATTCATAAATTATTTATTATGAATAGGGATATTGTTTGAATAAACATCGTAGAGTGGTTTATTGTTTGTTTAAGGAGAAAATATATTAATATTGTATTTTATTTTATTGTATAATATTGGAAAGCAATTCAGAAAGCGAAATTGATAAATTAATAGCATCAATGTCCAGCTGATGGTTTGCAAAATAAAGGATACTCCATTAATAATTCAGAAAACTCGAAATCTTGCAATCTAAACTTGAAATATTTTAATTCTTCTTTTATTTCTTAGAACAAAATATTTTTTTTAATAATTTTGTTTTGAGTAAATTAACAGAACCTTAAAGGTTTACATTAGCGATCTTTAAAAATTCTCAGGTAAATTAGGAAAATGTTACGAAAATGGAAAAAAACTCTAGATGCTGGTGTTTTGGTTTTACATCGTTTAATATTAAGATTATAGACACAAGCTACAAAAACAAAACAATATACTAGTTTAGAAATTATCGCACTGCTTAATATAACAACAGAACCAGCATAAAAAATGATAAACAAGTAAACTAAAATATACCAACAACACTACAAGAATAAATGTAAACAAAATACACAGACAACAATAATGAATGAAAAGAACGATGTTTAAATTTATAGAGATTACGAGAATGCGAAGCCACGAACATTCGCCTTCAAGAACATTCATCTGACTGTTCACCCTGCCATATATAAGGCGGTTCGTCTGAAGAGAGTAATCGTGGTTGGAAGAGCTTCGTTACAAAGATCAGTCGAACAATTGTCTAGTAATTGTTATTCTTTATGCGAAGGGTGTAAGCAGAGGAATAACAAACAAAGAAATTCTTGTTCTTTACATAAAGTTGTGAATAGTGGGAGACAGAATTGTGCGAATAATAAAGTATTTTCATTAAAACTAAACACAGATTTATTTTTATTTTATTTCAATCTACGAGCTGATATTTTAAACTTTTTTCAAAGGTTGAAACGTAACAACACTACGTCAGTTGCCTTAGTTTGTGCTACTAGTATATGTATTTGTATATATAAACTGCAACTAAATCCACATTTTAACTAAACGTTGTCTTTTATTGTTTCCGAACATATCTTACACATTGAGAAAATAAGCTTTTTAATGTAATCGTTTGTTATTGCAATTCACTGATTTCCCAACTTGACGAAAAATTCTTCTCTATTTCGGAATACTTTATTTCCGATATTACGATTTCCTATAGTCCACATGTTGTTAATCGGGTTGAGATCAGGAGATTTCGGTGGGCAGGGCATAACAGGGATTTGATGTTCCTCCAACCAGGTTTTAATAACCCCAACCGTGTGTTTATGATCTGGGATATCCATGAAAGCTGTACATTCAGTGTACGGAAGCTTAACTGAGCTTTGGAGGTCTCTGTAGATATTGACAGTCATTGCATCAGTAATCCCATGTCGTGAAATCTCCACACCATAATATTTCCCCTTCTATGATTCACTGTGTCGGTTGTGTATCTCGCATTAATCTTTTTACCTCGAGATCGTCGAACATAGAATCTTCTGTCTGATCCTTGGAGGTCAAAATTAGACTTGTCCGACCATAGAAGATTCTTCCATTGCTGTGGAGTAAAATTTAAATGGGTTCTAACACCTAGTACCCCTATAGCTTAGAAGACACTAAACTCTGGCTCTTCTTCTGATAGTGGATAGCCAAGTGTCTAGAGGGATTTGTGTTTTTGATTCTCTGGGAACATTCGTAACATTCTGGAGAATTTCACAAAAAAAATTTTAATTTTTCGATCTTCTCATACAGTTGTTACACGAGGTCTTCCACCTTTATGTAATATTTGGATGTTTCCACTTTAAATTATGTGACAAATCGTTGATTTACAAATTTTATTGAAATTTGTTTTGAGAAAGTCCATCTTCCAAAATCTTTCAATACTTTTGAACGTAACTGCGAACAGTACATGTTTCCAGTTATTTTTATCAAAAATTAATAAATCAAGGTTAACCTTCTTAACTCCAAACTTCAATTGCGTAAACAAAACCGTTAACATACAATTTTGAATAAAGGCCAAAAATTTAAATATCGAATTATTTAAAACAAAGTTAATAACATAATCAGGAAGAAGAAAAAATAGCCTCGCAAAGGTTTTGAACACTTAAATTCGACGCTCTCTACCAACTTTAATTTTTTTATTGTTGTAAAGTGGTGGAATCAGTTTTTGTTTGACATGATCACTAAACCAGTTAATAGGATTAATAAATAAACAAAGAATATTTAAAATGAGTAATTAAAAAAAAATTAAGCCGATTACAACGTATATGTATCCTCAGTTGCAAATATTTTGACCCAAACTGTATGTTTTCTCCTTTTAACCCTGGACGGTTACTCTTCATTTTTGTACATTAAGGTTACTCTTCGTTGAATCGACTAACACTTTAACCCTAATTGGTTACTGTTCGTCGAATCGACGAAGCTCATTTACTATTTATCATATAATTCTTTTATGTTTAACCATATTTCGCTCTTTTTATTAACTATGTTGGTTAATAGCGAAAGCTTGTAGTGAGTAAACGTACCCTGGCCACCCATTTTTTAATCCTGAATGATAATTTTTGTACTGTAAGGTTACTCTTCTTTGAATTGACGAACAGACAAAAAATTGTTTTTTTGTCTACTGACTGCAAGCTTTCATTATCAACTGGCGTTGTTGAAAAAAGAGCGAAATTTGGTAGCGCATGAGCGGGGGAAGGTATCTAAGTTGGTATGACCAATTTCCGACAGGTGGTGCCACTGAGAATTACTGAAAATGATTTAAATCGTAAACTGTGTATTTGATCATGTTATGATCTTTAGCAAAGTTGTTGCGTATAAGTCGGCGGAGGTTTCTAAGTTGGTACGATTAATTTCCGATATATGGCGCCACTAAGAATTTTTTTAAATGAATTGAATCGTAAACTATGCATTTGATCATGTGTTGATCACACAAATACCAGGCATTTTTATGACTCTAATAACATTTAGTATAACTCATTCCCGTAAAATTTGAAACATTTTAATTTTGGAAAAGTTTTAAAAATGCTGTTGGGTTCAATTGGATTAGGTACATTGTGAGATTCCAATAAATTTAACACATTTTTCACGTCGGTCCCGTGCAATCATGCCGCCAAAGCGGCAAGCAATTGGTCGACCTACACCTCGAGCACGGAAGAAAAGCCCATTACGAGCCTCAGAATCAGAAGAGCAACTATCATTGAGACTTGAAAATCTTCGAGTACATGTCGCTGAGACCCGTTGGCATGAATCACTTGAACAACGAGAAGTGAAATTAGAAACTGATCGAATGCGTACTACTCAGGTCTGTTCGTCTGAATCATCTGGACAACGGGAAACAAAATCAATAAAATGATTCAAAATTAATTTAACATTTGTGTAATGTCTCTCCTTCAAATTTATTTCAGTTGGTGGCGCAGCAACACGCGCTGGGCACAGCTAGTTACAAATAAAATTGTTAATGAAGGGAAAATTTTCTATTTTAATCAAATTTAATTATTTCAGTGAAATTATCTTTTTATTTATTTGCGAACATAAAAAATGCTCGTTGTCAACTGACTTCATTGTAATTATAAATTAATTTGGTGTTAATGTAAATTTATTACAACAATAAAAAAGTAAATGAACGCTGATAAATGATGATAAACGCTTAAAATGTTAAATTCTTTACTGAGTTACCTTACCTGGATATTAAAGCAAAGTAAAAAACACAGCCATCCTATATTTGTACAGAAATTCACAGAGAAGTGCAGAGAAGTTAGAAGTGCGAAAAATATAAAAATTGGAAAACTTAAAAAATACTCACGGGATGTCTTCGCTCTTTAGAGCAGTCCATTCAGCCATGAAAACATCAAAGTTGAAGTAGTTTCAGACATTGGCTGATAATTTCTTTGAAAAAGTTTTCTTTTTTTCTTTAATAAAAAACTAATAAAGCGTTCATCATTTATTTTTTTTGTTAATTTGCTCAACTTTATGGAGAATTAAACTAAATATTCTATTTTTCATATCACGGACTAAATGCCAATAGAATATTGAGGTTTACCAAAAACTTCTTCAATAACATAATGGATGAGGTATGTGAACTTTAAATTAATATGAGAATGAAAATCGAACTACATTTTTAAAGTATTAAATTCAATATCATATCAAAATTAAAACTAAGTTTTCAATTTTTAACAGTCTGCAGTGCAGTGCAGTTCTTCTTGTTGTTTGGAACAGGGATTACCAAAATTTTTTTTGTGTATTAGTGAGTAAGAATGTGAAAGTAAGTTGAGAGTTTACAGTCATAGAAGAGTGTTAGTAATATACGCTATTTTGATTTTCATTTCATCAAAATAAATAAAATAAATAAAGTTATACATCTTTGACTTAATAATTGGGGAAGGTTTTTTAGATATTTGTTGGCATCTAATTTTGGTCCATAATTTTCCTCTCCTACTAATAACCAATCTTTTAATTTTTCCAAACTATTACTTTACGTCTATAATAAAGTATTTCTGTATTCATAACATCTAAATTATTTACTTGACTATTAAAACAATCAAAATGTATTTTAATAATATACATATAAGACATTGAATTTTAATACAAGCATTTTTAAACATAAAATATTTTTTGAGTGTAACCCTGAAAAAAAAATTTTTTATAGCATCAGCTAACATGTGCACTCGCCGCAGTCTGATCGACGACTAAATAAAAGAGCATAAGTAATGTGTGTGAATTCTCTTTGCACAATTGTGCTATGAAATGGTAATTCCTGCTGTGGAACAATAAATAAATTCTGTATCTATAGTACATCATTACGTTAAGATGTATCATTTTGAAGACATATCTTCAGTTATTTACAAAACTCAAATGTATAAATCCATCAAATCAAAAAAGTCGCCGTAACGTAGTAGGTAATATGTTGGCTTGGCCGAGAGTCCAGAGTTCAAACCCCAGCACAAGCATGTGTAACATAAAACAAATATAAAAAATATTTTTCTTTCGGCGATTTCCTCTCAGCAGTATTCACATAAAAGTGTGAGTAGCAAGGTTTGAATCCTAGCTAAAGGATTGTAATGACCAATTAAGTACGCAACTATCAGATCAAATATTGTATGCGCTCATTATTATAAAAACAATTGTAAATAATTAAACAAAGATTAACTTATTTAACTTTAATCTTTTTAGTTTAAAGATTTTGCAAGATTCCAATGTTCGCTCCAGTTTCTTAGAGCTACTTCATGTGACCTTTTCCATACCATCTATGTATTTAACCACAGTAGCTGCAGTATGGTATTGCGTCTCAGCTATAGCTTTCGCTTCAGTCGATATAGTCCCTAAGAGAGCGTTGCGTAGTCGTTTGTGGATTTTTATGCAATCAATTCAAGATCGCGATTAACAGCATTTAATTATAATCGATATCATCTCAATGTGTAATTTTTAAATTCATCAGAGAATCCAAAAATAATTTTGCTTATACGGATTATAGGTCCATCTGGCGATTTCCAAATATATTTGTGGATATTTTTATATGCAAATTGTGTGACACACAAGTCAACGAGCATGTCTTCATTTTCGTTGCTGATGTTGCCAAGACATTATGAACACATGCTGTTGTTACTATTCCGTTGGGCATTAATTGCGCCGATGACGAAGTTAAATGGGTTATAGTGAATGGTCCATACCATTTATTTATTGTACCTCCACATTTCAATACCACATTTTCTGGTATCAAATTTAAAAATTTTCATCGGAGGTTAATTAGTTCTTAAATTGTTTGTTAATATTTTTGAATCAAGTTATCAAATAATCACGTCATAATCGGTGCATATAAATATTACAAGGAAGTCGCCGTGGTCTAGTAGGTAGTGTGTTGGCTTATTAGACGTAAAGCCAGGGTTCGAGCCCCGGGCCAGACATCAAAACGAAAATATGAAAAATATTTCGTCGGCGACTCCCTCTCAACAGATTTCTGGCAAAAACTCTGAGAGTAAATAAAATTGTCATGAAAAGTTTCTCAAAAATCTGTCGTTCGGAATCGACTTTAAACTGTAGGTCTCGCCACTCATGTATAAAATTAACACACGCAGCATCAGTGCTGTGAGAAGCTAGGTCGTAATCCTGACTAAATGCTTGTAATGACTAATTATGTATGTATGTATAAATATGACAAATTCTGAACATTACTCCATAGAAGGATCAAGAAGACATATCGAACTCTTCTTTATTGACGACAGTCAAGGCATGTAGCAAAAGGTGGCTTCCAATCAATACAGGCATTTGTGACTGACTTTCTACATAGATGACTATGGCCATTGATGATCACAATTAACCACTTGCAGTTGATGGAAAGGACAAAAATTGGGAAGAATTGGCTACTGGTTTAGGTAATGTACTGATGCTATTTCAAGACAAGCCATAAGGAATGTTCTTGACACACCTAGAGACGGTACATAAGCTCTGAACAATAATCTTACGATCATGTGAGCTTAAAAATTTGCAATAAATAATGATCTTAGGAACTCTTGTCATTCTATTTATACTTCATCTGTGAATAAAGCGAACAAACATAATTTAGTGTGTTTAATTAAATTTTTTACCAATTTATAAAAATCCTATACGAGCTACATACGAGTATAAACGTGTTAGTGTAG
The DNA here is from genome assembly GCA_958299815.1 of Sarcophaga carnaria. Classification (NCBI taxonomy): domain Eukaryota; kingdom Metazoa; phylum Arthropoda; class Insecta; order Diptera; family Sarcophagidae; genus Sarcophaga; species Sarcophaga carnaria. The sequence continues at coordinate 65,382,371 of OY283153.1, forward strand.
AATTTCTGATTTTTATTTTAAATTTATATGTATTGTATAATAAATAACACAAACACATCATACCTCATTTGTGTCATACTTACACTCACCTTAATTGTTTGATATAGTAAAATGAATAGCTTTTCAATTGCTGTTAGATGTAAACAACATTTGTTTACTTCGGGTAAAAAAGAAAAACTATTTCCGAAAAGGCTTACAAAATAAGCCAAAATTTATTTTGAACGACATAAAAAATTTGAAACATAGCCTGTTACTATGGACACTAAATTTACTTTTCCTTTTTTTTGTATTGCTAAGAAAAAGTATAACATATTCTATTCTCTTTTGATTTGTCTTCACCTCTATGTTTCCTTACTGGGCACTTATTTCAAAAGTATTTTAATATTCTCTTACATATTGTGTATTCAAAATATATTCCTCCAATTCACCTGTACAAATATGCGAATAAAGAGAAAAATACAGCCCAAAGTAATGTAAAGCCAATAGAAAATTTCCCAATATAATCACAATTCCAAAGAAGTAGAAAAGAAAACCAAAAAAGAAAAAGTAAATAAATAAACTAAAATAAAAAGAAAATCATGGTAAAAGTTTCATAAGTACAACCTCATTTATTTTTCATTTCGGTTTGAATGGTTTAACGGTTGTCAGTTTCAAACATTGCTGTTATTTTGTTGTAATGTTGTCTTGCTCTGGTTAATCTGCCATCGAACTAATTGAAAGTCCTTTAATCCATTTGTAACTTTGACAAGAGATGAGACAATTCTTAAGTATGCCTTTTTGGTTAAAAGGATTCTTTTTTCTCCGAAGATTATTAAAAAAAAAATAGGCAAAACAACAACACAAAAATATATAGAAAACAACCAACTTTCCGCTTTAGAATACATAAAATCTAAAGAAAGAGAAACAGTTATGCATACGAAAAAAGTTCTTTCCAAGTTGTAAACTTTTAGCATAAAAGTTTTCAACCAATTCGATTCCGTGAATAACTGAATAGTAGCTGAAACTGTAGTTGTTTTTGTTTTTCGTAAAATAAAATATAAGAATCAAACAGAAAGTCTAACAACCAGCGCAGAGCATCATCATGAATAAAATAAAGCGAAAGTAAAAGAAAAAGAAAGTATGAGAAAATGAAAATTACCATGAGAATACATACATACAAATATACTTATGTACATTTCATTTTATAGAATACATTAATGAACATTTTTTTAAAGTAGCATTATTTTAACGAAAAGTCTCAAATCTTCATTTATTCAATAAAAAAAGTTAAGAAATAAATTCATTATCAAATAAATTAAGAATAATTTACATAAAATAATATTATTTTCTATTCTAAAGAAATTCTAAAGCAAATGGGAATTCAAAAACCCTTCAAATATCCTCATTCAAAAATATAAGAACATGATTGCAATGGTAGTTGCTTTGTTGTACTATCTTCACAAAAAGGCAGAAACTGTTTGAATGAATCTGTAGGAACAGCATAAAAAAATGTGCCGCCACTATTCGTTATATTTCTGCTTTTTATATAATTCTGATAATACGCATTATTTTTATCGACTGAACCATACAAAATCTAAAGATCGGTTTTGTACTTTAAATCTTCTACGTAGTGTTGGAAGGAACATTTTCTGTTTGAGTATACCTTGAATACAAATATTATCCTTAAGAAAGAATAAGTCAAACGTCCAGTATTTTGGACAGAATGTCTGAAAGATTTAATACAAATCTACTATAAAGAACGAAATATATAAAAAATCATACTCTGCACAACTTAACACGTGAACTATGGAGTACCTTTCGATTTTGTATTACAACGTTGTGATACAAACACTTAGGACCATTGTTACAACTTGCCGTTAACTAAAGGGATGATTTATTAAGGCAGATAAAATGCTTTTCATTATTATAAATTGACAATATGGTAGAAGTGAGCGTTAAGCTAAATGGAGGTTCATCCTACCGGTAATTTTTAAAGGCAATGTTTATTTATTATTTTCAATATGGCAAAAACAAAAATGAGCATATACAACAAAAGCCGATCGTTTCCACTACGTTTAAAAAAAACTTGTTTAATTGAGCAGTGTTATCGCCATTGCTGCGGCACTGCCATATTTTTGAAAAAGTTAACTTTATTTTATCTGTAAGTTGTAATAACGAAAATAAGTTAAAGGTTACTTTAAAGGGGTTTAGTTAAAGGTAACTTTAGCTAAAGTGAACTTTAAAATCACGCTCAACTAAACCCAACTTTAACGGGCAGTTGTAATAATGGCCCTTAACCTCTCACTCTTATAGTTCTACTTATATCTCGCTTGAAACCAAATGTTTATCATTAGACTTATGCAGCCTGTTGTCATCTGCTACATGTATTATTTTCATGGCGGCCATCAATTTTCCGACATCCTGGAAAAATTTCGTTTTTCTCAATGGGGCTCCTTTATTTACTCATTTAAAGCAATTGAATGTACTGAAACATTGGACCGATTCATTGGCATTGCCAATAGTACAATTAAAATATTTTATTTTTTACTTTTTTATATTTTGGCGTTTATAAAGAACTAAAATAGCATACATATATAGAAATGAAATTGTCACGTAAAACAACCTAAAGGAAGAAAGAGAATATCAAACCAGTTGAAGGTTTTAATTGTTTAACCTTCAATTGTTTACAATTATTGAAATTATTCCACAGTTTCTTAAAATAAAATATATTTTAAAACAAAAAAAAACATTATTAGTACAATCGTGTACAATGTTAAATAAAGGGGAACTTAGTAAAAATGCACCTTTTCTTTTCATGTAAAACAACGTATTGTTACGAAAATGGAAAGGGTGTACATACTTTAACATTAAAATGAGCAAAAGCTACACAAACAAATACAACGAACTTGTTACAAGTAAACCAACAACATTAGTATGAAAGAAAAGGTGATAGACAAGTAAACGAGAACGCAACAACAAGAAAGGTGAACAAAATACACAAACAACAATGAAGTCGCGATAGAGTTTTAGAGAAGGTGAAACCCCGAACGTTCGACTTCAAGAACATTCATCGGACTGATTATGTGCGCATATAAAAAGACAAGACAAAGCTTACGAGTAGTAAGAATTCGGTCGGTCTTGTGTGAAGACGCATTGCGTTTGAAGAGTACAGTCGTGGTTTGGAGATCGCCGTTGAAAAGATCTGCGTTGTAAGTAAAGAAGAACAAGCAATTATTGTTGTATTCGTCAAGTTGTAAACGGTGGCACACAAAAGTAGTGCGAATAATAAAGACTTTAATTGAAACTAAACACATATTTGTTTTTATTTTGTTTGCAATCAACGAACTTATATCTTAAACGTTTTTAAAAAGGTAAAAAAGTATCAGTTCTGATTTTTTATTGAGTTATAAGGAAGATGTGATCCGCTTAAGAGCGAAAAAAATTTCAGTGAAGTGGTCGCCTCGGCTCTAATAACAGGTCATTACTTTTTCATCATCAAAAATTACATTTTTACAAAGATGTGGCAGTATCTCATCGATGAGGCGTTGGATCTCAGATTTGCCGTGTGGCAAAAATCCACACCAGACAGTTCCTCGTTTTGAGTGCATTTGTTTTATATGGATTTCTGAGCTCCAAATTTAACAATTTCCTGTATTCACTAAGACACTTAGATGAAAATGCGCTTCATCGAAGAAGAAAACTTTTTCGAAAAATTTGAACTTTTGACCTTCCATTCTCACCTGGTTTCAGATCTTTAGTAATCTGAATTTTGAGGGCATAAAGGCGTAGATTTCGCTGCAGAGTTGCTCATAAAATTAAACTAATTCAAAACGATCCCGAATGTTTTCAAGAGAACGACAAAAAATATTTTATAACTAAATAAAACAATGGTTTGTATCATTAGGTTTCAGCCAGCCCCCAATTGAGAGTGTTACTGATGCGAGTTACAATAAGCTGCCTTTCTAAACAATTGAAAACTTATAAATCGCAGCAAAGGGTGCGAGATGTGAAAATGTTATCATTTAGAAAAAATGAAACCAAGCTCACACTAAGTGTTTGATTTTTATATAAAAAACTATGCTACAGTGTACATCATGTCATAAATTTTGGCGTAGGCTTCATGAAAGTGACAATAAAATATAATAATAAAAATTTAAAAAATATTTAAATAATATTTTTTCACAAAATCTATCAATAATTGCGAAAATTTAATGTATGTACCAAAAGTGATACATAAGCTAGAATTATGGAGTTTTTTTAAAGCTCGATCTACGGTGAGAGAGAATAACTTTTCCACAATATTCGACTTAGGGATTGTAACAGAACTATAATAGCAAAAGTTATAATTGAAATCGATTTCATTTAATTTAAAAGTTTTGGTTAGAAAATGTTAGGAATAAATTATTTCACTTTATGGGAACCCCTCTCGTTGACACATTTATCGCTTTCAGCTGTTTGACTAGTAACAATTTTGTAAGTTGTATATCTACTCAAAGATTCGTATAAAGTTCACCTATTAATTGTACATATTGATTGATTTTACTGAAAAAAATTTCGTATATTGTATATGGGCATTTCCAGAGAAAAGTCCACCATGACTGAAAAACTAAAAGTCAAGGAAAATGTTTTTTAGACCACTATTGTTAGATAAAAATACTTAAATTTTGATAAATTATAGCTATCATAAATTGTCTTTGTCCTCATTGTTGTTAATCGAACTCCAAAGTTGGTGTTTAATTTTGATATTTTTTTATTTATTTTTTTATAATTTTTAGTAACATTTTCTCTTAAGTAGTAATTTATGCAAAATCGATTATTTAAGTGTGCTCTCATCAGAGAATATTTGTTACTACAATAGCTTGTTTAAAAAGGAAGAATGACATTAAATAAAGATCAGTTAACGGCATATTTTTGGTTTCCTTTTTTTCTCAATATTTTACTGTAACGTTCGTCACGAAAAACAGGATTTATTTCTATTCCTCTTGCGTTAGTGGCTCAAAGTGTTTAAAATTTTTAATTTTAATCTAGTTTACTGTGCAAAATTTAATTTTGAAGTGAAATCAATTTATATTGAGTTGCGTTATTTTTTATAAAATTTTAAAGTTTGTCACGTCACGTCACGAAAAAAATATTATCGTAAGTTCTACCTAATACAATAGGATATATTGCGGCTTAAAATACATATATTACATGTTACATAGATGGAGTCATCAGCAGCTAGTATGGCGGAAAGAGCGCGTCGTTATAGGGAAAGAGTGAAACAAAATCCACTTAAATCCGAAATAAAGCGCAGAAAGGATAAAGATCGATCCAAAAACTATAGAAGAAACATTTTAGAATTGGCAAAAAATAAAATATTAGAGAACGTAATTGAAAAAAAACGAATAAGACAACAAAAGTGGCGCGAAAAAAAAGAAAGGTGAAATCCAAAATGCGAAAGAAAATACATCTACTATCAACTATAATTGTAAGCAAACAATGGGGAAGGCACTGAAAAAAGCCGAAAGGGCTTTGCCCCTTAATTCCAAAAAAAGAACACAAATTGTAGATCTATTGTATAAAAAATACGGTACTACAATAGAGGAAAAAGAAAAAAAACCATGTTTAATAACAAAAAAAAAAAAACAAATTGGAATAATTAATCATTTTTACGAGCGTGAAGATATAAATGTTCAAGCTGCATGACAGAAGGATACCCTTGTAGTTAACGGAGAATTCATTACTAAACGTTTCATGCTTCTGACAATTTCAGAAGCTTACCAGCTATATAGAGAAGAGTTTAATACTGACTGTTTTGGTAAATCTACATTTTATCAATTTCGCCCAAAACACATCCAATTGTCTAACAAGATGCCACATAACATGTGCGTATGTATGTATCATGCCAATTTTGGGTTTATTTTAGAAGGCTGCACAAAAGTAATAAAATCATTTTCTACTAATTTTCAAAGTTTTTTAAAATCAGCCTGTTATAACATCGAAAATGAAAATTGTATGACAAATAATTGTAAAAATTGTGTCAAAGATGTAAAAAATGATTTAATACCTTTAAAATATTTGAAAAATTTGGACGAAAACGTTAAATGGCAATATTGAAGAAAAGTTGATGATCGTATTGTACTAACTTACTCAATAGCTTCTTTATCTGAGCTCATTAATGAGCTAGAAGTACAGTTACGCTCTTTCAAGAGACATTTTTTTGTTAAACGTGCCCAACAAAATTATTTTCAACTAAAAAAGAACAATATTAAAGTAGGAGACATGGTATTACAGATTATTACATGGTATATTAGATTAGATTTTGCGGAAAATTATCGTATAGTCCACCAAAATGAAGTTCAGAGTGCGCACTTTAGTTATCGTCAAGTCACAATTTTTACATGCGTTGCCTGATTACCTGATTCAACTAGATCGTTTGCAATAATAAGTGATAAACTTAGCCACAACAAGTTCGACGTTTTTTGTTTTATAACGATACTTGTGCATCAAATAATTAATGAACATGGACAATTTCAAAATATTTACATATTTTCAGACGGAAGTACTTCCCAGTTCAAAAATTAATTTATTGCCCGAAGCTTGCCGGATTTCCTACACAAATTTGGTTGCAAAAACATAGAGTGGAATTATTTCCCAACGTCTCATGGAAAAGGAGTAGTCGATGGAGTTGGAGCCGTAATAAAAAGAAAAGTTTGGAGTATTACAAAAACAAAAAATCTGTCGTTGGATCATGTTAATGGCGTTCAATTACTTTACATATCCTCAGAGCAAATAGGAAATTTAACTGGACCCTTAATTGAAAGATAGAATGTGAAGTGTTCTAATATAATTGGAATACAAAAAATTCATTTATTTCCGTGTGATGAAAAGTTACAAATAATGAAAGCTATAACAGCGTTTTCTTCTCGAATTAACATTTAATTTATTATTTATTTAGTTTTGTTACAATGTATACACACTGAATTATTTTAATGTTATGCAAATTAATGAATTAAAGTATCCAATAACATTAAACATTAAACATTATTAAAAAAGGAAAAAAAATAGTAAGAAATTTTTGTCACATCACGTCACGTAACGTCACGTCACAAATAAACCATTGTAAAAAAAAAAACTAAAAAACTTTTTGTAATTTTGAAAGTTGGAAAGTAATCTAGATATACTTCAAATTCCAATAAAAAAACAATTATCCAAAAGTTCCGCCTAAATTCGCAGAATTTTACGATTTAGTAAAAAAGAAAAAAGGAACTTCTATTTTCGTAACATCACGTCACACACTTTAATTGCTTATATCTTAGCGCTATTGAGTTCGATTTTTCCCTTCTTGGTACTAAGTATAAAGCCAGTTAAGCTCTATTTAAAAATATAAAAAAAAAATTAAAACATGCATTTTTTCCTTGTTTTTTATCTCATTAAAACGTACTACTGTCACGTTCGTCACTATGGAAATGCCCATATACAAATATCAAAAAATATACACAAACAAAGAAAAATATATACATAAAGAATCAATAAAATTTAAATTAGAAAAATGAAAATGAAAAAATCACTAATAAAAATAACAAATAAAAATTTATAAATAATCAAAATATGCTAAAGACTACTTAAACAAATTGTATAACTCCTTTTTGAAATTAATTGCATTGCCAATACTCTGAATATAATTAGGTAAAGTATTCCAAAGACTGATAGTATATACATATAAAAAACTGGCATTGAGAAAAAAGAGTCTTATATCTATGCTGGATAATTTTCCCACCGCGGTTGGATCTTGCAAATCTTATCCTTTTAAATAAGTATATTGGCTGTTTTAAAGGAATAACCTTATGAAGGTGAATAAGGCATTTAATATTTAATATATATACGATATGTGATCTCGAGGTTCCTTAACAAATACATATCTGGTTAAATTATTGCAAGCCAAGTTGAATTTACTTACGCCCATCATCAGCAACACAGTTAGTGAAAATTGCAAATCTGTATAAAAGAACAGGAATCAAATACACTTTAGCCAGTTGTATACGTATGGCAAAGGAATCGGATCTATAACAGCGCATAAGTTTCTAAGCATACCGTAAACTTTGCCAACGGTGATATTAATGTGGTTAGACCACGTTACCCGACCATTAAAGATAATACCCACATTGGATGCTGTTTCAACAAAATCAATTTTATTCCCCCTGATGATTATGTCCGGCACAACAAAGGTTCTCTTTGTTCTCGAAAGCAATAAACATTTATATTTGGAGGAATTTATACAAAGTCCATTAGCCTTGGCCCAGTTGTCAATTTTCCGTAAATCATAGGAAATCAGGTCTATACAAAAATTAATGTTCTCAATACAAGTGCTCCTGTAAAGCTGAACGTCATCAGCATATATGTGTACGCTACAATTTTCCAAGACATCAGGTAATCGATGGAGTTACTCTCACCAAATAATAGCGCCAAATAACTTGATATCATAAGGCATAGTCAACTAAACTGTAATATAAATACACATGAGGTGAGACTACCAGAGAACATAGTCGCTATAAATTTTAGTTTCGAAAATTTTCTAGAGTGTTTAAAATTTGATCGAGACTCTTAGACATCGTCTAGGTATATGGTCAACAAGATTTTGGCTTACCGAATCCGGTATATCATACTGCTATATCATAAAAGCGGCCTGAATTAATTTCCATAGCTCATCATAGTCTGTCGACCACTTTTAACTCAATGTTGTTGTTACTATATTCCACAAATTTCCAACTGGATATCGATCTCGAGACATACTAGTTTACAAATGGAATTTGTTTTTGTGATATCTTATATATAAAAATCAATGTGTGTTTATTTGATTGTGGGTTTGTTTGAAGTCTATACACGGCTAATCGGCTGCACCGATTTTCTTGAACTTTTCACAGTATCTTCCTGTATGTCTGGAAGGAGGTACAGGCTACTTTTTATGTAGAAATAGGTAAATAAAATAAAATAAAATAAATAAAAAAAGTATGAGCGTTATTGTCCAACAAAATATTACGTATACGTCACCCGTCATCTCTATGTAATATTTTATACACGACAGTAATTTAAATATGTACGTCTATATATATACATATATAAATGAATGTGTGTTTATTTGTTTGTGGGTTTATTTGTTTGAAGTCTATAGACGGCCAAACGGCTGGACCGATTTTTTTGAAATTTTAAATTTTTTTAATTTTTTTTTTTTTTTTTTTTTAAATTTTTTTAACCTTCCTCTATATCATGTATATCTCGAGATGCCACGCCCACATACCCATATAAAAATTAATGTTAATTTGTATGTACTTTATAGAATCGTAAACTATCAATCGTAAGATCATGTTATGATCTTTATGATCTTTATGAAGGTTTCTAAGTTGGTATGTCTAATTTCCGGCAGGTGGCGCCAATGAAAATTACTTAAAATCAATTAAATCCTAAACTGTGCATTTGATATTTAGCAAAGTTGTTGCGAATGAGCCGGGAAGGTTTCTAAGTTGGTATGACTAACTTCCGGCAGGTGGCACCACTGAAAATGGCTCAAAATGAATTAAATCGTAAACTGTGCATTTGATCATGATATGATCTTTAGAAAAGTTATTGCGCATGAACCGACGAAGGTTTCTAAGTTGGTATGACCAATTTCCGACAGGAGGTTAAATCGTAAACTGTGCATTCTTTAACAAAGTTGTTGCGCATCAGTCGACGGAGGTTTGGTGCGATTAATGTCTGATGGATGGCGTCACTGAAAATTATTCAAAATGAATGACAAGCAATTGGTCGACCTACACCTCAAGCACGGAAGAAAAGAGCATTTCGAGCCTCAGAATCAGACGAGCATTGAGACTGGAAAATCTTCAAGTATATGCCGCTGAGACCTGTTCGCTTGAACCACTTGAACAACGAGAAGTGAGATTAGAAACTAATCGAATGCGTACTACTCAGGCCCGTTCATCTGAATCATCAGGACAGCGAGGAACAAAATCAATAAAATGATTCAAAATTAATTGGACATTTGTATAATGTCTTTCCTTCAAATTTATTTTAGTTTGTGGCGCAGCAACACGCGCAGGGTACACCCAGCATAATACAAAAACATGTATAGTAAATATAAATACCTATGTGTCACATTGGTGTCCTTATAATTCTATTAGGTAGTGTGGTAGCTCAATAGACGTGAGGCTATGGTTAGAATCCCCCAGGTCAGACACCTCCAACAAAAACGAAATATGAAAAAATATTTCCTCGGCGAGTTCCTCTCAGGAAATTTCTGGCAAAAATTCTGAGAGTAAATAAAACTGCTATGAAAAGTATCTCAAAAAATCTGCCATTCGGAGCCGACTTTAAACTCCCGTCCCGTCACTCATGTATAAAATTAACACACACAGAATTAGTGGTGAGAGAAGCTAGGTTGGAATCCTGACTGAAGTGTTAATTATATGTGTGTATGTAAAGTATTAAATATTGGAAAATTAAATAAAGGAAATTTTCTGTTATTTCTTGTTTTATTTATCAAAATTTTAGCCTTCAGTACATTGCTCACAATCTCATTATGACAAAGAACTTTTTCGTTTCCTTTCCTTAATGCTATTAAGTGATGTACGCATGTATAAGCATATATGCATACATATAAGTATGTATGCATGTTAATAACCAAGTTTCTTTTGTAATAAAATTCTTAAAAATCGTCTTCTTTCTTTGCTCATATTACAGGTACTTTGCAAGGATACAACAGTTTTCGGAAATCACTTCCTTCGTAGAACATTACATGTAAATTTATATATTATTCTTGTTTATTTTACTTAAAACATTTTCAGTTTTCCTTAATTAATAAGAGAGAAAATTGTTAAAATGAAGTACTACAAAATGTTTCGTTTTCCGCTAGCAATTGTCATTGCAGAATGACAAAAAAATTATTTCCAATGCTTATGCCTGTAAACACAGCTAAGAGAGAATGACATAATGAAGTAAAACTGAATAAAGAAAACCCTGAAATACATTCACACTTATTTATAATTGTAATTTAATGTGAGCACGGTAACAGAAATAATGCATTCATATCACTTGTCCAAGTCCAAGACCACGTCATTTTGCATGTTTCTTTGGATATTTTTCATTGTTGCTGATTATATTTTTCCTGTAGGTTGTTTATTAATTTAGTTGGTTATTTCAGTTTGATTCTTTATATAAATATTTAAAGGCTTCCAAGGTTTTTCGTTCATTGATTGATTTGGGTTTTTTGTTCCACAATTAAAAAAAAACAAAAAATATGAATTAAATGTTCGAAAAAATTTGGAAAACTTTTAGCGTATAAGACTGAAAGGATATTAACTTAAAAAAACAAACATGATAACTTTATACAAATATTTTGAGATACATAAATAGTTTTAAGTTTTACCTTTTTACGTTTTTGTTTACAAATAACACACGCAAAAATGAATTAAAAAGGCCTACAGGCCAACAGTAACACAGAGAAGTTGAAATGAAATAAATTAAAAAAAACGCAATATATGTATGTTTGTATGTATGTATGCGCATACCATCATTTAAGTATATCAAATACAGGAATATCTTTCGATCGCAGTAATATATACGCAGTAGGAACGTAAATATTTTTAAAACATTTAACACATGCATTCCAATAGAAGAATCTGTAAAGTATTAGTCCATACTAGGGATGCCAAACGGGATTGTTTTTAAAAAGGATTTGGGATTTCACAATTGGGTTTAAATTATTTATAATTTGTTTAATCAGTCTAAATTCTTCGTCAGTTATACTCTTAATTTTTGAACAATGCAAGCTTTTTTACAGGTAGTTCTAACTCTAAAAACCGTACAAGTAAGTACAAAAGTACATATGAGTTCACAATCCCGAAAATCCCGAAAAACCCCGGGACAAATTTTAAAAAATTCCCAGTATTTGGATTTCGGGATTTCCCGATTGCATCCCTAGTCCATACCACATACGTACATAATTGTTCATTAAAACCCTTCAGTCAGAATTACGATATTGTTTTAATTTTATACTTGAGTAGCGGGACCTGCAGTTTAAATTCGATTCCGAATTACATATTTTTGGAGAAATTTTTCTTTGCAATTTTATTTACTCTCATAGTTTTTGTCAGAAATCTGTCGAGAGGCAGAAGAAAATGTTTTCATATGTCGTTTTGATCGAGATGTTTGACCTGGAGTTTAAAGCGTGGTCTTACGTCTAATAGGTCAACACACTACCAACTACGACGACTTCATTCCATACTGGTAATTTAAAATTATATCACCATGGTGCGGTTAGATAACGAGAATGTATTGCTTTTATAGTGCTTTTTGAATGTTATATATGTATGTGACATGCAAAATTGTTCATTCATAATACAAATCAATAAATAAAATAAAGCTGTATCAAAAAAAGGCAATTAAGTTTTATAAAATAAAATGAAATAAATTAAAAAAAATTGTGATTTATATTTATTATATATTATATTATAAAATAAAATGTAATAAATAATTGGCTTTATTTTATTTCTTTCTTCCATACAATATATCCGAATGTGGTATTAATTCACCGCTCATTGTATCTGTATACATATTTATTTAATTAAATACATATCTAAATTTAAATTTTGAATCCAATTGAAAAAACAATTTCTATATGTATACACAAACCATGTATACACGTATATACCTATGTAGATATGTCCGTACGATGCAATTGTTTTGTAATATCTGTAATATATACAGTGAATCACAGTATGTACAAACAAAATAAAGAAGCTGTATTTAATAGTTCAATTAAATTTAATTTACAACAATTAGGTATGAAAGAAAAAATAGTTATAAACCCAGGACACAATAAATATGGTCCATTTAAGCATTCGCGCCTTAAATTAATCACAAGAAAAATGAAAACGTTTCCAATATTGGATATCCTTTTTGGTGAATTGGAATTTTAGGTTAGGTTCAGGTTCTATTATACTCCGCTCCGGCATTTTTAATATCTGATTGGGGCGAAATAGCTCGTTTCTTATTGCAATTTCCAGTTTTTACCACAAATTTATTGCAACTTTATTAAGAACAAAATGTGTCTTTACAATTCAAGTGACTTTATTGGAATAAAAAATTTACTTCATGTTTTTTCTAAATTTTACAAGTGACAAAGTTTACAAAGATATAGAGTATGTTAGAAAACAGAGTATATATTAATTAATAAAGGTGTATACACTTAGAAAAACTATGGAATATATATATACACTCGAAAGTGAATGTTATTACTACAACACTCCTCCTCCTTCACTTTAAGTTGCATCTTCCACGAAAATAATCATGTTTAATTGGCGCCAACGGCTTCGTTAAAATGTCAGCTATCATCTCCTCTGTAGGGCAATAGCTTATTGATATGATACCCTTCTTCACTAAATCTTTTGTCATTTTGTATCTCGTATCCATATGCTTTGTTCTACAGGAAAATTTATCGTCGTTTAAAAGTCGCAAACAGCTTTGGTTATCATTTAGGAGAGTTATTGGTTCATTAATTGGTTATTGCAAATCTGCCAGTAGTTGTCTGAGCCATTTTGCCTCTTTTGCAGATTCAGATAATGAAATATATTCCGCTTCACATGTTGAAGAAGCAACCAGTGTTTGCTTTTGACAGGACCAAGAAACAGTACCACCATTGTAGAAAAATATTCGGCCACTATTTGATTTTCTTTCAATTCTTTCTTCAGCCCAGTTCGCGTCAGCATAACCAATTAGTTTTTGTTCATTATCTTTGTTGCTTAAATTCAATTTTAAATTTGCTGTTGATTTTAAATATTTTAAAACACGCTTACACTGTATCCAGTCTTCATTAGTGGGCCGCGATACCTTTTGCCCTAAAATACTTACAGCTGCTGAGATATCAGGTCTGGTGTTAACGGAAATATACAAAAGATGTCCAATCAATTTGCGATACATAATATTATTTTCAAGTAAATTAGTATCTCCTCCTTTTCCGTAACATAAATCTAAAGGGGTTCTAACGGATTTTGCGTCTTGAAGCCCAAATTCAATAACTGTTTTATTTATATAATTCGATTGACAAATTTGAAAGTTCCCATCGAAATCTTTCGATATTTCAATTCCCAAATAATGTTTCAATTCGCCTAGATTTTCTATAGGGAAATTACTTAATAGGTTGGCTTCAACGTACCTTATTTGTTCCATTGTTGAACAAGCCAGAATGAGATCATCAACATAAACGATTATATAGCATATGTTCCCGTAAATATTACCATAATACAAACAGGGATCATTAAAACTCTGTTTGAATTCCATTCCGATTAAAATTTCATGTAATGTATTATTCCATGATCTTGCAGCCTGTTTTAAGCCATATATGCTTCTCTTTAGTAGGCAAACCAGTTCACTGTTTTCATCATTAAAACCTTGGGGCTGTTTCATATAACTTGTTTCGGACAATTTTCCATTTAAAAAGGCCGTTTTTATATCAATGTGATTCACGATCATATTTGTCTTTCCAGCAATTGATAATAAAATTCTGAATGTAGTGTGGGATACCACTGGGCCAAAAACCTCATCATAATCGATTCCATATTTCTGTGAAAAGCCCTGAGCAACTAGACGTGCTTTGAAACGATATATTTCACCATCGGAATTACGTTTTATTTTATACACCCATTTACTTCCTATGGCTGCCTTTCCCTCGGGCAATTTGACGAGTTCCCAAGTCTGATTCCTTTTCATAGATTCCATTTCGTCTTGCATGGCAGCTAACCACTGAGCCTTTTCATCACAATTAATTGCTTCCGTATATGTTTTAGGTTCTTTGATTTCTTGTATTGACCATAATTCATCTTTTAGTCTTCTAGGTTCTTTGCCTTTATTTGTACGGCTAGAAACTCTAACTGTTGGTGTATGTATTTCCAAATGTTTTTCAGAATCATCTTCTTTATCAGTTTTTTCATTAAGTTCTCCCGTATCATTATTGATTGAATTTTGTTGTTGTTGTTCCGTATCCTCCTCCTCAATCAATAATGGATTGGTTTTATTCTGAATTTCTGATTTAATTTTCTCTTTCTCAATCAAATATGGATAATTTTGGCAGGCTTTAGGAAACTTAATAAAAATGTTTTCATCAGTATTATCTTTAATGTAATCTAAAAATCGAACGTCACGGCTTATGACTACTCTCTTCGTTATAGGATTGTAAAAACGAAAAGCTTTTGAATTATCATCATATCCCAAAAAAATCATTTTTAGTGCTTTATCATCTAATTTACGCCTTTTTTCAGATGGAACGTGTACAAAACATTCTGAACCAAAAACGTGAAAGAGGCTTAAATTCGGTTTTAAACCGTACCACAATTCGTATGGAGTTTTATTTGTAGATCTTGTAAAAACTCTATTTTGAATATAATTCGCAGTCGATACAGCTTCTCCCCAAAATAAGTAAGGCAAATCAGCATCTATTAGTAAGCATCTGGCCATTTCAATTAGGCTTCTATTTTTTCTTTCGGCCTTGCCATTTTGTTGAGGACTATAAGGGGCTGTTAATTGTATTTGAATACCTTCAGACTGTAAAAAACAAGTAAAATTTTTTCCGGTATATTCCCCACCTCTATCTGAACGAATGGCCTTGGGAGCTCTACCAAAATTTGTACGACAAAACATTATAAAATCTTTAAATACTTGTTCTACTACTGATTTCTTTGATATTAATCGAATTATTGTAAAATTTGAATAATCATCTATAAAAGTCACTATATACCTTTTTCCAGATGGTGTAGTAGTTTGCATCGGTCCACAAACATCAGAGTGGATTAACTGTAATGGCTCCGTTGATTTGCTTACTGATCGTTTTGGAAACGGCATTCTAGTCAGCTTCCCCTTCACACAAGTTTCACATATCTCCTTTATACCACATTCAACAATTTTAAAACCATCAGCTAAGTTTTCCGAAAACATCTTTCTTATGGCTTCAGGATCACGATGTCCCAGCTTTCGATGCCATACATGAATACAGTTATTATTATGTTGAATTAAAGCATTTATTTTATCATGTTGACGTAAAATATACATTTCTCCTTCGATATCAGCCATACCAATATTTTTACCATTCAAATTTATGCAGCAAATATTTTTATTTAATGTTACATCGAAACCGAATCTCGTTAACTGTCTTATTGAAATTATATTTGCCACCAAACTAGGTGCATATAAAACCTCCTTTGCGAAAAATGTATGCTCCTTACCGTATTTATCATAAAACATCAGTTCACCTGACCCAATGCCCTCAGTAGCAACTTTTTCACCATTAGCCAATTCAATATGACTCTTGTAAGATTCATCCAATTTTTGAAAAAATTTGTAATCGTTGACAGCATGACGAGTAGCGCCTGAATCAACAAGCCAACAAGATAAATATTTATTCTTACCAAACTTGAAAAGAAAATCTGAATTAAATTTTTCCTCCACAGAATTGATTCTGCTGAAACTATTTTCTGGTCTTTGTTTCTGTTTCCAGTTTTTATACTTCATACAATTTTTCTTTAGATGACCGGGTTTCTTACAAAAATAGCAAACACCACCAGGCTTAGCAACAACTTTCAAAACAGCATCACCCACTGCTCCTCCATTAGCGTGCAAACGTCTTTCATATTCGGCGATAATTTTCTGTTGAACAAAAGCAAAATTAATTTCATCTTCTTTTCTGGATTCAAGAGATGTTATAAGAGTATCATAGCCCTCCGGCAAACTGCTCAGCAACATAGCAGCACTCCATTTATCAGATAAGGCTTCCTCACCAACATCACGCCATTTTGTAAATCGCTCGTTCATTGTATTAATATGGGTCACTGCATTGCCACCTTCTTCCAATTTTAACGAACAAATGTTCCTCATTAAATGCACTTTATTAGACAGAGTATTCTTTTCATGATAATTTTTCAAATTATCCCACATTTCTCTTGCCGTTTTGGAGTTTCTTATATGGCAAAGTTAGTCATCCATCACAAGCAATCCAATGGTTCCCCTGGCCTCATTATCTTTGGTGTCCCATTCATCAATCACTGCCTTGTTCTCCATCACATTATTTTTAAACTTAGGTTCAGGACGGCTACCTTCAATCACCAGTTTCCATAAATTTTGCTTTCTCTATAGTAGCTCCATTTTAAATTTCCAATTTACATAATTTTCATTGTTCAATTTATTAAATTTTGTTTTTGTGTCCGTCATCTTTATTTTATTTTATTTTAAAAATAAACTTTATGTTGGTTCAACAATTTATTTTTAACTTTATCTCCTTTATTTTCACTTGAATTTTCTGGAAACTTCATATGCATAGGCCCATAACCTATTGCAACTTTATTAAGAACAAAATGTGTCTTTACAATTCAAGTGACTTTATTGGAATAAAAAATTTACTTCATGTTTTTTCTAAATTTTACAAGTGACAAAGTTTACAAAGATATAGAGTATGTTAGAAAACAGAGTATATATTAATTAATAAAGGTGTATACACTTAGAAAAACTATGGAATATATATATACACTCGAAAGTGAATGTTATTAATAATTTTCGATAGTGTTGAAATCATGTGATTGGGGTTGAATTTAGAAAACTTGGGGATAATTATTCAATACTAATATAATATAATAGGTATTCTATTAAAAACCACCTGCAGCTAAATGAGTAGCCCATACTAATACGAGCCCTTTACCATGTTTGACAGAAGGGCAAGGATCAACATTATAGCTTCCGTTAAAATAGTTTGCAGCCATATCACATTTGATCTTCATCTGATTAACGATCCTCAGTATTGTTAAACTGACGTTGCCTATATTTACTTATTTTAGGTTTTAACAAAATGATTTAAAAAATAAAAATGTAATCTTTAGAATTTAATATCGATTCTTAATTTTTTTGTACATTTAAGGTCTTACTTGCATGTTGACCAATTTTACTGTAGTCGACTGTACATATAGTTCAGTAACAGAAATAATACAATTAGGCTTGGCAAATTTCAAGACGATTTCCACATTCATATGTACGCGTGTACATTTCAAATGATAGCTTAATTAATTTTTGTGTCAACAGACAAGGTGAAAACACTAAAAAAAACACTAAAAAAATGTGGGTTATATAATAAATTATTATTACATTACATCTTAATTCTTAAGAATGATTAAAAAAATTAATTTAATTTTAATTTTAAAGCACAATTCTTATTAATATTATTTTTAACCGTTTGACTGCTACGCGCCGCAAAAGCGCTGCGTTTATTTGTTACGAAAATCGCGTGTATAGTTTCAGTGTACCTTTGTTATTCCGTGGGTATGAACGTAGTCTGATCTTCATATAAGAAAACATAGTTGTTATATATAAACATATTTGTTATGCATAAATTTTTCATGTTATAGTCAGTAAGAGAAGATCAAAAACATGAAGTTATCTTTTTCAAAATTTTAATATTCAAAGAAAAACCAATTTAATGTTTATTTTTTCTTACTCAGATTCACAATTATTATTGTTCCTTTATAATACGAAAAAAAAATATTAAAATTGATTGACATTTGTCTAAATGAGAGTGTTTTATTTGACAACATCAAGTCAAAATATGTCCCGCAGTTTTCGAACGTTCTCATCAGAATCACTTATTATATTATTTATTATTATTTATATTCTTTTTTTTTATTTATAAAGAAGACTTTACATACAAAAAAATTTAAATTAATTAATTATACACATAGCATTAGGTTTTCACAAAAGAACTATTGGCTTTACTCATGGGAGCTATAATAGTGTTCTGAAACTGTCGTCCGTTGCGTGTGACAACTTATACCTGATTTTATTTTCGTGTAATTGTGTTATTTTATCACACTGTCTCAATTATTTGTCCGTACACCAAGCAGAAGGAGACAATTATCGTTATATTTCAGAAAATACTTACCAGATTTGTATAAAGTAAAGTAAGTTTTAAAAAATAAACAAAATTTGCCCAAAAAGTTTAATTAATTTTTTTATATAAAGAACTTAAGAAGCAATTCAAAATACCAACTTCCAAAGTTATGTGTACAGTAATGGACATTTGAAGTGAGTTATTTGAAACGGGGATATGAACGTTCACGAGTAAAGTTTCTGCTTAACAATTTTACTGATTACTGATTACTGATTCAATATTCCAGACATATGCTTGCACCTTCCTATTTTTGGGCCCTTGCATATTAGATATTGTGTCATGTCAAATTTTTCGGTCTCAACTTATATGATATGTACACAGGATGTTGTGTACTGAGAAGTACACAATGTACACTATATATCTCGCCATCTGAGGCGTTCTCTATGTCAAGCATCGCGTGTACGACTACAGATCTGGTCTTCACCACTTCTGCCACAAGCCAAAAACACTTAAATAAAAATTCATATATCCCCGATTGTGAATTTGTCAGGTCTTAAGCCATATCGATATAATTTTTCGCTGTTTTCATCACAGCAAATCGTGGCTTTAAATGGCGTAGTGGGCATATAGTATTCACTCAGCACACAGCGCTAATATTAGGAAACTATCATCATAAACCATTGGTAATAACGCATTTTTTAGGAGAATGGTTTTAATTAACAACATTCAGTAGGCGAAAAAAAGATATATTTCTTACTATTTCATATACACAGTCGGACAATATAAAGTACGGTTGTGTACCCTTCTTCATTAATTCTCAACTTTTTTTTATCTACGTGTATTATTTACTGTTGGTTTATTGTCCCGTTATTTGTTGGAGTGTCTCAATTATTTCCATAAACATTGTAATTTTTAAAGTCGTTCGTTCAGGTTTCTGATGTAAAAATATTGAAGTGTAAAAAAACTTCGCGACATAATAAAGTGCGTTTTTTCATAAATCGTGAAATTTACATATAATATATTCCTTACTTTTTTTTACAAAAAAATTGTTGTAAGTGATTAAAAAAGAATAAATTGTAGTAAAGTACCTAATTTTTCGTTCAATATTACTTAAATATATAAAAAATAAGGCTGGACCTAAAGCCAGGACACAATAAATATGGTCCATTTAAGCATTCGCGCCTTAAATTAATCACAAGAAAAATGAAAACGTTTCCAATATTGGATATCCTTTTTGGTGAATTGGAATTTTAGGTTAGGTTCAGGTTCTATTATACTCCGCTCCGGCATTTTTAATATCTGATTGGGGCGAAATAGCTCGTTTCTTATTGCAATTTCCAGTTTTTACCACAAATTTATTGCAACTTTATTAAGAACAAAATGTGTCTTTACAATTCAAGTGACTTTATTGGAATAAAAAATTTACTTCATGTTTTTTCTAAATTTTACAAGTGACAAAGTTTACAAAGATATAGAGTATGTTAGAAAACAGAGTATATATTAATTAATAATAAGTGTATACACCTTCACTTAGAAAAACTATGGAATATATATATACACTCGAAAGTGAATGTTATTACTACAACACTCCTCCTCCTTCACTTTAAGTTGCATCTTCCACGAAAATAATCATGTTTAATTGGCGCCAACGGCTTCGTTAAAATGTCAGCTATCATCTCCTCTGTAGGGCAATAGCTTATTGATATGATACCCTTCTTCACTAAATCTTTTGTCATTTTGTATCTCGTATCCATATGCTTTGTTCTACAGGAAAATTTATCGTCGTTTAAAAGTCGCAAACAGCTTTGGTTATCATTTAGGAGAGTTATTGGTTCATTAATTGGTTGTTGCAAATCTGCCAGTAGTTGTCTGAGCCATTTTGCCTCTTTTGCAGATTCAGATAATGAAATATATTCCGCTTCACATGTTGAAGAAGCAACCAGTGTTTGCTTTTGACAGGACCAAGAAACAGTACCACCATTGTAGAAAAATATTCGGCCACTATTTGATTTTCTTTCAATTCTTTCTTCAGCCCAGTTCGCGTCAGCATAACCAATTAGTTTTTGTTCATTATCTTTGTTGCTTAAATTCAATTTTAAATTTGCTGTTGATTTTAAATATTTTAAAACACGCTTACACTGTATCCAGTCTTCATTAGTGGGCCGCGATACCTTTTGCCCTAAAATACTTACAGCTGCTGAGATATCAGGTCTGGTGTTAACGGAAATATACAAAAGATGTCCAATCAATTTGCGATACATAATATTATTTTCAAGTAAATTAGTATCTCCTCCTTTTCCGTAACATAAATCTAAAGGGGTTCTAACGGATTTTGCGTCTTGAAGCCCAAATTCAATAACTGTTTTATTTATATAATTCGATTGACAAATTTGAAAGTTCCCATCGAAATCTTTCGATATTTCAATTCCCAAATAATGTTTCAATTCGCCTAGATTTTCTATAGGGAAATTACTTAATAGGTTGGCTTCAACGTACCTTATTTGTTCCATTGTTGAACAAGCCAGAATGAGATCATCAACATAAACGTTTATATAGCATATGTTCCCGTAAATATTACCATAATACAAACAGGGATCATTAAAACTCTGTTTGAATTCCATTCCGATTAAAATTTCATGTAATGTATTATTCCATGATCTTGCAGCCTGTTTTAAGCCATATATGCTTCTCTTTAGTAGGCAAACCAGTTCACTGTTTTCATCATTAAAACCTTGGGGCTGTTTCATATAACTTGTTTCGGACAATTTTCCATTTAAAAAGGCCGTTTTTATATCAATGTGATTCACGATCATATTTGTCTTTCCAGCAATTGATAATAAAATTCTGAATGTAGTGTGGGATACCACTGGGGCAAAAACCTCATCATAATCCATTCCATATTTCTGTGAAAAGCCCTGAGCAACTAGACGTGCTTTGAAACGATATATTTCACCATCGGAATTACGTTTTATTTTATACACCCATTTACTTCCTATGGCTGCCTTTCCCTCGGGCAATTTGACGAGTTCCCAAGTCTGATTCCTTTTCATAGATTCCATTTCGTCTTGCATGGCAGCTAACCACTGAGCCTTTTCATCACAATTAATTGCTTCCGTATATGTTTTAGGTTCTTTGATTTCTTGTATTGACCATAATTCATCTATTAGTCTTCTAGGTTCTTTGCCTTTATTTGTACGGCTAGAAACTCTAACTGTTGGTGTATGTATTTCCAAATGTTTTTCAGAATCATCTTCTTTATCAGTTTTTTCATTAAGTTCTGCCGTATCATTATTGATTGAATTTTGTTGTTGTTGTTCCGTATCCTCCTCCTCAATCAATAATGGATTGGTTTTATTCTGAATTTCTGATTTAATTTTCTCTTTCTCAATCAAATATGGATAATTTTGGCAGGCTTTAGGAAACTTAATAAAAATGTTTTCATCAGTATTATCTTTAATGTAATCTAAAAATCGAACGTCACGGCTTATGACTACTCTCTTCGTTATAGGATTGTAAAAACGAAAAGCTTTTGAATTATCATCATATCCCAAAAAAATCATTTTTAGTGCTTTATCATCTAATTTACGCCTTTTTTCAGATGGAACGTGTACAAAACATTCTGAACCAAAAACGTGAAAGAGGCTTAAATTCGGTTTTAAACCGTACCACAATTCGTATGGAGTTTTATTTGTAGATCTTGTAAAAACTCTATTTTGAATATAATTCGCAGTCGATACAGCTTCTCCCCAAAATAAGTAAGGCAAATCAGCATCTATTAGTAAGCATCTGGGCATTTCAATTAGGCTTCTATTTTTTCTTTCGGCCTTGCCATTTTGTTGAGGACTATAAGGGGCTGTTAATTGTATTTGAATACCTTCAGACTGTAAAAAACAAGTAAAATTTTTTCCGGTATATTCCCCACCTCTATCTGAACGAATGGCCTTGGGAGCTCTACCAAAATTTGTACGACAAAACATTATAAAATCTTTAAATACTTGTTCTACTACTGATTTCTTTGATATTAATCGAATTATTGTAAAATTTGAATAATCATCTATAAAAGTCACTATATACCTTTTTCCAGATGGTGTAGTAGTTTGCATCGGTCCACAAACATCAGAGTGGATTAACTGTAATGGCTCCGTTGATTTGCTTACTGATCGTTTTGGAAACGGCATTCTAGTCAGCTTCCCCTTCACACAAGTTTCACATATCTCCTTTATACCACATTCAACAATTTTAAAACCATCAGCTAAGTTTTCCGAAAACATCTTTCTTATGGCTTCAGGATCACGATGTCCCAGCTTTCGATGCCATACATGAATACAGTTATTATTATGTTGAATTAAAGCATTTATTTTATCATGTTGACGTAAAATATACATTTCTCCTTCGATATCAGCCATACCAATATTTTTACCATTCAAATTTATGCAGCAAATATTTTTATTAAATGTTACATCGAAACCGAATCTCGTTAACTGTCTTATTGAAATTATATTTGCCACCAAACTAGGTGCATATAAAACCTCCTTTGCGAAAAATGTATGCTCTGTTGAACAAAAGCAAAATTAATTTCATCTTCTTTTCTGGATTCAAGAGATGTTATAAGAGTATCATAGCCCTCCGGCAAACTGCTCAGCAACATAGCAGCACTCCATTTATCAGATAAGGCTTCCTCACCAACATCACGCCATTTTGTAAATCGCTCGTTCATTGTATTAATATGGGTCACTGCATTGCCACCTTCTTCCAATTTTAACGAACAAATGTTCCTCATTAAATGCACTTTATTAGACAGAGTATTCTTTTCATGATAATTTTTCAAATTATCCCACATTTCTCTTGCCGTTTTGGAGTTTCTTATATGGCAAAGTTAGTCATCCATCACAAGCAATCCAATGGTTCCCCTGGCCTCATCATCTTTGGTGTCCCATTCATCAATCACTGCCTTGTTCTCCATCACATTATTTTTAAACTTAGGTTCAGGACGGCTACCTTCAATCACCAGTTTCCATAAATTTTGCTTTCTCTATAGTAGCTCCATTTTAAATTTCCAATTTACATAATTTTCATTGTTCAATTTATTAAATTTTGTTTTTGTGTCCGTCATCTTTATTTTATTTTATTTTAAAAATAAACTTTATGTTGGTTCAACAATTTATTTTTAACTTTATCTCCTTTATTTTCACTTGAATTTTCTGGAAACTTCATATGCATAGGCCCATAACCTATTGCAACTTTATTAAGAACAAAATGTGTCTTTACAATTCAAGTGACTTTATTGGAATAAAAAATTTACTTCATGTTTTTTCTAAATTTTACAAGTGACAAAGTTTACAAAGATATAGAGTATGTTAGAAAACAGAGTATATATTAATTAATAAAGGTGTATACACTTAGAAAAACTATGGAATATATATATACACTCGAAAGTGAATGTTATTAATAATTTTCGATAGTGTTGAAATCATGTGATTGGGGTTGAATTTAGAAAACTTGGGGATAATTATTCAATACTAATATAATATAATAGGTATTCTATTAAAAACCACCTGCGGCTAAATGAGTAGCCCATACTAATACGAGCCCTTTACCATGTTTGACAGAAGGGCAAGGATCAACATTATAGCTTCCGTTAAAATAGTTTGCAGCCATATCACATTTGATCTTCATCTGATTAACGATCCTCAGTATTGTTAAACTGACGTTGCCTATATTTACTTATTTTAGGTTTTAACAAAATGATTTAAAAAATAAAAATGTAATCTTTAGAATTTAATATCGATTCTTAATTTTTTTGTACATTTAAGGTCTTACTTGCATGTTGACCAATTTTACTGTAGTCGACTGTACATATAGTTCAGTAACAGAAATAATACAATTAGGCTTGGCAAATTTCAAGACGATTTCCACATTCATATGTACGCGTGTACATTTCAAATGATAGCTTAATTAATTTTTGTGTCAACAGACAAGGTGAAAACACTAAAAAAAACACTAAAAAAATGTGGGTTATATAATAAATTATTATTACATTACATCTTAATTCTTAAGAATGATTAAAAAAATTAATTTAATTTTAATTTTAAAGCACAATTCTTATTAATATTATTTTTAACCGTTTGACTGCTACGCGCCGCAAAAGCGCTGCGTTTATTTGTTACGAAAATCGCGTGTATAGTTTCAGTGTACCTTTGTTATTCCGTGGGTATGAACGTAGTCTGATCTTCATATTAGAAAACATAGTTGTTATATATAAACATATTTGTTATGCATAAATTTTTCATGTAATAGTCAGTGATCTTCCCCTAATCAAGATTATCCTCTATGTGCTGATCACAAGAGAAGATCAAAAACCATGAAGTTATCTTTTTAAAAATTTTAATATTCAAAGAAAAACCTATTTAACGTTTATTTTTTCTTACTCAGATTCACAATTATTATTGTTCCTTTATAATACGAAAAAAAATATTAAAATTGATTGACATTTGTCTAAATGAGAGTGTTTTATTTGACAACATCAAGTCAAAATATGTCCCGCAGTTTTCGAACGTTCTCATCAGAATCACTTATTATATTATTTATTATTATTTATATTCTTTTTTTTATTTATAAAGAAGACTTTACATACAAAAAAATTTAAATTAATTAATTATACACATAGCATTAGGTTTTCACAAAAGAACTATTGGCTTTACTCATGGGAGCTATAAGAGTGTTCTTAAACTGTCGTCCGTTGCGTGTGACAACTTATACCTGATTTTATTTTCGTGTAATTGTGTTATTTTATCACACTGTCTCAATTATTTGTCCGTACACCATGCAGAAGGAGACAATTATCGTTATATTTCAGAAAATACTTACCAGATTTGTATAAAGTAAAGTAAGTTTTAAAAAATAAACAAAATTTGCTCAAAAAGTTTAATTAATTTTTTTATATAAAGAACTTAAGAAGCAATTCAAAATACCAACTTCCAAAGTTATGTGTACAGTAATGGACATTTGAAGTGAGTTATTTGAAACGGGGATATGAACGTTCACGGGTAAAGTTTCTGCTTAACAATTTTACTGATTACTGATTACTGATTCAATATTCCAGACATCTGCTTGCACCTTCCTATTTTTGGGCCCTTGCATATTAGATATTGTGTCATGTCAAATTTTTCGGTCTCAACTTATATGATATGTACACAGGATGTTGTGTACTGAGAAGTACACAATGTACACTATATATCTCGCCATCTGAGGCGTTCTCTATGTCAAGCATCGCGTGTACGACTACAGATCTGGTCTTCACCACTTCTGCCACAAGCCAAAGACACTTGAATAAAAATTCATATATCCCCGATTGTGAATTTTTCAGGTCTTAAGCCATATCGATATAATTTTTCGCTGTTTTCATCACAGCAAATCGTGGCTTTAAATGGCGTAGTGGGCATATAGTATTCACTCAGCACACAGCGCTAATATTAGGAAACTATCATCATAAACCATTGGTAATAACGCATTTTTTAGGAGAATGGTTTTAATTAACAACATTCAGTAGGCGAAAAAAACATATATTTCTTACTATTTCATATACACAGTCGGACAATATAAAGTACGGTTGTGTACCCTTCTTCATTAATTCTCAACTTTTTTTTATCTACGTGTATTATTTACTGTTTGTTTATTGTCCCGTTATTTGTTGGAGTGTCTCAATTATTTCCATAAACATTGTAATTTTTAAAGTCGTTCGTTCAGGTTTCTGATGTAAAAATATTGAAGTGTAAAAAAACTTCGCGACATAATAAAGTGCGTTTTTTCATAAATCGTGAAATTTACATATAATATATTCCTTACTTTTTTTACAAAAAAATTGTTGTAAGTGATTAAAAAAGAATAAATTGTAGTAAAGTACCTAATTTTTCGTTCAATATTACTTAAATATATAAAAAATAAGCCTGGACCTAAAGTTTTTCGAAATGAAGCCGAAAAGATATGTTGGTACAAGATCCCGAATATGGGATGAAATTGAAAGCCTTGAGTTCTAAGTATAAAATATCAGAATCTGGGGTGAGAAAAATAATTGCTTTGTATACAATAAGGAAATCAAATAAAAGTTTGAAAAGATTATGTGGCAGAAAACGTAAAGCCACGAAGCTTGAGGATGATCATATTCCAATTCTAGCAAAGAGAAATTCTTTAACGACAGCCGGAGATATAAAGAGATGCTAGAATTAAATATTTAGACTCAAACTGTCCAAATAAGACTTAATGAAAAGAGTTTAAAAAGACCCTCGCTAAGGAAAAAGCTCTCCTACGCGCAGCCAATATAAATAAACGATTGGCTTTTGCAAAAAAGTATATGAATATGCCTGAATCATTTTGGAACAAAATTATTTGGACAGAGGAGTCAAAATATGAACTATAAAATTGCAAAAATTGGAAAAGAGTTTGGTGTGGCCTTAAAACGAAAATCTTATAGATACTGTAGATACTGTGCGGAAGAAATGGGATTGGGGGAGTTTATCTTTCAACAAGACGACGACCCCAAATACACGAGTAAGTTCGCTAAAAATATTTTAAAGAAAATAATTTTGAAAAATTAGAATGGCCTGCTCAAAGCCCAGATTTAAACCCCATAGAGCATCTTAGATGACAAAATCCCGATGGAGTCCAGAACAAATATTCAAACATTTTGAAAAAATGCAAAGTGAATGAAGGGTAATTACTACAAGTACTTTGAAGAACCTTGCGCTAAATATGCCGAAAAGATTAAGAAAAGTCAAAATTAACAAAGGAGGAGCAACTTCGTACTAAATTTTGAAGTTAATTATTTATAATATTTTCTAGTGAAGTTTTACTTTATTTTGTCACTTGAAATTCCTTATGTGCCATATAGTTTCTATTATAAACAGAAAATATAAAGAAAGAATTCAATGTTAAGTTCCCTATCAGATAAAATATTAACTGAATTATGAAACTATAATTTGTAAACATTTGAAAACAATAAATATATACTTTAATTAAAAACAAAAATGATTTAAAAACGCTCATTATTTTGTCCGACAGTGTATACACCTACTACGTGATTTGAGACAGCGAGCGTAGAATTTTTTGAAGTAAGACAATTTAAAAATGAAGAAAATATTAAAGTTCTCATTTACACAATAGTTTTTTTAATTTAAATGTTTTTTTTTTTTCCTATTGTTTCCACCTTTTTTTGGTTTCAGTTGGTCAAATAGCTCATGAAGACCATTATCACAAAAAACGCCCCATATTTTGCTTTACCCCTCATTCTGTTTACAATTCAGCAGTGAAAAGCAAAAATGTGGGTCGCAAAACGTTATGTTATGGACAATAGAAATTCATCAGGACTGCTAAAAAAGCGTTTGAATGAAAAGAAAAATTCACAAAGCCATAGTAAATGACCAAAAAAGAAAAACATAATGTTGAAATAAAATGTTCAATGGAGAGTATTGTTTGTGCTGAATAAAACCACATGTTTCTCCACAGTCATTCTGCAATTTATTTATCACAAAAAAAATGAGATAAATAAACAAATTAGAAAGAAATTGTTCCGTCTTTTCACAAGAGAAAAACAAAATGAAAACAAATGATTTAATGAAAAGTAAGTACTTATTGATTAACCGAAAATATGCAATCGAATCTAGTTTAGCCCATGTGACCACATAACACTACAAAGACAATAAACGCAAAAGTCGCTTAAGTTGAAAAACATGCACAATGCTATGATAAAAAATTATGTCTAATGATGGGATAATATTTAGAAAAGTCAGATAGAAATCTTTACAACAACTCATCCTACATACATATATAATTGGTAGGTATCACCCTTCAGGTGAGATTACGAAATAGATCCGAGATTTTGCCAGAAATTTAATGAGAGGATGTCGTCGTAGAAATATGTTTCATATTTCGATTTGTTGAAGATGTCTGACCTGGGGTTTGAACCGTAGCCTTAGGTCTAATAAGTCAACACACTACCTACTAGACTACGCAACTCTGAAATACTTAAATTTAAAACACTTATGTCTATGCACAGGCGTTTTTAAAAATATGTGTTTTGATTTTTTCTTGGCATACTTGATTTCTTAATTTACAATTATCGGCTATTTTCCCTTGGATTTTTATAAAAAAAATTTTTAACCAACCTAAGTAAAATAAACTATCAGTTTTTTTGCTAGTAATAACAACTTAAAATTGTCTTCCTGACTTTTTGTGTTAAAAAAAACCAAATATCCAAAATTCCATAGCTTGTTTGGCTAGAAATGATGAATTTGTTTGTGAACTACCAGAAAAACAAATACAACAATGAAAAAACAACAGGCATTTTGTTTTTGTAAAGTGCATTTGAAGTGTCAAAAAATTAACCCTCAAACCTCCATAGGAAATTAATTAAAGCAATTAAAAAAAACTAAATAAATTTTATATATTGAAAATTCTTATGATTTTTATGTCATGCTAAATTACACAATAGAGCAGCACCTGTAAATTAAAAAAATATCAGCTACAGACGTTATTTCTTATTTATTATTGTACCAATTAAAATTTGTACCTAATTTATATTTATTTTATGACTGAATTTTGAAATTGAATACTTATTTAAACTATTATCCCCTGAATTATATTGTGAATTATTTTGAATTAACTTTAGTAGAAAATTGGAATCAAAAGTTGTACTTAAAATTCACATGCTTCCACAGCTCTCAAGCAAATTGACAGACTCAAAAAATAAAATAAGAAATACATACTAATATTTCTTTCTTTCATTCTCTTTTCTTAATCCCAATTATAATTACGTGTGAGTAATTATAATAACATATTTTCAACAGAAGACTGGCCCAATATATTTTAATCCCTATATTCCAATCTTCTGAAAGAGAATTTGTTTTAGAAATAACACACAAGTTATTTCAGATATAGTTTAGGCACCTAGTTGGAGATATGGAATTCTTATTTTTTTTTTTTTTTGTAATTCATTACTTTCATCTAAATAACCATAAATATAGTAAATCTAGGTTGTAGTTTAAAAGATATATATATTTAGTGTTAAAAGCTTAAATATTGTTAATCATCTTGCAAAAATTGTAATATAATTGGCTTTAAAATAGTAATCCTAAAGAACTTAAGGATTTAAGGTTTATGACTAATATAAATACGAAATTGAATATCGATACAAAATACACAAAAACAAACATTTTTTTGACAGTCCAAATCTCCTCAGCTGTTGAGATAAGGCTACCTTCTATGAATTTGGCTTGGGCAAGACAAAGGAGGCAACGGGATCGGTAAAAATTCAGTCAGTCTTGTGTGCAGACGAGTTGCGTGTGAAGAGAATAATTATGTTTACGCAGAAAAGTGTAAAGAAGAATAACAAACAAAGCAAATTTTTGTTGTTTACATCAAGTTGTGAACAGTGGCACACAGAATTCTGCATTGTTTGTTTGCAATCTACGAAATCATATTCTACACGTTTTTAAAAGGGTAAAAACGTAACAATATGTTTATCGGACTTGTCAGCACGTACTGATGATTTATTTTTCTCAACACACATGCGAACTTCTATGAAGCGTCTCTTATAGGAACGCATTCTTCTAGTAGTTAGTGGTTAAAAGTAAAAAATTAAAGAAAAATAGTAAATGAACAAAAAATTATTCACCTTACTAAGACAAATATCGACGCCTCCATTCTATAACATTCTAAGTCGAAAAAGTGTGTTTTGAGTTATGAGCTCTCAAAGTTTTCACGCGCCATACGACTATATGTGTAATCTAAGAAGATTTTCCCTATAACTTCGGAACGGATCTTGCGCATCTTAACCAAATTTAGACAGTATTTAAGTTAGAGAACGTAGAATTTAAAAATACAAGAACATTAAAAACGTTCTAAGTACACTTAGAACGTTATATAATGGAGGCGTCGATATGTTGTTACGTTTTAATAAATATCCAAATAGTGCCTCAACAATCGCATACAAAATATGTTGGCATTCATATTGATTAGCACAAACTGTAATCAAACTGTTTAATTTACTGTGAAACCAATGTAGACTTATGTTATAAAAACCTCACAATCAATCAAAACTAAGTTTGGATAATATTCTAAAAATTCTCAAATCACAATACTATGTTGAGATATGCAGTTTTATTCAGTCAATATTCTGTTAATTTAGTACAATATTTTAAGTGTTCAGTCATAATAATATACGCAGTTCAGCTGCTTATTCAATATTTATTTGACAGCTGGTAAACAAAACAGCTGGTTGTTTCAACAATATTGTTTTTATTTTGTTGTTTTTTTGTTTAGTTTTTCTTTTTGTTTGTCGTTGTTTACATTTCAGTTGTCAAATATCAACAAAAAGTGTCCGGTTAATTGTAATAGGCTCACTAAACACATTTATGACAGTGCTGCATTTTAGGTTTTACTCAATATTATAACAATTTGCATATTTATTGCGCAATTACTAAATTAAACTTTATGTGAAATATTGAGCTCAATAATGGCGTTTATTGCGATTTACGGAATAAAGGTGGATATCTGAACACCGTATAAGGCTCAATATATCAATCTACCGTGACCAGTCTAAAAAAGAGCGCTTTATTATAAAAAATTTAAAGCATGATAAATAAACAATGGCAAAAAACATCATGAATACATAACATGCCTTATGCATATTTAAACGTTATAAGGGATTGATTAAACCAATAGTGTAAATAAAAATTATAGGCTTTGTAAAACAAAATATGTTTATTGAATAAGTCCATTAAATTTTTAATTAATAATTGTAAATAGTCATTGGTTAGTGAATAACATAAAAATGTAATAAATGTTACTACATACATTTTATAATACTTCGAATCAAAATTAATTTAATTAAATCAAGTTAAAATAGCAAAATAAAAACGAATGATATTAATTCTATTTGTTTTCTTTCATATTCTGCTCGTATGCTAATTTAGCTAAAAGAGAAATAAATCACAATTTATTGCTTTAATTAAATTTCAGTCATTCATTCCTTTCTTTTTTATGAATTTTTTTTTGATTTAATTTTATTTCATTCTCTGTTCACCAAGAAATGTTTCCACTGCTGACTTGTGTATCCAAACTAACAGATTTTTAAAACCATTATGAAAATTCATTCTTGTCTTTCCCTATATAACTTATACATTCAGTAATGAGATAATTGCAAAACAAAAAGTATTCACAAAGGCAAAGGAACAATGAGTGTCTCGGACAGATGGTTAGACTGTCAGACACTTCGAACTGCATGCAAATGACCAACTATTTCATAAAGAGACCCTCATATTAAACCAAAAGAAAAATATAATACCAGTACTTACTGTATTCTAAATGGTATAAAAATTTATGCAAACAATGTCTGCTGCTGTTGTTGCTACAGCAACTGCAACTTGTTTTGCTAATTGCTACTGAATTTTCTTTTTTCGTTCGTCTTCAACGTCTGCTTGTATCATGGACGTTAAATTTTATTGTTTGCTGTAAAATCATCTGACGATTAACTGATGTACAGCGGATAGTAAAAGTCTAGGTACCAAACGATCTTCTAAATAATCTCTTGGAGTCATATTGGTACTTTGTAGAAGAGTATGAAGAGTATCAGTGACATGTTGGAAATAATAACCATTTTGAGTTCTTAATTCTTTCGAACTTTTCTTCTTAAGACTGTTTAATTACTCTCTCTTATTCATTATTTCCTCAATAAATTCCAAACCGCCCGCAGCTAGTGACGACACACATCCCCGCATCATTATATTGCTTAACTATTTCACGCAATTCCTTTGGATTGAGTGCTTCATTTTTCTTCCTCCATACTAAAGCATGTCAAATAAGTTTTGGAATAATATGTTTTCTTCAAACGGGTTGAAATATATCATTTTTTCTCGTAAGGACTTAGTTTAGTATGGATTAAAAATGAAATTAAGAAAACTTTGTCCGGACAACATTTTTTAAAAGTAGTTTTACAACGCTTTTCTTGAGAGACAGAAATTATTTGTTACAAAAGACTATCAACAGGATTCGGCTTAATTTCGTACTGTGGCTGGACAAACTTAAAACCCAGATGTACACCACCAATTTTGAAAAGTTCTTTCCACGAATTACATATTGTGACGATATTAAATTCAAGGATTCCAAATATGTAAATATTTCTATTATGGAATTCAACCTAATGTGAATGATATGAAGAGTCTTCTAAAAAGTTTTAATATTAGTGATATTAACTTTTTAAAACTTTTTATGGTAGTTAATACTTGTTGACAAAAATTTCATGAATAAAAACTTCTGTTAGAAAAATGACTCAAGTTGAATTATAGATAGAACAGAATACAAATTATATACCTTAACAAAATATTTAGAGATCCCAAACGTTTTCAATAGGAGTATCAAGTCTTTTCCTGAATTTACAAAAAGTTCGCCCTTTTATTGATTTGACTTTTAACCATCTTTTCAAGAAAATAGCGAATACAAAGTTTTGGTTTCTTAAAATTTTAAGTGATGGTAAACAAGATATACTTTCTAATGTGGCACTAATTTTTTTTAATTACACAAATTCATTTAAAGACTAGCGTTAACAACAATTGTCAACAATAGTAAAATAATAAAGGCACACAGGATTATGGTAAATACTAACCACTACTAACTAATACATCACGCATTTTTGTTTGATGAAACAATATTCAAAGTTCCATATTTTAGAAAACAATAATAACAAAGCCTTAAGAGTTACATTCCCTGAAAACTAATTTTATAGTCTTTAATACTATGGAAAATAAGGTTTACATATTTAAATAAGTTTATTGAATGCAGAAACAAAATTTTGA
Source organism: Sarcophaga carnaria (assembly GCA_958299815.1). Taxonomy (NCBI): domain Eukaryota; kingdom Metazoa; phylum Arthropoda; class Insecta; order Diptera; family Sarcophagidae; genus Sarcophaga; species Sarcophaga carnaria. The sequence goes on from OY283153.1 coordinate 65,416,091, forward strand.
TTGTTTTTAGATCGAAATTATCTGACCAGACTATTATTTCTCAGAGTGTACAAATTCTTGTCAAATTAGCTCGAAAGGTTGAATCTTCTTATATATAAAAATGAATGTGTGTTTGTTTGTGCGTTTGTTTGAAATCTATAGACGGCTAAACGACAGAACCGATTTTCTTGAAATTTTCAAGAAGGAGTTTTTCAGGAAGGAGTTATAGGCTACTTTCTATGTTGAAATAGGCAAATAAAATAAAATAAAATAAGATAAATAAAAAAGTATGAGTGTTATGGTCTAACAAAATATTACGTATACGTCACCCGTCAGCTCTATATAATATTTTATACACGACAGTAATTGAAATAGGTCTATCTATATGTATATGTATGTATATAAAACTGAATGTGTGTTTATTTGTTTGTGGGTTTGTTTGTTTGAAGTCTATAGACGGCTAAACGGCTGAGTCGATTTTCTTGAAATTTTCACAGTATCTTCCTGTATGTCTGGAAGGAGTTATAGGCTACTTTTTATTTTCAAATTTCAAGTAGGCGAGGTACCACGCCCAATAAGTATTTAATGTCGCATATCTCAAAAACTGCGACAGCTAGAGTCCTCAAATTTTGTATGGACGACTTTGGCGTATATATGAATAAAATAGGCGGATTGGCTATAGTGGGCGTATCACCTCCCATAGTCTACATATATAAAAATAAATGTTTGTTTGTATGTATCTTATAAAATCGTAAACTATGCATTTGATAATGTTATGATCTTTAGCAAAGTTGTTGCGCATGAGCCGGGGTAGGTTTCTAAGTTGGTATGACTAATTTCCGATAGGTGACGCCACTGAAAATTACTTAAAATCAATTAAATCGTAAACTATGCATTTGATCATAGTTCGCAAAGTTGTTGCACATGAGCCGGGAAGGTTTATAAGTTAGTATGACCAATTTCCGATAGGTGGCGCTACTGAAAATTATTCAAAATGAATTAAATCGTAAACTGTGCATTGTTTAACTAAGTTGATGCGCATGAGTCGAAGGAGGTTGGTGTGATTAATTTCCAATGGATGGCGCGTCTCTACAACCTACACCTCAAGCACGGAAGAAAAGAGCATTACGAGCCTCAGAATCAGACGAGCATTGAGACTGGAAAATTATCGAGTATATACCACTTGAACAACGAGCAGTGAAATTGGAAACTGATTGAATGCATACTACTCAGGCCCGTTCGTCTGAATCATCAGGACAACGGGAAACAAAATCCATAAAATGATTCAAAATTAATTGGACATTTGTGTAATGGCTTTCCTTCAAATCTATTTTAGTCGGTGGCGCAGCAATACGCGCAGGTTACAGCCAGTAATTTATAAACAAGAATGAATTTGTAATATTTTCTAATAACAAGATTTTATGCATAATTCTTGCGCTTAGTGTTAGCACATATTCTCCGTTATTTAATTCGTCATTTTTGTACATTAACCCATTAATGCCCGAATTCCTTTTTTTAACGGTTACCGTTAACGTTGTTGAAAAAAGAGGGAAATTTGGTCAAACATAAAAGAATTATATGATAAAGAGTAAATGAGCTTCGTTGATTCGACGAACAGTAACCGTCCAGGGTTAAGCGAAAATATACTCCTTAAAATGCAAAAGATGCACTTCAATAAAATAAAATATAATCGATCCCAAAAATCAATCTCCTACAAAGGGTGTAAGGAAGACATGTTTCAGTTAAGTATGAAATAAGATATCAATCTCACCAATAATGCATTAGTTTTCGGAATTTTTTCTGGCTTATTCACAAAACCCCAAAGAAAAAATCAGAAAGAATCGATGAATTACATGGCTTTGATGACTTAAAATGGTAACACAAGCCAGAATGGAATGGTTTTTTTATTGCAGTTAGGTAAAAAAATTCATGGCATTAACTTTTTAAATATTATTTCACATGTAAATGTGACTGCGAGTTACATTGTTATTTCGATGAATGCAATGTTTGGCTACTTTTTCTAATAAATCGTGATTTAATCAATGCTTGAAGAGTTGCTTGTTTGTCGGTATAAATTGTAGTGAATACTTAACATAGTGTCACAACAAGTAATTCCGCGGAGTTAAATCGAACAAACGATGACGCCAGTAAATAGGCCCACTTCGATTTTACAATAAATTTTAATTAACAAAACGTTATGACGCCTTTTTGGTACCAAATGTCATTGATATATAGTTGATTAATATTTTAAAACAAAAATTCAGTCACCATGACCAGAAAGCTGCAATCATTTACCATAACGGCAGCTCCTTGCATATTTTAAAAGAAATAGAAATGTATGTATGTATGCAATGGTTATTCGTCAACGACTTGAGTATTGTCACATTTTGAACACAGGTGACGGAAGCGTTTATCGTTACTCTTCAATTCTTGTACTCATTGTATTATACAGTCACGTGAAAAAAGTAAAATTTTCAACGTAGTCGAACGGCAAAAGAGTGGTTAGTGGAATTCACTAACTTTTTCTTAACGATTATCGAATCGTTTAAAATACTAAACAACAAAATTGTCGATTTTGGTATTCTGTAAAAATTTTAAACGATATTCGAAATCGTTATTTCAGCTGTTGTCGTAAACTAAACGACAATAATTTTTGTATTGTTTATTCAATCGATTCAATCAATTTAAAGCAACATTTTAAGATCAAAATGGCTTTTGAATGCTTAGGGTATAATTTATCAGTGGATGAGACAATTTTCAACGCTCGAAGGGTTGACAGACGTGTTCTTTGATTTGGAGAACCCATTTAATTTAAATGCATTGGAATTTCGGAAACTCTAGCGTTTAACACCACCCTTGGCTGAGGAACTTGTTTGTCAGCTTGACGGACAATTAAATGGCACCAGAATAAGTGAGCAGTGGGTGATATCCATGAGCTAGTCATCCATAAGACGTTGCATACATCGTGTAACGGATGCAATTAACAATACCATGTTTTACGCAAAAGTAAAGTTTCCGATGACTCAAGTGGAACGACAAGTTGCATCAGCAGTATCACCCTTTGCAGCAGGTACTATTGGGGCAATCGATTGCACACATGTCTCGATTTTGGCTCAAAAAAGTCATGAGGAGGCTTATGTCAACCATCACGGGTACCATTCTATTAATGTTCAAATGGTAAATCCAAGGTTTTTTGACAAGATATTCATAACATAATTATTTTTGTTGAAATTGTAGATTTGTGATTCAAATCTAAAAATTTTAAGTGTGAATGCCAAATTGGAATTTGGAGCTCTTCAGCAGTCAGAAGAGTTATGCAAAGGTGTTTTGAAAATGGTGATCACAACATATTTTTAATTGGTACTTTTTTCGTAGTAAGTTATTTTATTTTTTTAATTTGTCACAAAAATATCTATAGGTGATTCTGGGTATCCATTCGAGCCGTGGCTGATGACTCCTCTACCAAACCAACCAGAGGGGACACCAAAATTCCGTTATAATGAGGCACTGTGTAAAACACGTAACCCAGTTGAACGCCTTTTTGGTGTCCTTAAAGGAACTTGGCGATGCTTATCACAGCAAAGAATGCTCCTGCAATTCCAGAATTTGCTGGAAAAATTGTAAACGCATGCGCAGTTTTACATAACATAAATTTAGATGAACAAAGATTAGAGACTAACAATGAGATCACAGTGCCTGATTCAAGTATATGGTACCCCAAGATACACCATCTTTAATAGCAAAACGTGTCCTAGCCTATCTTGGAAATTTTTTTACTTAAATAGACTACAAAATTTAAATCACATAATTAGTAACATTAAATAGTTTTATTATTATAATTGTTTATCAATAACATATTATAACGATATTTTTCTTCAGTCTTATATTTAAAATATGTATGTTGCATAAAATGATTTCATATGTACATACATATGCATGTATGTAAGTATAAATAATTGAAATCGAAAAACAAAAATTAATATTTTGATTTGAATTTGTTTTTCTGACTTTTCACACACAGAGTTACCATTTGTTTTTAATAAAAAAAAACTATCAACAGTCGTTAAAGTGTAGTTTGTGAATCACTTAATCGTTACTGCAAACAACAAATAATGTCGACATTTTTAACGATTGTCGAATCGTTAAAAGTTCCTGAATCCCACTACAGGTAGAGAACAATGACGAATCGACATTTTAAAGTCTTCTTCAGGATTTCGCGCTAGTCAGTAATATTTTCTTCTGTGCGCATATTGCTGTGTCTCATTAATCGAGAAGATTAAAATTATTGCGTAAACGATCAACAACTAGAACGATTACTTTGACCCAAGTATATGATATATAATTATATTATATATAGTATATAATTTTTTTTCAATTTGGTAATTACAACCCTTCAGTCAGGATTACGACCACTTATGTTGTGTGTGTTAATTTTATACATGAGTGGTGGGACCTACAGTTTAAAGTCGACTCCGAACGAGAGATTTATTGAGAAACTTTACATGGCAATTTTTTTGCTCTCAGAGTTTTTGCCAGAAAGTCGCCGAAAAAATATTTTTTTTCATATTTCGTTCTTATGTCTGACCTGGGGTTTAAACCGTGGCCTTAGGTTTAATAAGCCAACACACTACCTATTAGACTACGGCGACTTCCAAGTAGGGACATAGTGCTATGTTATATTCCATCAGAATTCATTTAGAAGAAAGCATGTGATAAATTTACAAAATGTTGTGTACGAAACAGTTAATAAATATTTACTTTATGAATAAAATCTTTAAATGTCCATAAAAACACATGAAGATATATGTATGTGGTATGCAAACGTAAAATGTTAAGAGAAATGTTGCAAAAACGAAAAAAATTCAAATTATATGTCATACTCAAACTTCTTTATGACTTTATATACATTAGAATTTGTGTTGATAATTATAAAAAAAATTTTAATGTAAATGAGAACCGTCGGAGGCTTATTTATATTACCAATGTCGACATTTGAATCTTTTTTAATGGTTGACCGTAATGGATATTAGATTCGGTTTCCTTTAAATAAGAAAGAAATAAATTCTTGTTAAGCTGGCGCAAACCATACAACGTTGGTATAACAAAAATTAAATATTTTTAATACATACTCGTATACCCTCACACATACATAAGTCCAACATGGAAAAAAAGAATTAGATGCTCTCATAAAAAGTGTGGAAACTGTTTTTTAAACATGATAATGATGGTTTTTATGGAAGAAAAAAACAAGATTAGCTGGAAAGTCTGTCGTCGGACATAATGTTGCGCTTAAGGAGCCTTTGTGGTTTTCGACCGACGTTATGTCAAATAGCAATACATTAGCACACACACTCTCTTTAGAGAGTAATACAGTCAAAAATAATTTGTGACCACCATACTCATGATCATTATCCTCATCGTCGATGTTCTATCATAACACAGCATTCAACCTGATTACATTCACAACATGTGTATTCCAGCACACTGAAGTGTTTGTGTGCCTGGGCTTTGACAAGACCATGATAATGTCACATTGCTTCCTGTCAGTTTGTGTGGATAATAAATCCGTTTATACGCATCCGTTGCATTTTAATACAATGAAAATGTAGTATCTACAGTCTACATTACTATGTACCGCAACCTGTTGCAACTACAACAACGAAAAATAATGTGTAAAAATATTTTGTATGATAAGGGAAGATATGCAAAATATGAAATCTGAATATTAAAAATTACAATAACATCAGCAGAGCAAAAGTAAAAACTTGAAAAATGTGAGTCTGGGATATGTTTGAGATGTAACTACGTTTCAAGAGCAACGAATAAGCATTACATGAATGAAGGATGAACTAACATGAGTGCATTATTCAAATGATATTCAAGTAACATATTTTGTTAACAGTTTTTCTTCTAGTAAAACCAGGCAAAGAATATGGCCGTTTATTTTTCGTGTTTGCTTTAATCTTTTAAATTTTCCACTTTTACATTTAATTCAGATCTCAAAACATGTTGAATAGTTTTTATTAATTTCAAATAGAATCTTAATAACTTAAATTATTATGTTGAGACTTATATTCACAGTGTTTTTTTTTTTTGGTAAATAATAGTGCCCCTTTGGTAGTAAACTTTTTTATTTTCCTTTATATTTTTCTTTTATCGATGTTTCAGTTTTGAACGAATACTTTTTAATAAGGAAACTTTGCGCAATGTGAGTGAGTGTTCGGTAACAACAGACTACAAATGCAACCGTGTGACAAACTTACAGGTATGTTTTACCGTAGATCGAGCCTTACAAAAAACTTCATATTTCTAGCTTATGTATCACTTTTGATACATACTTGTAGTACATGGAATTGTCACGATTATTGATAGATTTTGTTAAAAAATTCTAATATTTTAATTCATTTTAATAAAACTATTTATTTACTATTATTACATTTTATTATCACTTTTATGAAATTTGCGCCAAAATTTTTGACATGATATACATTGGCATGGTTTTTTACGTAAAAATCAAGCACTTCATGTCAGCTTGCTTTTATTTCTTTCTAAATGGTAATAATTTGACGTCTAGCACCCTGTTTTGTAGCGATTTATAAGTTTCCAATTGCTTAGATAGGACAGCTTATTGTCACTCGCATCAGTAACACTCTCAGTTGAGGGCTGGCTGAAACCTGATGTTACAAACCATTCTTCTGATTCGTTAAAAATATTTGTTGTCAACGTCATGTGAGGTAAAAATGTTTCCTGTTGTAATGGAATATCGATTTAACAATAACAACAACAATTTTCTCTCTGGTTTCCCGGATACGGGTTTCCCCAAATACTGCTGAAAGTAGTTGCTACGCACGTAGCATGTACTTGAATCTAAAACTGCCAATTCGACTTCGGTGGACCACGAAATTTATAACGACCATCAAATTCAATTAGTTACCAATCTACAGCGACAAAATTAAATATGAGTTTAAAAGGTTATAAAACAAAACAAAAGGAAAGAAAACATAAATCAATACCAAGCATTACTCCGTAAATCTCTTTATGAAGCTTAATTTATATAAATATTATTAAATTAATTTCCCTCACAATTATTGTAAGTATTCCATCATTAAGTATCAAATTTCAATTAAAATCGCTGAAGGTAATTTTCAAATCCCACAATAAAACTAAAAATTTTTGAATTCTGTTGCTAAAAACTATAATTTGAGATGAGAATGTACCAAAAAGGAACATAAAAACATAAGCATCATTACTTAAATATATTTTCTTTAATTTTCTTACCTTTTAGGCGAACAAAAAATTAAATTTTTAAAAATTTAAAAAAAAGGAGATATGGGCTGCTCTGAAAGTATAATAGCTAATCCCAAACTATTTATACAGTATTATTTCTTACATAAAACTACAAGTTGTGTGATAAAAGTTTTGTGAAAATGGTTAAAATTTTCTTACAAAAAATTAAAATAAATATATATTTTTTTTAAATCGTTTTCATTCGAATTTCAAAAAAGGCTTTAAGCATGATGAAAGGCTGCAAGACTTTCAGCTCATTTTTCGAAAAGGCGTAATAGGTGTAAATATATCATTATCAAAGCGAATGATTCTGTTATCTCATATTATCATCTGTAATAAAACATGGGACGGAACACATTTTTCTAATGTTTGTCTGTCACGTGAGATAAATATGAGAAGAGCAGTAAGAAAGACTCTACAAGATTTTAGGAAATAGCTGCTATCAATCTGCGTGAAAATTGGTAATATTTTTTCATCCCAAACTGCTAAAGGCAGTTTGTTCTGTTCCAAGTAGTACCATCTTTGGCGATAAACATCCTGTTTTTATGTTTGTTGCTGCCAATACTTTCTTCAGTTCATAAGACGAGCTTATATTTTCTTCTTCTTCAAAGTCTTTAGCAGCAGGAATATAACACATATAATTAATATATAATCGATCATTACAACCTTTCGTTATAAATTGGAAATGTCTGACCAGAGGTTTGAACCTTGGTCTGACGTCTAATAAGGTAACACGCTACATACTAGACTACGACTACTTCAACTTATTTTATTTGGTTTAAAATAATTGCGGTTACAATACTAACGAATTATAAAAATATCAGTCATCTAACTTTTTCTAAATTAAAGTTATGTAGTCTAAAAAATTAATATGTATCATTTTTGATTCAAAGCTCGATCCACGATTAATCGAAATATGGACAAGTTTTTACATCGCTTTTTAACCGTGGACGAAATGTCCATTTTTAATCAAAATTAATTTCTTTGAGTAAATCGGAGCCAAAGAAAACAACGTTAGTTTATCAGCAAAAAATCCTGCCGACAGTTTTTTGAGATGCACATGATGTAATACATATTGATTACATTCAAAATAGTATGATGTTCGATGGCGACTATATGCAAATTTATTGGGTTAATCTAATATGAGATTGAAAAAAACCTGAATAAATGTTCGACGAAAACAGATTTCGAATAAAAAATAAAAACACAACAACAATTTGCCGGGCATAAAATCTGCTTCCAAGTACCCAGGTTATAAGTTGATCACGTCAACAGTGTCTAAAGAATCCGGAGCGTGAATACATACATAATTATCTCATTACGACCCCCGAGTCAGGATTACGATCTAACGTTAACTCACGCAACATGAGTGGCGGAACATTAAATTTTTAATACAAATAGGGAAAGGAATGTTTATGCAACAACGTGAACAGATTTATTCTAGTTCTTTATTACAGTATTGAGAATGAATGTTATTTTTTGTCATTTTACGTTGTCGTAGCCTTGGTGCAAATTTATCTTATTTGTTCTCTGCTGTTAAGTTTGGCACAGCCATGTGACATTGCAGAAGAATTTGAAAAAGTTTTTAAACTTAAACTTTTACTGTTGTAGTTGTCTAGTAATATATATAATATATATATGTACATATGTATACATATATACTAAGAAATATTTGCAATGTAAAAAATAACAGAGTAATAAGTTAGAAGTAAGCGTTAAGCTAAACTGAGGACCATCCTGCTTTTAACTATTAAAGTTAAGTTTATGTTTGAACTTATCATAATATATATTATTTTCAATATGGCAACTTCAAATGTAAACAAAATGAGCGTATACATACATAATTGGTCATTACAATCCTTCAGTCAGGATTACGACCTAGTTTCTCACACCACTTATGTTGTGTGTGTTAATTTTATACATGAGTGGCGGGACCTACAGTTTAAAGTCGACTCCGACAGATTTTTGAGAAAATTAGCATGGCAATTTTGTTTACTCTCAGAGTTTTTACCAGAAATCTGCTGAGAGAAAGTCGCCGAAGAAATACATTTTGTATTTTTGTTTTGATGTCTGGCCTGGGGCTTGAACCCTGGCTTTAAGTCTAATAAGCCAACACACTACCTACTAGATTATGGCGACCTCAAAATGAGCATATACAAAAAAAAACGAAGCCCGTCGTTGCCACAGCGTTTAAAAAAAACTTGTTTAATTGAGCAGTGTTATCGCCATTGCTCCGGCACTGCCATATTTTTGAAAAAGTGAAATTTATTTTATCATTAGGTTGTAATAACGAAAACCAGTTAAAGGTGACTTTAAAGCTCACTTTAGCTAAATTTACCTTTAACTAAACCCAACTTTAAGGTGAAGTTGTAAGAATGGCCCTTAGACAGTCAGAATATGATAAATAATTATAAATGGTATGTTTAATTAACAGAATTACAGATTATAATAATAATAATAGACAAGATAGGCGGATATACATACATACATATGTAAATAAAATGGACATTTTTACCGTACAAGACTGCGAGTACGGATAGAATTTTTCCCTTTACAAAGGAACGTTGATCAATTGCTACCATTCCTAACAGATATATGCCGAAGGCCAGATCAGATCACTTAATAACACCCTTCCTTTTAATAACCATCACCCAAAAATGTTTCCACCTCTTTGTATTTGTGCTCTAATACCCTCTTGCATTATTTGTCACAATTGCTCTTACTGAAATTATTTTCAGACTTTAAAATCCATAAAAACTTTGCAAAATGTTAATGTTGCCATAGCTGTGTAAACATATGTATGCGGTTGTGTTTGTATCTTAATCCCTTTTAATTGGTTTTAATTTATGATTGTATGATAATTGATAATTTTATACGAGGTTTGTTCAAATAAAGACGGGAGCTTTGTTTTTGGCTGTAATAGTAAAATGTGAAATAGTAAATTTTTTAATTTAGTTAAATAATATTGTTACAATTTTACCTTTTTAAAAACGTTTAAAATAGGAGTTCGTTGATTGCAAACAAAATAAAAATAAATTTGTGATTAGTTTTAGATAAATTTTTATTGTTCGCACTACTTTTGTGTGCTACTGTTTAAAACTTGAAGTATACAACAATAATTGCTTGTTCGCTATTCTTCTTTGCTTACAGCGCACATCTATCCAACGAAGATCTTCAAACCACGACTGTTCTCTTCAAACGCAACGCGTCTTTACACAAGACCGACTGAATTTTTACTACTCGTTGTCTGCTTTGTCTTGCGTTTTTATATGCCCACATAGGCAGTCTAATGAAGGTTCTTGTGGTCGAACGTTCGGGGTATCGCTTTCTTGAGAACTTTATCGCGGCTTCATTCTTGTTTGCGTATTTTGTTCAAATTGCTTGTTGTTGCGTTCTCGCTTACTTGTCTATCCCCTTTCCCTTCATACTGATGTTGTTGGTTTATTTGTAAACAAGTTCATTGTATTTGTTTTGTGTAGTTTTTTAATGTTAAACGATGCTACACCGTTTCCATTTTCGTAACAATATTTTTCTCTACCATTCCGTAAATTTTCTTTTAAAGAAATATAACAAAAAATAGAATTTTCACTTTAAGTAGAAAATGTTATTGAATGACTTCGCATTCCGGTCAAGAATCAATATTTTGTTTAACCTTGGAGTATCATATTCCTCGAATTGACGAGTCAGGTTTGTATTTTAAATTTTTCTATTCTATGAAGGGGTGTTGCAAAACTTTTTTATGCTTAAATTACATTTGGAAATAGCATATATTCAGTTTATTTCATTAAAATACAAACAACTGAAAAAATGAAACACTAAAAATTTTACGCATTCAGATACTTTCCTAATGTGCCTGTAGAAATTTTGCCTTGGCTACGACTTCAAGCCGTAGAATTTCAGTAGATATTCCAATATCATCTATTGCCTGACTACTTGTTGGTTTAGGCTATTTTGGTTTAGGCTATTTTGGGCTATTTTATGTTATTTAGACTGGGAGAATAGTAGAATATCCATAACTTATTACCTACTATAAAACTCATGTTAAAAAATATTTTGAATAATCATAGAGCCGGTAGTCTGCAGATATTGTTTGCATTACCGTCCAAAAGGACCTCACTTACTCGACCTGTTGCACATACAAGACTTGACTTTTCTGGTTATCAAATAGGGCGTGGTTGCAGTATACGAAAAGGTATGTCTGAATGTTTGTGTATTTTTCTACCCGAACCTTTCACCTTGATATTTTTTTTTTTGCTGCTTTAGCTCGATTCGGTTCCCTTCTCCTCTTTATTCGGATAATGACACTTTTTTTGTTGCTTGTTGCAAAGAATAGCTTTCAACTGGCAAATTGTCATTTTATTTCCGTTTTGGCTTCACACACATACATATGTGTGGTTCATGGGAGGCCGGTATGAAGAATTTCAAAATTCATTAAAGAAATATATCTCTAGCCTAAAGTTACACTGAGGACTTTTCAACCATGTTCGCAAGAGTAGATGCTTATTTGAGTTCAAGACATGTCGAATGAGTCTCTTAACTACGTTAAAAATTTTAATTTTGCACCATTTGTTTGTTCACCTTTGAAAACGAGTATTTGGTGAAGTTACATAAACGCAACAACTGCCTTTGTTGACAAGGGCTTTGTTGTTTACGATTTTGTTGTCATTCATCATGATAGTTTACCCACTAATAAATGGAAGCTAGGTCGAATCAAACAGGAGTAGCCAATGTTCGAACTGTAAATGGTGTTCTAACACGGCTAATTGTAAAATTCGTGCTGTTTCCCAATCAAGAGCAAAACTAATTCGTTCTCTTTGTTTTCTGCTACGTGCTTACCTTTCCATTTATATATGATTAAACTCCCACCTCGTAAGCTAATTGTTGAACGCATGATATATGAGCAACGGCCTGGAGGTAAGCACCACGAATTTTTTATTTACACGCTAAATTTAATTATTTTATTATAACCGTAAATTGTTAATTTGTGGTCTCTGTTCTAGCGCTCTTTTTGCAATGTAAGTGAGGTAATGTTTACGCTGATCACCGCATTTTTAAGTTTTAAAAAAGGTTAATTTAAGTATTGTACAACCATGAACTTATATTGTAAATACAGCATGCTCCTTCTTTTCTAAGAATTTCCAGTAGTACGTGCATTAACCCATTCAGACATTAAATGGTTGGGATTCGACAAATTTTACTATAAGTTAATTTGAGGATGCTGATTTCCAATCGGAAGTTAAGATATGTGTAATTCATTTAATTTGGCTACCAGATGAAGGACAATGTATTGGACAAAATTACTCATGAATCCTGTTTCTTATAAACAATAGTACAATTTAATAATAAAGAATTTAAACGATACATTTATATTGTATAGTAAACACTCTTTTAATAAATAAGACACTGATTTACAAACATGCATTTTTATTTATTTTTTATTAAAAAAAAGAGGAAAAACTGTATTCCTTTAATTAGAATTTTCCAATATTATTATACGTCCACTATACTGTGAATTAATAAAACGTACAAAATTATTACTACTCCCTCAACCAACCACACGAAAAGTAACTCCTGTACTTAATAACAAAATATAACTTTTGAAACTAATAAATTTTTGGTATTATGTTGCCCTTATCTCGTGAATTTTTTTTTTTTTAATTTCACTTAGAAAAATATTTTAACTGCAATAATTTATAAATAATAAAAACAACGAAAATAGGTTTTAGTAAATAGCATTAATTTAGTAAGCAATACCAATTGGAATTTATTTTGGGCAATGCCATTAATAACATGGTGAGACAGTCAAAATACACCCAGCTAATGGCATAGTGTAGGTTGTGAGCTTTATGAGTAGAACTCAAAAACTTCTTTTATTTGACAAAAACGGTATTTTTAATCTTTTTACACAAAATTATTTATGACCCAAATATTTTTTAACCCATTTTCAAAATCCAATGTTTTTTGAAAAGGGGAGAAATGAGCCTTTAAAACGGTATACATTAACTTTTGGTTCAAACTTAAATGTTATGAGTTTTGATCAGACAAACTGCAAAATGTGTCTTTTTGAGGTTTGGGAGACCACCAGAATTCTGCTAATATTTGTGTTTTTGGAAATATTATTATTACGCTTTGCGCTAATATTGGCCAACTTCTGGCGGTCGCTCAAACGTGAAAATTAGACAATTTTCCAATAAATAATAAGGATCCATCAAAATTTACGAAAATTTCTGAACTAAAATTTCATTTGGAAAAAATTATATATGAAAAATATAACTCGATTGTTATACTATTTTAATAAGAGCGGTTTTCACACTTGGTAGTAAAGTACCCTTGTAGGCTTGGTAAGTATGGTAGGTATAGTATAAATAATACATTTACATTAACGCAACAACAAAATGCATTCATTTCAAATATACAAGGCTCTGTTAAATTTACCATGAAAAAGGTCTAGTATATAAGTTTGGTAAATATAAAACTAAACAGCTGATGTCTATCCGCCAAAATAATTTAGTTTTAATTTTTTTTTTTTTTTATAAATTGTGCGCAAAATATAAAAAACAGAAATGAGTAGAAATACTAATTTAAAAATCAAAAGAAAACGCGAAAAGCTAAATAACAAAAATTGGACTAATGCCGAAATAAAAAAATTATTAGAATATCTACAAGAACGGCAAGATTTTTAAGTAAGTTTAAAAATATGTGATTTTATTGAGATTTTAATTACATCTGTAAATGTTTTAGAAGCCCACAGCCCAAATATTTTACCGAAAGTTTTTGGAAATAACAGAGTTAGATGCATCTTGGGACATTGTCCGATGGAAGGTCAAAAATCTCAAAGAAAATTACAGCAAAGCTGAGGTTTGGAGAAAGTCGACCGGAGCTGGTTTGCTTGAAGCCGATGAAGGTGTCTCATCAGTACTAGGTAAGTAATCGTTTTGCTAAGTAATGTATGTTCATCGCTAATTGCAATATTTTACTTTTCAGGTAAATTAAGGAAGATGTGTAGATTTTACGAAGAACTGCACAACATTTTTGGAAATAAAACACCCGACTTCGAAATATACGACACTGCTGTTACTACTAACATTGAGCTTACTACTACTACTAACATTGATAATACATTGGATAACCAAATAGAGTTTTGTGGGTTTGAAAATTTAGAATGCGCAACCCCAGTCATGCAGTATGCAGGTTCTGTAGACATAGAAGTTGAATCCGCCGACATGCAAACTTCAACTTCATGTTCACAGACACCATCTTCACCCACAGAAACCAACAGAACTGGTTTGCATAATAAAAATAAAGCTGTGCAAGAATTTGCAGCAAAATTAAAAAGAGCTGCACCAAAAAAAGCAATGGAGCAACTTTTGTTGATTCAAAGTGAAAGAAATTCCTTTCTAAAATTAAAATTTGAATTTGAAAAAGAAAAATTTACAAATGAATTTGAACTGAAGGAAAAGCAGTTTGAAAATAAAGTAAATGAGCGGAAGGAAAAACTAAAACAGAAAGAAATAGAAATGGAAGAAGAAACTAAAGAAAAAAAAGCAAAATTAGAATTAAAAAAAAATGAGATAGAAAAGGACGAACGATTGCGTATTTTGGAACTGGAAAAACAAGAGAGAGTGGAAAAATTTGAAATAGAAATACGGTATAAATATACTTCTCAAAACCGGGAATAACTTATTTTATTTAATATAAATATATTAATGTTTTTATGTTAATTATTCAAATAATAAAGAATAAATTGCTTGTCTTTTGAATTCAAATTTCGCATTTGTTGAATTTGTGTCTTGCTCCTCTTCATCTTGTTGCTCGTTGGCCTCATCGATTTCATGCAATTGATTGAATTCTTGGGCCCCTGGTTCATCTAGTAGAATATTGTGTAAAATACAGCATACAACAATCCATTGACAAGAAAACAAATGGCTTTGAGAAGAATTAATTCGCGTTTTTAAGCCTTTTAAACTATTGAATTTTTCTTTTAACATTCCAAAACAATGCTCTATTCTTACTCTTATTTACTGTGTCGTATATTGAATTGTTTTCGTTTTTGACCATCCATTTGATTCGAATTCATTCTGTAGGGCGTAATTAAAGTATATGATAAAGAATAAGCTGAGTCTCCAGCTATCCATTGATGCAATGAAAAATAATTTTCGGGTTCCTTGAAAACATCACAATTTTTAAAAATTTTAGCATCGTGGACACTACCGGTATTCCCTACAACGACATGACGAATGCGCAGTTTGGAGTCACAAATACACTGTACTTTTATAGAGTATTTGTGTGTTCGGGAAAAAAACGATACTCCATTTATTACAGGGGCTTCTACCAGAGGAATTTCTGATCCATCCACATATACAATGCAAAAAAGGAAGCTCGTTGTAAGTCTTAGATACAATTACTGCTCTTTCCTCGGCATTTGGCCATGATATGTACCTTGACTGTAGGTTTAAAAATGCTTTAAAAATACGTCGGGTAATTTTGTCTATCGTACCGCCATCACTTACACCAAAATATGCTGCCATTTTTCTTACACTCGCCCCTTCACCAGATGACCCGAGCCTGTACAAGACGATCGCTAACTGGCACTCAACTGGAAATTGTCCGCAAGAATGTGGTTGATTAAATTCTGGATCTTCATAAATCATTTCAACGAGTGAATTAAACTCAATTCGGCTAACCCGTAATATTTGCAAAAATCTATTATCGTCGAGTTGAGTTAATATATCCAGGGACCATTTCATTGATTTTGGAACCACACTTAGAACTCCACGGCGGTAGAATTTTCACAAAATTACGTCCTCGATAAGTTCATCCAAAATATGGTCTGTCATAAAAATTAAATCTTAATCGCTTTATACACAAGAAATACATACCTTCTTCGTAGTCGATTATATCTGCAATATCCATTTCATCGTTAGCATTTTTCACTAAAAAATCTATAATTTTACTTTTTTCTGATTGTTTAGGCATTTTTTAATTTAAATTCATTTATTTTCATTTTGGCGGGATAACAATAATCAGCTTTTTAAATAAGTTTACCATGGTATATTTCTTATACCATGTAAGTTTACAATAGATGAAAAAAAGGTGCTCGCACTTTGTTGTCAAAAGTATGAGTAAATATAATAGAGTATTAAATATACAACAAAGGGTGAAAACCGCTAATTACTACGTTAATTTTTGTCAGATTTTATCCATCGAAGTGTCAACCTGTTCACAAGAGAAAGCACTTTAAGAATGTCACCACTTATTTCATATTTTTTAATTAAAGTTTGCATTAAGAATAGCTAAACTTGAAAAAATGAGAAATATATTTTCCAAGTTTACACGATCAAAACTCATAACATGTAAGTTTGAACAATACGTTTATGTATTGGGCTCAACTCTCCCTTTTAAAAAAAAAACTTTGGATTTTGAAAATAGGTTAAAAACATATGGGTTATCAATAATTTTGTGTGAAAAGGTAAAAAATACCGTTTTTGTCAAATAAAACAAGTTTGCAGGGTTCCAGAAATATAAAAAATATATTTTTGAGTTCTACTCAATAAAACTCACAACCTACACTATTTTATTAGCTGTGTGTATTTTGACTGTCGCACAGTGTAATTGGTAGAGAAAGTAAAAAAATAAAATTAATTGCGTGTTTATACAAGAGAGAATTCACTGTAGTAATTGAGGCGTAAATAGTTTTACCCTTAAGCCAAAATAGTACTTAACAATAGTGTTGTTTGTAGTGAATAAAAACTGTAATAATTTATCAATATTTTCTCTTTCTTAACTTTAAACTACTTGTAGTAGTAGCACATAGAATGTGTAAAACGCGGTAGCCGCTAAAATAATTTTAATCAAATCCATTCTCAAACAGATTCAGTTATAAATCATTATCACAATTAAATAATATTTTGTATATAGTATTTAATATAATTCTGTATGAAAATGTTTAAAAATATTATACATATGCAACAAATTTAATTAAATATTGTGGCAGCTAATGCTACAGATAAATTTAATTATAATAATTGTATGGCTACTTGGAAGCATAGTCTCAAGTCACACACATACAAAAACGCATGAAACACATGCAACATAAGGCAATTTTATTATTGCATATTTGTAAAAAAAATTAAATAAAAATTGATTTTTTTAAGTGTGAAAAAAATATTCAAATATGCCATCATAAATAAATTGCAATTCTACCGTGATATAAAAAGCATTAAATACATATACGCATAGTTACGCAGTCATACGCACATAGTATTTATAAAACAATAATACCACATATAGATAGGTATATATAAAAATCGCGCTGCAATTATTCCACAGCCAAGAAACGAAATATAAAAATAATAATAGCTTAAAATTTCCTCAAAGTGATAACTCAAATTTATCCCTTACATGCACACGTAGGTACGCAGAAATTTTTGGTAGTTTTTGTATTTAGTTTGCTTGAGAGACCTACATATTTACTATTTATACCCTTAACTGAGCACAATAGTACCCGGGTATGTACCTACATGTGTTTTATATGTGAATGTTACTATTATAATTACATTGTTTGATGTGGTTAATTAAAATTAAAGTTATACATTGGCAGAGTAACTTAAAAATCGATAATTTACACCTGATATAAATGCTTTATAGATAATTTTTTATAGAATATGTTTTTTAAAAGAATATGTTATTCAAAGTATTCTAATATTTTTTGCAATTTCTGGATTCCGTCCCAATAAAATCCCGTTCGTCTTTTGAGGCCAAGAATGATCCGAGCCTTTTTTTTAAACCTTCTAAAGAATGTCATTGTGACACTAAATACACTTTAAAATTCCGGAAAAGTGTATGAAATATTATGGTCATTCCCTTTGCCTGACTACCCAGAATGCAGTGTTCAGTAATGAAAATAACATTAATCGTGCTCCATTTAAATTTAAGCAGATTTTCTGTGCACCCTTCATCAAGCTTTAGTTAGATATGCTGCGCTATATTGCCGAAGTTACGTACGTAATTTTTACATATTCTTTTACATATTCTTTCAATTATAAGATTGCAGGCACTCAATATGGTACCCAAAGTGGAGAATTCACGGAAAAGAGATGTGCCATATCTGGCCGCCTCATCCACTTTGCAGTTCACCGACATACCATTATGTACTGGTATGCATCTGATTTGAAAATTGTATGAATTGTATGGAAATAGTTCTTCCAATTATATCCGCCTGGAAGACGATATTCTCTTTTAATAAAATACATATATTCGTCAACTACAATCGCACACAGCTCCATTCAGTTTTGAAGCACCTATAAAAATCTGTATAGAGCCGCTTATGTAGGTGCTTACATACATATTGTTACGAAAATCGAAAAATCTAGATACTGGTGTTTTGCTTTTACATCGTTTAACATTAAAATTATAAACAAAAGCTACAAAAACAAAAACAATGAACTTGTTTACAAATTATATCACTGCATAATATTACAACAAATACCAGCGTAAAAAATAATAAACAATAAAAGCAAACAAAAGGACAGCAGCATAAAAAATGGTAAACAAGTAAACAAAAATACAACAACAAATAAATAACAATAATGAAACAAAGATGTTTACATTTATAGAGATCTCGAGAAGGCGAAGCCACGAACATTCGCCTTCAAGAACATTCATCAGACTATTTACGTTGCCATATAAAAGGCAAGGCAAATCCGTAGTAGTAAAAGTTCAGTCAGTCTTGTGTGAAGACGCGGTTTGTTTGAAGAGAGTAATCGTGGTTGAAAATCTCCGTTACAAAGATCAGTCGAACAATTGTCTAATAATTGTTATTATTTATTCAAAGGGTGTAAACTGGAGAGTAACAAATAAAGCAATTGTTGTTACATCAAGTATGTGGCACACAGAATTGTGCGAATAAAAAAGAATTTTAATTAAAACTAAATACAAACTTATTTTATTTTATTTGCAATCTACGAGCTCATATTTAAACGTTTTTAAAAGGTAAAAACCTAACAATATATGTATACATAATTGGTCATTACAACCCTTAAGTCAGGATTACGACCTAGTTTCTCACACTACTTATGTTGTATGTGTTACGATTATACATGAATGGCATGAGCAGTTTAAAGTCGACTCCAAACGACAGATTTTTGAAAAACTTTCAGTGGCAATTTTGTTTACTCCCAAATATTTTGCCAGAAATCTGCTGAGAGGAAGCCGTCGAAGAAATATTTTTGCACATTTCCTTTAGTTGGAGAGCTGGGGTTTAATAAGCCAACACACTACCTACTAGACTACGGCGACTACACAGTATCTTAATATATGTTAATAGGGCGAAGTTGTGGTATTCCATTTGTATAATTGCGTTTCTGTAATTCGTACTATGCATCTAAACCATAAATATACAATATTAATATGTATATATTAGAAGCTAATTGGGCTTATTATATTATAATCAATGTCACACAACACCCAATTTAAGTATTAAAATGTTATCCTTTTTCGGGGATAAGTATATCTTATCACACAGATTTTCATAAAATTTATTAGTATTTTCTGCATTTTTACTTTTAGAACTGCCTAAGCTCCGTTCAAACTATTGGAACTAAAACAAATTTAAAATGATTTTTTTGTTTAAATTTGTATTCTATATTAATAGCAACACAAATTCACAAGTATTGCACCATCTAAAATATGTTCTTCTTTTTTCTTCACGTCAATTTTCAACTGAATGTTGTGACATTTGTCTCTAAATATTTACGCATTTATCCCAGAAGCAAGTATCAATAATGCAAGATTTATGTCATGTTATGCCAATGTCACTGTTCAAGGCTAAAGTTGTACTCAAAGTTTTCTGTAAGTATGTGGTGTCAACAAATTTTCAGACAAAATATTTATACTGAACAAATGGCAAAATTAACAGAATACTTACCTGAAGGACACTACAACCAACCAAGTATGTATACAGTACTGCACTGAGCCGTTTTCTTGCTGAAAAATCTGTTTTCTATAAGTGTTACTTTCCCAAAATTGTACCCATTTTTCCATTGAGGTATCGACATATTCTGCAGAATTCATCCATCAACAAGAGAATGCCAAATCTAGCATACCATAGTCACAAAATGTTAGTCAATCTATTAACCATCAAAACTTCTTTTAGTGAAATATCGTGGTTCATTAATTAAATCCCTTCTATAACAATTGAAATCAGAAGAAGAAGAAAGTATAATTAAAACAGAAGATAATGTAAAATCGTATGACTTACGTTTTTCTGTTTTGTTTAGACTCTTTAGAAACTATATTTATAGTATGTTTGGAGACTTTAAAGTTGCACATAGTACATAGAATTGTCGCGATTATTGATAGATTTTATTAAAAAATTTTAATATTTTAATTCATTTTAATAAAACTACTTTATATTATTACATTTTATTATCACTCATGAAATTTACGCCAAAATTTTTGACATGATGTACTTTGCAGCATGGTTTTCTACATAAAAATCAAGCACTTCATGTCAGCTTGGTTTTATTTTTTTCTAAATGGTAATAATTGGCATCTAGCACCCTTGCCTTGTGGCGATTTATAAATTTACAATTGCTTAGATGGCGCAGCTTATTGACACTCGCATCAGTAACACTCTCAATTAAGGGCTGGCTGAAAACTGATAGTACAAACCATTGTTATATTTCGTCAACGTTGTTGTCAACGTCATGTGAGGTAAAAAAGTTTCCCGTTGCAATAGAACATCGATTAAGTCAATAACAATGCTCTCTCTTTGATTCCTCCCTGGTTTCCCGGATACGGGTTTCCTTAAATACGGCTGCAAGTAGTCGCTACGTAGCATGTACTTGAATCTAAAGCCGCCAATTCGATTTCGGTGGACCACGAAATTTATAACGGCCATAAAATTCAATTAGTTACTAATCTACAACGGCAAAATGATTGGGATTCTTAAAAGCCAAATGAGACTTTCAACTAATTTTTCGAAAAGGCGTAATAGGTGTAAATTTATCATCATGTCCGAGTAGTACATCATCAAAGCGAATGATTCAGTTATCTTATACGTACGTAGTCGACCGAAATATTATCATCTGTAATATCTATGAAATAAAAATTAGGACGTAACACTTTTTTCTAATGTTTGTCCGTCACTTGAGATAAATATGAGAAGAGCAGTTTCAAAAAACAGCTGCTAGCAATCTGCTTGAAAATTGGTAATATTTGCTCTTCCCAAACTACTAAAGGCATACAAGTACTACCGTCTTTGGCGATAAACATCCTATTGCCATGTTTGTTGCTGCCAATACTTCCATCAGTTCATAGGACGAACTTCTGTTTTCTTCTTTTCCAGAGTCTTCAGCAGCATGATAAATGCATAAATACATACAAAACCGATCATTACAACCTTCGTTGTAAATTAGAAATGTCTGACCTGAGGTTTGTTCCTTGGTCTGATGTTTAATAATTTAACACGCTTCATATTAGACTACGACTACTTCAATCAATTTCAAGAATATGTCCAGAACAGAATATTCAACCTTCTCACTTTCAGCCAACACTTCACTATCAATTCCTTCTCAAATACCATAAATAATGTATAGTTACGATAAAACTTCACAAAATTAAAAAAATACATACAAAACACCAAAGAATCCATAGTAAAGTCGTTTGTATCAAAAATGGTACATATGCCAGCATTATGGAGTTTTTGAATTTTTTAAATCCTGTATAAAATAATCTATTTTTATTTGGTTTAAAATAATTGCGGTAACAAAACTAACGAATTAAAAAATATCAGGCATCTAACTTCTTCTGAATTACAATTATATAGTCTCAAAAATTGAAATGTATCATTTTTGATACATTGAAAATGAAAATTTTAATTTCGTATTGTGTGTAATAGCACATCTATTTTTTTACATCAACAATAAAAAAATAAACGTATATTTATAAAGAGTACGTAAATTATGTTGCTATTCCAATTCGTTTTTAGTCAAATAAACAACAAAACAACAACAACATGCAGTCACTGCTAAACCTGAACAAAATTCGTACTGCGCAGTTGCTTATTTTGGGTGCATTTAGATTGATTGCATTGTATTATGATTTTTTGAGCTGAAATCTCAATAAAATCAAAAACCATAAATTTTCAAAAAGATGGGAAAAAACATAGCTTTCGGTCACATACTTTAATGACTTCTTCCAAAAAAATCTATTTAAATAATGTATTTATTTTCAGATTAAAATTACCGGTTTTTAGGTTTTATATATATATATATATAGGTTTTATATATATTTATATATATATATATATATATATATATATCGATGGCTTAATGTAAAAAAGGCCTAACTCAATTTTGTTCAAAATATGGTTTTTTGTTTATTATGGTATGTATTTGTGCATCTGACACAAAAAAAATAAAAAATTTTTAAATGAGAGATTAAATGTGTTGATGTTTCTTATTAAAAATTGTATTAAAATTTTTGTTGTATCAAAAATTTTACGAATTTTATTAAGTTTTTTCCTTCTCCTGTAAAATAACCAAAAATCGAGTTAGGCCTTTTTTATATTAAGCCATCGATATGTATTTTTTTGTGGCGTTTTTAATTATGATTTTATTATACTCTCATTTCTATTATAATATTACTACATAATAGAATATAATGGATTCGATGGGTTATGCTCGGAGTAATTATGTTTTTTTTTCAACTTATTGATAAATTACACGGTGCGACAGTCAAAATACACCCAGCTAATGAGTTTCTAAGTTTTGTTCAGTAGAATTCGAAAATATTTTTATTATATTTCTCGAACAGTTCCAACATATTTTGTTTGACTAAAACTGTTTTTTTTTGATCTTTTTAAACAAAATTATTGATTACCCAAATATGTTTGAACCCATTTTAAACATTTATTTCAAAACATTTTATTCAAACTTATATGTTATGAGTTTTGAAACAAATTTGAAAAATTATTATTATTAGTCTATTTAGCTATCTTAATTGCAAAATTTAATTAAAAAAATAAAACAAGTGATGACATTCTGAAAGTGCATTATCTTGTGAAGTGATTGAAACTTCGTTTGATCAATTCGGACAAAAATTACTGTAGTTATTATTTAAATAGTATAACAGTCGTGTTATATTTTTTTATATATGTCATCTTATCAAATGAACTTTCAGTTCAAAAATTTTCAAAAGTTTTGATGGATCTTGATTGTTTATCACAAAATGTGGCTAATATTTGTTTTTTTTCGCAAATATTATTATTTCTCTTTGCCCAAACATTGGCCAACTTCTGGTGGTCACTCAAACGTGAAATTAAAACATTTTCAATACTCTTTAAATAATAGCTACGGTGGTCCGATTGAATCAAACGAAGTGTCTATCTCTTTAAAAGTTAATGCACTTTCAGAATGTCATCACTTATTTTATTTTTTTTAATTAAAGTTTGCTACTATGAACGGACAAACTTGAAAAAATATGAAAAAAATTCGCATTTGTCAAGTTTAACACATCAAACCCCATAACATATTAAGTCAAATAAGATTTATATGTATATCGTTTTAAATGTCCATCCCTTTCCTTTCTAATAAGGCTTAAATTTTGGACATTGGTTCAGAAATTTTTGTGTAATCAATAAATTTGTGCGTAAAGTCCACAAGAAATATAAATTAGATATTTATGAATTCTACTCGACAAAACTCACAACTTACACTATGTCATTAGCTGCGCGTATTGCATTTTTTATTTTGTCGCATAGTGTTATTATTCCTTTACATAACTACATAAAATAGAAATTATTTTAATGTTTTGCTTAAAGCAAGTTTGTAAAAAATTGAGATTTAATTTGTGGTAATTAAAAAAAAAACAGTTCGAAGTTAGTATTTCTCTAAGCTTTAAAATTTATGACTGTCGAATTACACGCTACTTGTATGATTTATGTTTGTCTATTCATCTTGAAAATTATGTTGAAGTGTAATTGTGTGAGTATAAATAAAATTCGTTATCACCGTATAGATCTGATTGTCTATTAGGCAACCGTGCCGGTTTATTTCAACTTGTTTTAAATGCGTTTAATTTTAAACAAATTTGATTAAAAGGTACAACAAACAGGGAACGAGAGATAGAGAAAGCGTGGTCAAGACAGAGAATGGTAGCCTGCTAAGGACGTAGTCGGACAAACAAACTTATTTGCAGAGTATACTTGTAAATGAAACAAATAAACTACATATGTATGTATGTTTACCGTGTCTCTAGGTAAGCAAAATATGTTTATAGACTTAAATATGACGAAATTTATTTTTTATTTTATTTTTTATTTGCTTTTTTTTTGTTGGACACATATTTTATCTGACATTTTATATTGGAATTCTTAGAAATTGCTCCAACGACAACTTTAATAACGAAATTAACGTAGCTATAAGTACATTTGAAGTTTCTAATTCACCAGCTGAAATATTGTTGCTTTGTTTACTATAAAATGCTACTTCACGCATCAACGTTTGATTGGTTGGCTGGTTGCTGTATATTTTGTATTTTTTAACATATTTGGTGGTTCATTTGCCAAATAACTTCATTTCCAAACAAAATTCCTATAACAATAAGCAATAATGACATCTTTTTAATTATTGAATCAAACATTTACTTCTCAACCTAATCCAATTCACGCCTTACTAGAATGTACAGTGGATGGTAAAAGGCTAGGTACCCCAATATTTTTTTAAACAATTTATGTATTTTAAGCAATATTATGTAAAAACAATTGATATTTTTTATAATTATTTTATTAATTTTTTTCTCTTTTATTATAAAACAAAAAAATGTTTAATGTTTTTCTCAAACTAAAAGAAAAATAATGGAACTTTCTGGTGACTCCATATTTATGCACTGTAAAAGTGTAGGTACCCCCAAGAAGAACTCAGAGAAAATTTAAATTTTAAAGACCCAATATGCACTCACGTGCAAGTTTTCCAGTTGACTTTTGTTTGAAGTTCAGCGGCTACGTTACAGTTCTTCTAAATAATGTTCTCTTAAATAATCTCTAGGAGTCATATCGAGACTTTGTGCAAGAGTGAGAGTGTGAGGACATTGGTACGCTAATCAAATCCTTACATTAGCAGCCGTATGACAGGATTTATTGACTTATGGCAAGTAATAACCATTACGAATTCTTAATTCTTCCGAACTTTTGGTGAATATATTCCTTAGAATGTTTAAGTACTCTCGCTTATTTATTATGTCCCCAATAAATTCAAAACTGCCCACATTATTTAATATACACAATTATTTTTACAAATTATTCCCTAAAATTCATGAAACATTTTAGGTACATAGACTTTTATTGTCCACTGTATATATTATTATCCCCTTGAGACCCTCGGTACACACATGTATGCGTATCTTGGCCAGACAGCCATTAGTGGCAGTTTATTTGTTTTCTGCATATTTTTAGCTTCAATAAACTTCTATAGATGGCAATGTTTTCATAGACGGCTTTTATTTATGTGCTTGAATTTCGTGGATTCATTTTTTTTCAATAGCCCGTGAGTTAGAGTTATAAATTCATTCATTAATTTAGTTGGATACACAAATTATGTAATTATTTAAAATATTTGAATTATTTGATTGTTTTAAAGGTAATTTCATATTTAGGTATTGAATTTAGTGATGATATGATACATTGTTTTTTTTTTTTTTTTTTTTAGGCATTATAATCCTTTGGGGTAGATACGACCTAGCTTCTCCCATCACTCATGTTGGACTCTATAGTTGCACGTCGTCTGCGAAAGACAGATTTATATATTGCGTAGGGACACTATACGAGAGAACAAGAACCTTAACCTCATCTCAAACATCTTGAAAAAAAATAGAAATATGGAAAAAAATGTTTCAGAGTCTTTTCCCAGCATTTCTCTAGCAAATGCTCTTAGAGTAACAAGTTTGCCTGAAAACCTTCTCATATGCCATCACTTATGGGCAAAATTAACACGCACACCACACAACTTCAATAACAGCTTTACTTACAGCTTCCCGTTAACATTTCCATCCCATCTGTTTACTTTCACGTCAAAAAGTGTATCTATTTTTGGTATAATTGTGTCGTGAATTGTTGCTTTAATGTTATTTCATATTCAGTTTTATGTTATCTTTTATATTTTCTCATGCTGTTATACTGTTTTTATATGTTTGAATTACAATTTCAAATGTAACGACTGTCAGTCACCCCAACAAGTGCGCGTGGGTTGTCACCTGTCATGGTCTCAACATGCAGTGAACTGTAAATGTCATCCCTACCCACACAGTTAATGCCTTATATGTATATGTAAGCAGACAATATTATTAACATTAATAAATATTTAAACTTAAGTGGCTTAAAAGAGAATACAAAAATATCGAAATTCTTTAAATACAAGGAAATGTTTATAAGGACATTAGAGCTCAAAGCTAAAATTTAAAACAGCATGGCTAGTTCTATGTATACATTTACCTTCCTACTTTGTAGTTTAAATTATTTTCATTATATCAACTGCTACGTAAAACACTACAAACTAATTTTTTTAAATATATCTGTGAATTAAATATGTTGTGTATCCAATGCTTAGACTTGTGTAGGTAAAAAATAAATTTTATATGCGGAAACATAATTGGTGTATGATCAATTGAATTGTTCGTTGAAATTAGTTACAGTTATAGCGACATTTTAGTTGAAATTTTGTTCACACTTTTTCATGTAACGCTATGTTCACGCAATTGTACTAAGGTAACCTGTAATTTAAACAACAAAATTTTTAGAAGTGCGCCTTGAGTTGACTTGTTTTGAAAACATTAACAAAATTAACGCATACGTGGTCAGACATTTCCTACAACACGAAATATGAAAAATATTTCTTCGTCGTCTGCTTCTCAGTTGATTCTGACAAAAGCTTTGTGAGCAAATAAATATGCCATGAAAAAAGGTTTTTCAAAGATAAAGATCTGTCGTTCGGAGTCGACTGTAGGTCCCGCCACTCATATGTAAAATTAACACACGCAGCATAAGTGGGGTGAAAAGCTAAGTTGTACTTCTGACTGAAGGGTTGTAATGACCAATTATGTATGTATATATGCACTTATGTATGTATGCAATGATTTTGATATTTTATTTAGCAAGTTTTATAATAGCATCACATTAAAACTGAACTCAAAGTTAGTCAAATTTAGAAAGAGTTGGATTACTTCCTATAGGCATGGTTCTCTCAATTTGGAATAAATAATGTTGTGGATTTTGGAACATTTATTTACCTAAAAATATAAAAATTATTTCTCAAAAGCACAATTTTTACAATTACTTTCGCAACTGAATTAGTTATTGAAATTTTTCTGAACTTCTTTGTGTGTTTTAAAATAATTTTGCTTTATTAAATTTATTATAAAAAATACGAAATTTAATTCGGATTCTCTCAGGCTGAAAAACTCGCGTGCTACCATAGAAAACATAGATTCAGGTGTAAAATATTGAAATCATGTTTCATCCATTCGACATTCGACGCATTAATTCATAAACACGTTGATGTTTTTGGTTGATTGTGGGCTTTCACGGCACCCACTTTAACGAGAATTCAAAAACTTATTTAAAATAAGTCCACTGAGTTCCTTTTTAAGCGCTTCCTATCTTAAAATTTTAATAAAACTAATTTTTTGTGAAGTTCTTTTTTCATTTCAAAGGCTTATTGACAATATTATGTGCTAAATGTCCGAGTTTTGTTGGCTTCTAGGACCTGTGTGATTTATGGTTAATTCGCATGCACCTGCGACTTAGGAAAACCCCAAAAGAAAAAGTCTAATTAGGTTAAAACCGCACAATCTCAGTGGCCAGTTCACATCAATTGTATCTGAGATTACCATATCCTTAAATCGATAGTGTTGAATGTTCAATGTGGCATGAGCTATGTGGAACGTAGCGACGTCCTGTAAAACCACATGCCGTTGGTGTCCAGATAAACCAATTGAGATCGAAAGAAGTTTGTAATTATCGACCTAAAGTATTCGCCGTTCAAATTGAAATATTCAATATTCAAATGCGGGATGGTACTCCTGGAGGGCGAATTGTATTGCCAAACAAGTAGACAGCGTAGAGTACATATCCAAGATTTAGAAATTCCTATCCAAGACCTACATCCAGGCTGATGCACTAATGAAAGTTTCGGGCAAACGCGGAAATCCCTAGGTTTATTGATAACCACATGCGTTGATTGGCAAAAGGGGAGCAACAGAACAAGAGATGTCCCAGAAATCACCATAAACATGGTTAAAGAAGCGCTTAACAGCTTCACCCCCTTTAAACCGGCCGGGCGGGATGGAATATTTAGGGCATGAAGTGGATTTCGTATTAGCTCATCTTATTGGCATTTACAATGCCTGCCTAGCACAAACATATACATCTACAAATTTACAGACGGACAAGACAACTACGCGACCTATTGGCCCAACCTCCTTCTTGCTCAAAACCATGGAGATCATTTTCGATACGATGTGAAAGAGTTAAATATCAAGTAAAAGGTTAAATATTAGCCAAAATGCCTACATTCAAAGGAAGATCAGTGGGGATCGCTCTACACGAAGTCAGCCACTACATAGAGAAAGATCCCTAGAAGACAAAATATATACTCTTGCAGTATGTGTTGACATTGCGGTAGCCTTTAATAATGTTCAAACCGATAAAATAATCCTATCCTTAGGCGAGTATCACCAAATACTGATCGGTTGAATAGACTATACGCTAAGGATAGATAGATAAATTCCCGTACATAAGATATAACAATAAGTGATTGTGTAAAAAGGGGAGGGGATCTCAGGGAAGCAAGCTTTCAACTCTCATGCGGATCACAACTATTCACAGTCTCTTGAGTATATTAATGCAAATGACGTGCTGATACTTATGCAGGAGAGCAAAACGCGCTCTGAAGTCTGAATGTGAACTCGGATAAGACCGAAATACGAGTATTTGAAGACGAAGATCACTCATGATGTTAGTCCTCTCTTTTTAAACAAAGAGATTAGGATAACCAATCTGGTGAAATACTAAGGTATTATCCTGGATAGGAAACTGAAATGGAGACATCATCTGGAAGGTAGGGCAACAAAGGCCCACAGGAGCTGAACCATATGTAGGAGAGCCAGTGGTTCTAAATAAGGGAGTAATACCTCACCAGTTATCAGGGTCTGAGCGTCAGTTTGTATTAATTATCACTTTGCCTGCATAAAAATTCCTTTGAATTTCATGTTTAAATTCAAATTTTTAAGTTAAAAAATTTCTGACAGTTCGTCAAATACACCGTAAATATCAAAAAATAAAACAAATGAAAAAAGAACAATACAAGCAACTTTCTGTTCAGAATATAGTAGCTGAGAAAGATAATGCTTTTTATGTTGTTTTTCTGTTTTTCATTTTAATGCGAGCATTTAAATCTAGCAGCCAACAGCCCGGAATTGCTGTTTCTGCTCCACTTTAAAGTGAAACTAAAGCTAATTGTTCGTATGTCTATCTCAATGTCCGTAAATAAAATAAGCTTTAATTTTTTTTCTTCAGCTTTATTTTGCTAGTGCCCTTTGGAAATGAAAGCGGGACATCTTCCCCTCTATACTTTAGGTTTCATTGGAAATGCTGCCATTATTTTACTCAAATGAAATCATTAAATTAATTCAACATCTATCCCTTCTTCTTCATCTAATTATATTTCTAAGCTCACTCTTTTTAATGCCATCACTACAATGGAGAGATTTTTTTTTAATCTTCTGCATTTATTTATTTATTTTTTTTTCCTAAACACTGTGCCCCCACACTAACCTTTGCTTTCCTTTTTATCCTGTAATGAAATTCCAACGTTGATGAGGCGTTACAAATTCATACTCAACCACATGGTTCATAATAAGTTTGGCGTTTGAGTGTCTGGTAGTTCACACTTATACAACAACCGTCACTGTCACTACCACTCTTGCAATTACTTCAGCATTTTAGCTGTAATAAGAGGTTGAGGAGCTTCTTTACAGAAAGGGTTGAGTTTCCTCTATTTTATTGTTATTCTTCTTCTTTTATATACTTGTGCTATTTCTTTGCTGGAATAATTTGTTCGTAATTTGTTACCGTTTTATTATTCCTCCGTTTTTGTAAGACAAACAAATTTCATACCAACCTCTATCTGTATGGAAATTTTGTTTGTATTTTTCATACAAATAGACATTCGTCTGATATCATTAGTTTTACAAAAACAGGCCCTATACTGTTCTAAAATATTCTGTTTGTTGTTTGTGTTTACTTAATAAGCACTCACACAAACACTTCTCTACTCATGCAAGAATATTTTATTCAAACATAACGAATGTATGTGTGCTACTAAGTAGTTTTGTTTATTTTATTATTTGTATATATCTGTTATGCCTGTGTGAGTGTTTAAGAAAAACGTTCAACTGGAAGCTAACGTATGCATGTACGAGTATGTTAGTGTATTGAAGTACAACAGTCATTATAGTGTGTAAAGTACAAAAAAAGTAAAAATAGAAGATCTAGTAATAAAACAACGTCAAATTATCACAACAGTATTGTTGTTGTAGCAATATTCGTATTATAAATAACACAGTTTCCATTTCATTGATGACATTGTTGCCATTTCAGTTACTTCCTCTCATTCTCATTTTATCCATACATATTCGTATATTTATTATTAGGGTGCCCAGGTGCCTATTAGCGTGAGGGTAGTGGGTTCGATTCCCACCAGGAACTCTACAGCGAGCATAATGCCTAAATATGTTACTCAGATCGTAATAATTATAATATTACTAGCTGTACCCTGCGCGTGTTGCTGCGCCATCAACTAAAATAAATTTGAAGGAAAGACATTACACAAATTTCCATGATTCTGAGGCTCGCAATGCTCTTTTCTTCCGTGCTTGAGGTGTAGGTCGACCAATTGCTTGTCATTCGTTTTGAATAATTTTCAGTGACGCCATCCATCCGAAATTAATCGCACCAACCTCCGTCGACTCATGCGCAACAACTTTGTTAAAGAATGCACAGTTTACGATTTAATTCATTTTGAGTAATTTTCAGTGGCACCATCTGTCGGAAATTGGTCATTCGAACTTAGAAACCTTCGTCGGGTCATTCGCAACAACTTTGCTAAAGATCATAACATGATCAAATGCATAGTTTACGATTCTATAAGGTACATACAAACAAACATTCATTTTTATATATATAGACTATGGGTGGTGACACGCCCACTATAGCCAATCCGCCCATTTTGTTTATATATACGTCAAAGTCGTCCATATAAAATTTGAGGACTCTATCTGTTGCAGTTTATGAGATATGCGACATTAAATACTTATTGGGTATGTGGACGTGACACCTCGCCTAATTGAAATTTTAAACTAAAAAAGTAGCCTATAGTTCCTTCGAGACATACAGGAAGGTATTGTTAAAATTTCAAGAAAATCGGTTAAGCCGTTTAGCCGTCTATAGACTTCAAACAAACAAACCCACAAATAAACAAACACACATTAATTTTTATACATATATGTAGATGTATTTCAATTACTGTCATGTATAAAATATTACATAGAGATGACGGGTGACGTATACCTAATATTTTGTTAGACAATAACTCTCATACCTTTTTATTTATTTTATTTTATTTGCCTATTTCGACATAAAATGTAGCCTATAACTCCTTCCAGACATACAGGAAGATACTGTGAAAATTTCAAGAAAATCGGTTAACCCGTTTAGCCGTCTATAGACTTCAAAAAAACCTACAAACAAATAAACACACATTCATTTTTATATACATATAAGAAGATTTGTAAATGTATTCTAATTAATAATACATAAATAAAAATATTTAATACGGGTTTTGTCTATATTTCCGTGTGACAAGGTTTATTTGTCAACATTAGAATTGTGTTTTTAATGTTTTTTGTTAGTTTTGCAACATTGTCAATATTGTTCTAATGGCAACGATGTTGACGATGATGAATGTTAGCAAACAAATCATTGCAAATATTACATGTGTTTTTGGTACTGTTAATTAGCGACAATTATGTTCATAAATTAATATTTTGAAGAGATTGTATTTTATTAATACATTGAATTTTGCGTAATAATAAAAAATATATTAAAATTTATGTAATCAATCGTATACTTCAAAATGAAATTGCATTACTTAATAAAGAAAAATCACTAGAGCTTAGACAATTACATCATAATAAAGAGCAAAAAATCAAGCGCATATCAACCCATGCTATTAAGCTTAAAAACGATTTTATTCACATTAACCTAGTCAATGAGTATGCTATTTGGCATGTTTTTCGTCTAGTTCGTTATTTATTGACTAACATCAGATTACAGTCGATAACTATACTTTTGATATAGTAAAGGAATTCATTTATTTTGGCTCCGCCGTTACCACCAAAAACGATGTGAGTTTGAATATCAAGCGCAGGATCAATCTTGCCAACAGGTGCTGTTATGGTCTCAATAGGCAATTGAGTAGCAGAGACCTCTATCGTACGACAAATCTAATACTCTACAAGCCGCTCATATCCACGTGCTTCTTTATGTACTTTACTCTATTAAGCACTGATGCAGCAGCCTTGAGTGCATTTGAGAGAAAAGTCCTACGAGACGGGTATTTAATGCGGGAATCTGCGGAAGTTGGCGAAGAGGACGATATTGTTTGCGTTGGAAGGGCGAAATCGAGTAAGCCCTGTCATCGATTGGCGTGACCAACAGGCGCAGGCGCGCAAAAGCAGAGGCGTCTTGAAGAATGTGTTAAAGCAGGCCGAAATCCGTTTATCGGGTTATTAATGGCCAATTAAGTAAGTTATATTGCCAAAGTTTTGTAACTGCGTTCAGTACATCTACCGTCTGTTCTTATTAAAGATTCTATGATTCTATTTGTATAGTACTTTCGGCCTATAAGATGGTGCTCTTCAAATTTCCCCAAAAACGGTTCTTTAGTTCTTTCTTTGGCTTCTGGACCTTCTTCAATATATTGAAGATTAATTATCCCTATTTCCTTTGTCCTGTTACACAGTTGTCTCTACTCTATCCTAAAAGAAAATATCACTCAAAGAAAATAAAGCTTCTCATCCACATCAGGTGGTTATGTGTGACTTTGAGATCAATGAACGTCCCAGTTTGTGTCCTTAGGATTTATAAAGAGTATCTGTCTATCCAGTGAAAGTTCAGCCAGGAAAATTATCTGGCAGTTTTCAGACAATGAGCACTGAAATGAAAACATACAATCGAGAATCGTACCGACGTAATATCAATGCCTTGCTTGTTAAAACGATTGTGTATTAACATTTATAGTAAATGTTAAAGTTACTGCCAGATTTTTTCGTTGTATAAGAACAATCGATAACACTTGTTCGAAATTTCTCTGCGGAATAGTATCATTTGTTTATCAGATTTTCAAACAATAATTGTCCAAAAACGGATTTTTTACCATCGTAGAACATTTGTGTGCCATCTAGCTTAACCCATTTGTGCGCAGTTCGTTACAATGGACGCTCCAATTTTCTGCTATACCACTTCCTAAAAATTTCATTTCTAAATAACAAGTATTATATGTTGTTGCTGACATTCCAACGAAACAAGATTTATTACATTCTGTTCAAAAAATGAGATCTGAGTGTTGCGTTTTATGCAAAATGTGGAATATCAATTTGTAAAAAAACGAAAATTCCAAACAATGTAACGTCTGCTAAAAGGGACACTGAGCACGTATTGCAATTGTTAAACGATAATTGGGTAAATTTTTTTTTCATATATAGACCAACAATTTCCGCAATATTGTTTGAACTGGACTACCTCAACGACAATGAGCTCAATGATATTCCAATTTATACAATTCCCCCACTAGGTGGATCCGATACTGATCAAGATGGCTTAAAAGGGATAATGAGCATGAAGAAAATCATATCTGCTGTTTCTGTAAAACTAGCTGTTTCAAACGAACGTCTGTTCTTATGGAAAAAACAAACAATGAAGATTCGTCTGAAACCGCTTGTCATACAGAAACATCATATTAATTATTATCTATAGCATATGAAGTAGTACATGGATGGTAATAAATGGGATCACAGTGACTGGGGATTAAATTTAACGGACGATTATATATATCCAGTTTGATATATATGTGGGAAAAATTGCATAGTCCATTATTAAGGGATTTGGTATAGTTGATGATGTAGTGTTTGATCAGCTTTTAAAACCAATGTTCCACGTAATAAAGGATTCAACAATTTATAGGAGAGAACTCGTTATATGTCTCTCAGGTACATGTTTAGATACTTGTTTTGTATCCGTTAAATTACTGCGGCACATATTATCGATCGGACTATGTGGTTCAGGAACAATTCGTGAAGGGCGAATAGAAAAATGATCTCTTCGCTCATTCCAGATTATGAAAAAAGCGAAAAAACATCTGTAGATCATTCAATTAGAAATAATGAAAATATATTGCTTATTTGATGGAAGGATAATAATGTTGTAACAAATGCAACAACTGTTGATGCTAATTAAATCGTGCCAACGTAACTATTCCCCAACCAAAATTCGTTTTTAATAAAACATGGCATAAGATGGACCTATTAGTTGTAGTCCACTGCTTGCGAATCAGACATAACAAATGGTGGTGGCCAATATTTGCATATCTCTTTGACGCCCCTCATTCTAATGCATGCCTGCTGCTACTAAGAAGTATCATCCCAATGGTTTGACATGTGCGTCTCTGCACATTTTACGTCGAAATCTTGCTAATTCTTACCTTGAAACGTATGGTACCCCATTTACAAGAGGTTTGCAAATAATTAAATTAATGGCATATACACGATATGATGGTAGAAACAATCTTATTAAATATTCTAAAATTGAAAATCGATGTGGATATTGTGGAAATAAAACAAATTTTATTTGCATCAAATATGAAAAAGGCTTTCATCCCTAAGAATTCTTTAAAGTCTATCATACGCCAAGTGTACCCAGTGCGCAGTGTCCATTATTAGGGACGGTCTATAATGCCAAAACTATAAATTTTTTTTAAGAAAAAGTTTTTTAGACTATTTAATCACATTATTTTTATTAATAATTGATGAAAAATATAGAAGAAGAGTGGCCAGGAAACTTCATCCACTAATGGGTTAAATGTCTTTTCCTTTCCTTAAAAACAAACGTTTTTATTTTAAGTTTAAAAACATGTTTTTTTCAGAATGTGTTATCTTATAAAAGGAACAACTAGTTCAGTAGAAATTTTAATTTTGTTTAACAAAAATTTTTTGTTTTTTTCTATGAATGAGAGTGTTTCTATTTTAGTTTTTCAATTAAAATTTAATTGTATGTTAACTCTTATAAAAATTAACTTTAATTTAAAATAAACGGTTGTAGCATGATTTTACAGTTGTCAATACTGGCACAACATTTCATATGCATAAACAAAAGAATATCCAATTGCATATGAGCAGCGACCACTTGACTCAATGTTATTGACCGTCGCGCACATGCGACGATCATTTGACACTTTGTTGTCAGGCCGCTGACTGCATTGGTTTGCATATAATATGTAGTATGTGTGTTGTTGTTGTATGGCATTGCTGGTGATCGTGTGTGTCTCTCTTTACACTTCACCGTGGGAATTATTGTGGATAATAGGCGCGTGTCATATAACATCCACTTGTCCCATAATTATTACACACACAAACAAATATAATATAGTTAAACATATAATATACACACAAACATATGTTATAGTATTAAGTCAATACAAAATTGTATTAGAATTAAGGGTTTGATTTGGAATTGTCAAATCAGCCAAAATTTAGTATAAAAGAAGGGACATTTTCCCTCAAGAATGCAATCAATAAAATTTAACCAAATAGTGCGGTTCAGCTGCACTTAGTTAAAACTATTGATCCTTTTATTTGATAGTGCTCCTTGAGTGCACAAAATAAAATTAAATAAATAAATACGTTACATGGCGATCCTGCCACTATTCTAGAAGTGCTCCAGTTATTAGCACCTAGAATAAAGCACCCAAGGACCCGAAAAAAAAATATATAACAACAACTGGTGTGCTCAAAAGCACCCAAAATAAATTTTGTTTATCCTGACGGACAGCCAAGGATCCGTTGAAGGAAGAACCGCCTGGCTAAGAGGCATCAGGGACCTTGTACTTGTGAAGCACACGATGACCACCTGGCAAAGAGGCATAAAGATGACCAAGGACCCAAGAGGCACCAAGGACCTCAAGAATCAAGGACCAAAGAACAAAAACATGAAGAAGACAACCCGCATGTGGTTTAAGGTCGAACAGAACCTCTACCGCCGCTGCAGAATAAAAACAAACAACAAATTTTTTATTTAAACCAACGTGCTCCTTAAGGGTTGCACTGGCAGGGCCTATAAGCGTTAACCGCTCGAGGCAAAAATAATATAAAAAAAAAAAAAAAATTTAAGTCGAAACTTGCTACGAAAATTTTTTTTTAACTACAATATTTATGATTTCCAAGTGAAACAATATAATATTACAATATAATTAGAAATTATATACATGGACTTTTAATATAAGATTTGTCAA
The DNA here is from genome assembly GCA_958299815.1 of Sarcophaga carnaria. Classification (NCBI taxonomy): domain Eukaryota; kingdom Metazoa; phylum Arthropoda; class Insecta; order Diptera; family Sarcophagidae; genus Sarcophaga; species Sarcophaga carnaria. Next base: position 65,452,975 of record OY283153.1, read on the forward strand.
TAATACTTACATATATTTAGATTTTTATCCATAATAAGTTAGTTTACATTAAATTATTAATAAGGAAAAATTTGCAATAATACATAGGAAGAAAACATTAGGGATATACTGGACTTTAATAGACAATAATTTTAGATAAATATTAAGATAATCAAGCATTAATTATTAGTGAATTGATTTAGGGCATTAATGAGGTAAAGGTTAGAGCGTATGATCACAGTAAAAAATTGTGTCTGCTCGCAACAAAATGGTTTATACTATCAGGAACAAGTCCGATTTCAATCAGCAATTGGAAAATGCTGGTGATAGGTTGGTGGTGGTCGAATTCTGTTCCACTTGGTGTGGCCCCTGCAAAGTAATGGCCCCCAGCTTGGAGGAACTCTCCAGGGACTATGCTGACAGAATTGTCTTTATCAGGGTCAATATTGATGACTGCGAGGATGTTGCCATAGAATACAACATCTCCAGTATGTCCACTTTCATATTCATAAAGAACAAACTTAGGATTGAAGAATTTGATGGAGCCAATGCCAAAAATTGTCTAAAAGGTTGGCTTAATTTTGTGTATGTATGTTCTATTAATCTAAAATTACATACATTAAACATGAACGTCACCAAGCCAAACTTTTTTTTATATATAAATCTAGCCTCTATGCTTTAAAGTAAAAATTGTTTTCATTACTTTAATATGCAATTGAAATATGAACCATGTTAAAAAAAAAAACCAGCCAATAAATTCGTAAATAGTTGCACTAAAGCCACAGGGCAACAAAACGCTATATTATACTTTAGGAAGGACAATTATATCGCGGATGCGTTATCGCGAATTACTATAGAAGATTTTAAGGAAATGAATAGAAAGGTATCACGCGTTTTGAGAGTCACGACAAGGTCGGTGACTAAGCAAAAAGACAGTAGTAGGATAAATAATCAGCATAGAGCAAATAAAACAGATATATTAAATGAGCCCAAAATATATGTACCAATTAAGAATAGTGACGTCAGAAAGTATTACAAATTAAAGATTTATCCCAATAAATGCTACATAAAGAAGGGAAAATCAATATTAGCTAGCATAAATATAAATGATATATTTACTAAAGAGGAACTTGACTTAGGACAATTTTTCTCTAGGCTCGAGAAAGCGGCCAGTAAATTAAATATCAATAAACTACAAGTAGCACCTAGTGAGAAAATTTTCGAATTTGTCTCAAAGTATGAATTTAGAAATATGGGCAATAAGGTACTAAATAGAATTAAAATAGCGCTTTTAAATGAAATAAAGATACTTGATATAAAGAATTCTAAGGAAATTCTAGAAGTCATGCTGAAATATCATGATGACCCTATCGAAGGAGGTCATTGCGGCATATATAGAACCGCAGAGAAAATAAAAAGATACTACTACTGGAAAAATATGACAAAGGACATAGCTAAATATGTAAAAGCATGTCACAAATGTCAAATAACGAAAACTACCAAGCACGTTAAAGGCCCGATGATAATAACAGAAATACCTAACAAACCGTTTGATACAGTGTATGTAGACACAATTGGACCATTTCCAAGATCAATACATGGAAATGAGTACGCAATCACATTAATATGCGACTTAACTAAATACCTGGTAACAATACCTATACCAAATAAATCGGCTAAGACGATCGCAAAAGCGATATTCGAAAATTTTGTACTTACCTATGGCCCAATGAAGACGTTCATTTCGGACATGGGTACAGAATATAAGAATTCTATATTAAACGAATTGTGCACTCTGTTGAAAATCGAGAAACTAACATCAACAGCACATCATCACCAGACCTTAGGTACAATAGAAAGAAGTCACAGAACTTTTAATGAATACGTACGTTCTTACATATCTGTAGAAAAAGATGACTGGGATGAATGGATTAGGTATTTCACATATTGCTTTAATACAACACCATCAACTGTACATAATTATTGTCCTTTTGAATTGGTTTTTAGCAAAGTACCAAACAGTTTCAAAGATTTCAATGAGGTAGACTCAGTTACTTCATTATACAATGTAGACGATTATGCCAAAGAGGCAAAATTTAGATTAGAACTTGCACTTAAGAGAGCAAAACATTTATTAGAAATAAATAAAATCAAACAGAAGAATAACTATGATAAGGATATATTAGATTATAATTTTAAGATAGGAGATTTAGTTTTACTTAGGAATAATACAGGACATAAACTAGAGGAATCATATAAAGGTCCATACAAAATTAAAAATATAGATTTAAGAAATAATGTAACTATAGTTGATAAGAAAAATAATAAAGAGCAAGTAGTTCATAAAAATAGACTTAAGCTATATAACAAATAAGTTTTAATTATAACACTAAACTGGCCAGAAAAGTGAAATAATAATCTTTCAGATAAGATTTATTTTTTTTAACTACATAAGTAAACTTATCACTAAACATTTATTAAAAACAAAATAAATATTAAAATTAAATAAGAAATAATATTAAGATTGGATTATGTTAAATTAAGATTAATATGTAAAACATTATTAGTCATTTAAATAAATACTTTACATTTTAAGTTCACTAATAAAATATAATTTGAAATAGACGTAAAATCATTGTACTGTGTTGTGTAAAAGAATGTCCATAGAACAAAAGTTATATGAACATTCTTGTAAAGGGTGGAGGTGTAGCATGATTTTACAGTTGTCAATACTGGCACAACATTTCATATGCATAAACAAAAGAATATCCAATTGCATATGAGCAGCGACCACTTGACTCAATGTTATTGACCGTCGCGCACATGCGACGATCATTTGACACTTTGTTGTCAGGCCGCTGACTGCATTGGTTTGCATATAATATGTAGTATGTGTGTTGTTGTTGTATGGCATTGCTGGTGATCGTGTGTGTCTCTCTTTACACTTCACCGTGGGAATTATTGTGGATAATAGGCGCGTGTCATATAACATCCACTTGTCCCATAATTATTACACACACAAACAAATATAATATAGTTAAACATATAATATACACACAAACATATGTTATAGTATTAAGTCAATACAAAATTGTATTAGAATTAAGGGTTTGATTTGGAATTGTCAAATCAGCCAAAATTTAGTATAAAAGAAGGGACATTTTCCCTCAAGAATGCAATCAATAAAATTTAACCAAATAGTGCGGTTCAGCTGCACTTAGTTAAAACTATTGATCCTTTTATTTGATAGTGCTCCTTGAGTGCACAAAATAAAATTAAATAAATAAATACGTTACACGGTCCTAAAGTGAATACCGAGTGTGAACATTTCCAAACGACCTCAGTATACAAAATTTTATGTTTAATTATTGAGAAAAAAATGAAATTTAATGGAAATTCATTCAAAACTGAATTGAAGTCGCCGTGGTATTGTAGATAGTGTGCTTGCTTCTAGACAAGATCCATATCGAACAATTCGAAATATTAAAGAAAAATAAAATATATCTTTCGACTACTTTTCCTCAGTAGTCTTCTGGCAAACACTTGGATATTAAATAAAATAAAATTGTCATGAAATGTTTCTCAAGTCTGTCGTTCGAAGTTTGACTGTATTTTCCGGCACTAATGGATAAAATTTACACACATACACAATATCGGTAATGTGTGAAGCTAGGTTTCAATCCTAACTAAAATATTGTAATGACCAATTAATTGCGATGAAGGGCGCAATAAATATTTAATTCAAAAATATTTAAATTTCATTATATTTAAACCCACTCGTTCAAATTGATATTACTATGTGATATTATATTATAGATATAGTTTTTAATGTGCTCGACGATCTAGGTTTAAATACCAAATCTAGGTTTAAATACCAAAAAAGGAAAAAAATACATGCATGGGTAAACATATTTATTCGACTTCCGGTAGACTGAAAATTCCAGATGTTATTGGCTTTGGAGTATTCAAAAATACGGGTACATACTAGTTCCTAGGTTTTACAAGATTTAACTTTGAGTCACTCAGTAACTATTGGTTCTATTGGTCAGAACAAAATAAACGGTTGAGAAGACCAGGCAATATAGTTGTTTCAATATTAAACCTTAATGCGACTATTAAACAAGCCTTTGACGTTTGATCTTCCTTATTGTTTTGTTGTTATATGTTCATTTTAAAACAAACTCTATAATGTTTATTCTGCTTTGCAATAAAGTCTAAGAAAAAAATGTGTACTACTTTAGTAAATTATTTTCCTCTTAATTATGACTTTATGTTAATGAAAAAATACATATTTTCTACAATTTTTTATACATTAGCTAATATTTACGGTTCTCTTACGTAATATCAGGCGCAGAGGACACAATACACATACAGTGAATCGCAGTGAAATTAGTCCACTTGCTATTAAAGTTTTAAATGTACAAAAAACCTGTAGAATTTGCATTAAATTTGAAGGGATAGGTCTTCGTCTGTTACCCTCAATTTATTTAAACGATAAGTGTACAAAAAAATTTTAATTCAATTAAGCATACAAATTTTAATGTTTCTATTTGATGTTTAAAATTAATTAACTTAGGCCACAATAAAAATGGTTCATTTAAATATTTGTATTTTAAAAAATCACAAGAAAAATTAAAGCGTTTCCAATATTTATTTGGATAGCCTACTTGGTGAAAGACATTTTTAAGATGCTTTGGTAGAAGTTCAGCCAGCTTTTATCGTCGTTTTGCAGGTTTCAATTTACTCCAATTTATAATTATCTTCCAATAGCTTGATTCGAAATAGCCTGTTTTCTTATTTTAATTTCCAGTTTTTGCCATAAATTTTCGATGGTGATCACATCTAGTGATTGGAGTTGAGTTTTGATAATTCGAAGGCCAGCATTTTGGTATTTTAGGTTTCCATTAAAAAATTTAAATACTTCAATGTTTTAAAATTTTCTTAAAAAAAGGATGTTTACCGACATCGGTATCGGAGTAAGTATCCCATAACATCACGGGTGCTTAACCATGTTTGAGAGTAGGACACAAATTCATCGGATTCATCTTCTAATGGGGATTTTTACAAATGTTTTCAACCAGAAATATTATATTTGCTTTCATCTGTGAACAAGACACTTACAAAAAGAAAAAAAATGCCCAAGCCCGCATTAATTAAACTGGAGTCGCATTTTGAATTCTGCATGCAATGCTGCCACTAAAATCATTCCTTCGAAGAATCCGGCTTATTATTTCGACATTATAGGTTGTGTTAAAATGTTTTGCAACCGTAACTCATAATTTCGGGACACTTGATTTTGGATTAATTTTGATTTGGTTGATGGTCCTTGATCTTTTACATTTTCAAACAGAAATTTTCATTAATTTTCTAGTCTGTGTTGATTTTTTAAACTTTTAGTGATTTTTCTATTGTTATTCAGGTTTGATTAAAGCATTTTCCCTTTGATTTTTTTCTATTCTTATGGAATTCAAGGATTCTTATGGAGTTAAACTTTTTAATTTGAAGTGTAGTATGCAAGACAATTATTGAAATTTTAAACTAAATAACTGATTAAATGAATGACTGTTTAAGAGCGTAAGGTTATTAAAATAAATAAACGAAATCTAAAAGATTACTTAAATATTTTCTGTTAATCTAACTTCACTTCACATCTAGCCGATTAAAACATAATCTCTAAATTTAATGCCGATTTTAGTATTTTTTTTGTGCATTTAAGTAGACATTTTCACTGTGATACACTGTATATACGAGTCTAAAAAAGAAAAGTAAACATTTCTGCTGTAAAGTGATGAAGATGTCATACTTGAATTTATTACAGTTTTCTCCTTATCATCATTAAAGTCTATAACAGTACATTAGTTATTAGTGCGCTTTACCTATTGCTGGAAGAAGTAAATAATATACGAAGAAGGTTGGTGGCATTTTTGGACTCCTTATTGCTGGTCAACAGTTATAAATAATAATATGAGATTACATTTATTAATAGCCATAATGTGTTTCATTTTATAAAATTCTTAAAATTTAAACGGTGTTTGTTTAATAAGGTTCACGATATACAGTGAGCGCCACAAGTGAGTTAACACTTTTGTTCTTAAGTATAAAACAGTTTTATTCTTAAGTATAAAAAAGTTCCTTTATTATGAATTATTGTTTATGTTTTAACATTTTATAAGTAATAAATAAAAGTTTTTATTTTTGGAAATTTATTCGACTATTCTCATTTACTTTTCTTGCTATCCTAAGAAAATGAATTATTTCAGTGGTGTTTACTCACTTTTGGCGCTCAGTGTACATACATAAACAAGTACGATAACGATAATCTGCTAATGTAGCGATAATTAAATTTTGTTATGTGAAATTTTATAACTTTAAGGGCCATTATTAAATCTTGCCGTTAACTAAAGGGAGGATTTTAACGGGCAGATAAATTGTTTTTCATTATTAAAAGTGGACGATAAGGTAAAAGTGAGCGTTAAGCTAAAGGGAAGATCATCCTACTGGTAACTTTGAAAGTTAAGTTTATGTTTGAGCTTCCCATATTTTATATTATTTTCAATACGGCAACTTAAAATATAAACAAAATGAGCAAATACAACAAAAAAAGAAGCCCGTCATTTTCACTGCCTTTAAATAAAACTTGTTTAATTTGAACAGTGTTATCGACATTGCTCCGCCACTGCCATACTTTTAAAAAAGTTATCTTTATTTTAGCTGTAAGTTGTAATAACGAAAATACAGTTCCCTTTTCTTTACAGTTCCCTTTTCTTTACAGTTTCCTTTAGCTAAAGTTACCTTTAACTAAACTCAATTTTAACGGCAAGTTGTAATAATGGCACTAAGACTTAACAATTCTATACTACAGGCAATCTAAAGTCGAAAGTCCATACCATGCGTTTAATGCGTTCTTGCATTACGTGCGTTTCTCTCGTTCTATGCGTTTTTTACTACATGTTTCACACAATGCATTATATACGAAAGATTTTTTGTTTTGATCAGCTGTTGTGGTAAAATAATTAGCAAACAAAAACAGTTTTGGAAAAAAGGAAAATTAAATTGTGATTTTAAATGCATTTATGGAATTAATTACTATTTTATGAATTTACATATATGATATAAAGCTTCAAAAGAACACAAGACGGGTGTTTTTAATTAATTTCTCCTCTATTGCTCTTGTTTACAAATTAATATATTCAATAGCGATGACTATCAGTACATAAAAACAATCGACAACTAGTATACGAATTTTGTTCATGAAAGAAATTTTTAAAAAAATGTATTTTAATGTATTTTATTCTTAAATTAGTAGTAAACTTTATTATGAAAGATTTTGTTATTATTTTTATAACAAACGGGAAAATAGGAATGCACTATACAAACATATTTATCGATACATTGATAATATTATTTAATTTGTCATCCCTAATAATAAAAAAAGCATGTATTTTTCAGAAATGCATACTGCCAGATTTGACGATTTATCGTCATTTTGACGATTTTTGGAAATTAAAAATTCGCACTTTCATGCTCAGAACATCACGAGCTTCTGACTCCCTAATATTTATACCACCCATAGATTTAGCTGATGCACTATATTTGCTGCGCGTGTGTGTCAATAAACAACACTGGGATAGACTGTTTAAACCTTAAACAATTTTTTCCTGAAAATGATGTACAACTTCTCGATTTTTGGAAAAAAATCACATATGATAATGAGGGAGCTTTTAATTTCCAGTCTTGACTAAATTTAATAAAAAGTATTAGTATTATCACATTCTTCAGCTAATGTAGCGAGCTAAGTTAATTCAAATTAAACTAAATTCCTTAGAAGCAATATTGTATAAAAAGATTATTTAAAGCTTAGCAATCATAACTGCTTCGACTTTAATATTGTATCTGATATGCTTGGAGTGTTTATAACTTGTATGTATTTATTTTTTCTGGCGATTTTTTTTCTATTTCCATGAACGTTTTTTTTTTAGTTTATTTTATTTGCAATCTATTTCACAACTTTAAAATAATGAGCAAATTTCATAACTTAAATATAACATATGTTGAGTTCCTATTAATCTCAAAATAAAAGAGGAAATACAAAGAGATTTTACTTTTTTAATTTTAATACAATATGATATATGATATTATAAATATTTTTCACGATTTTTTTCTTCTAATATTTGACATTTTGATGCTTTATTTATCTGGCATAGAAAAGTAGAAAGTAAACATACTTTATCCGTTCCATGCATTCTATGCTTCACGTATTAATGTCTTTGCATGGACTACTATGAAATTTTAAACTTTAATTTTATTTTACAGTTTTAAAAGATTCTTTAGGAAATATCTTAATTATTTACAGAATAAATTTTCATATTTATATTCACGCAAGTTCAAAAACTATAGGAAAAATTATATAAAAATAAGAAAATAAGATTCATAACTTATTTGAAAATTAAGTTGAAATAAATGACAAATATCCTGAAATTGGAAAGGAAACAGCTTTTTACTTATTGGGGAGCAAAACAAAATTCGAACGCCATCAAACACCTCAGATTATTTACTTTGGATTTCTGCACTGACCAATTTTTTTCATATTTCGAGCATCGATAGCTTTTGAAGGGTGTTGCTTTCAAATACTCTAACTTAAGGGGATAAAATCTATAGTGCTATTATTACAACTTGCCGTTAAACTTGGGATTAGTAAAAGATAACTTTAGTTAAAGTGAACTTTAAAGTCAACTTTAACTTTATTTCGTTATTACAACTTACAGATAAAATAAAGTTAATTTTTTTAAAGTATGGCAGTGTTGGAGCAATATCTGTAACTTTTGCCAAATTAAACAAGATACTTACATTTGAAATTGAAAATAATGTATATATAAGGCAAGTGCAAACTTATATTTAACTTTAAAAGTTAACTTCAACTTTAGCTTAACGCTCACATCGATCTTATTTTGTATTTATAATATTGAAAAATAAATTACCTGCCCGCTAAAATCCTGCCTTTAGTTAAAAGCAAGTAGCAATAATTACCCTTAGTCTTTCACGTAACCTCTTAAATGTCGGTTGTCGGATGCTTTAATATTATTGCATTATTCATTCAGTAATAAAATACAACAACGACCATTAATGCTCTTGAAGGCCAAGTGAAGTCGACAAAGTATAACATTTTTCTTTCTTTGTTAAAATCAAGTACTGTCCAGTTTATAATCCTTGATGATCATATCTGGGAAAATACGATACCTGCACACACTAATAGGCATCAGAAAATTTATTTTCTCGCTACAAGCCAGAAAGTCTATCCAAATTTTTTTCCAAATCGCAAAGTGACAAACAATGGTGCAAAGACCTGCCGGAATAATTATTGTTTTAAATACATATTTTAATCATACCTACTGTTAAAAAAGAAAAGAATTAAAATAAATGCTTTAAAATTCATCAGTTTAAAATTAATTGTTATAAAATCGTTGAGACATATGACATATTGACATATGAGGGTGTTCCGTTTAAAAAATATATTAAGAAAGTTCACAAATCTCGCTTTGCATTGAAATATGGTAACCCAAGTTTCTAATCTGTGCAGAATGTAATTGCCATCCCCAAAAATAATTTATTTATTTTGTTTATTTATTAATTACAATACAATTAGAAATCATATTTAAACATACACTGTACTACCAGAACACCCTCTCAGAAATTACACATGCATACAGTAAGGCTCGAACGTATGTATGAATGTATGTACATATAACTTGACTTATTTCCCGCTATATGGAAGAAGGTATGCGAATGCAACATAAACTCGTTTCTTTTGTATTCTGCGTGAGTTTCGCTTTAATATTTAATTTCGTTTCGCTTATATTAACACAGAGTATAGAATAAAGGATATAAAAGCAAACGTATAGAAATAAAGCTCTGTAATGTATGCTATACATACATAGATAATGTTGAATAAACCTTAAGCGATGGAATATTTTTAGACAAAAATCTTCCACAACCATAGCAATACTAAAGCCGAAAGTCCATACCACGCGTTTTGCATTATATGCGTATACCGAAAAGGTAGAATCACTGTATTTGATTGTGACAAGTTACAGAAGAAAAAGCATATATTGCATAGACGCATTTGAAAGTAGGATTACTTTCTACTTTTCTATACGACTAATGCAGTGTTGGAAAATGTCAGCAGTTTTTTAAACTTGGCATGCCAAATTATATACTATTGTGAATGGTCTCTATAAATATGTTTAAATAGTGCATTACTATTTTCGCATTTTTCTTTGTTTGCATTATAAAAATATTAATAAAAACATATTTCATAATAAAGTTTATTACTAATTTAAGAGGAAAATACATTAAAATACATTTTTTAACAAATTTCTTTCATGAACAAAATATGTATATGATGATTGTTTATACATATGTATGTATATATGATTGTTTTTGTGTACTGAGCGTCATCTATTTTGAATTTATTAATTTGTAAACAAGAAAAATGGAGGATAAATTAACTGAAAACACTCGTCTTGTGTTCTTTTGAGGATTTTCGTAGGCCTTAACAGCACAATACAATGTAGTTTTTGTGTAAAACTATTAATAATAAAAACAACTAATAACAATTTTTAATTTTTCCTTCCAAGAAATTAAAATATTTTGGCAACTTTCAGCAGGAAAAATTTTTTATGAGCAGTACGTCTTATTTTGATCTTATAATATTTAGCTTCTTAATTACCTCTTGCTCAAGAAACTATACTCATTGTGACCGAAATTCACCCACATTTCGATTAATATTTAAATATTTAAGAATCTTTAAACTTTTCATTGAAGAAATTAAAAAATATTCCAAATTTTCCCTTTTTTAACACAAAATAAATGTTTGTTTACATTTAATTTTTTTACTTTATCTGCCAGTTTTCACTCTGTTGCTTCTAACACATTTGCCTCGCAAAACTTATAACATTTTATTTCTCCCTCTAAATTGGCCTGTCCTTTTATGTTATGAGCGTTTTTCAAATGTCAAAATATCACATATGTAAACTTATAAATTTGTAATTAATGTCATAAATTCTTTTAAAATTACAATTTGATTTTCTATTTTTTCCAAAAATGTTCTTGTTCGCTTGTTTGTTGTTTACTACAACAGCTGATCAAAACAAAAAACCAGTCGCATAAACGCATTGTGTGTAACTTGCAATAAAATCGGCATAGAAAGCAAGATCCGCAAGGCGCATGAAAAGGATGGTATGGACTTTTGGCTTAAGAGCGGAACAGTGACAAACAACTCAAAGTAAAACATATAATGGATAATGTATACTGATGTTTCTTTTTCTTGTCATCTTTTCAATTTTTATTTTACTTTTAATGCTTTAAGACTACTTTGATTTATAGCAGCAAGAAAATCTGTTGCTTGCACTTCAGATTTTGTTTCGCTTGTTTGCTTTTGTTTTTTAAAAGCCTTATTGTGAATGAATACGGCAAAGACGAATAATGAAAATCAAGATGCTGTCACAAACAACAAACAAATGAAGAAATGCTCTAAATATATATGACATACACATTTTTGTGAAATCCACAAAAACTTTTTCCTCAAAACAAATTCAATTGAAGTCAAGGTAAATGCAGAAAGAAACAAAAAATCTAAAAAAACAAAAATTCTAATTCTCATCTCCCTATCTTAGAAAATTTTTGGCGCTTTTGATATTCCTTGTATTTAGGATTAATTTTTTTTTCCTTTCGTATAAGATTGAAGCGTTAACATCTTGTATCTACAAGTTATTAAACCAAAATATAAAAAATTATGAAAGCTTCATTAAATTTTCAAAAGAGAAGTGTTAGGTTTCCAAAACTTTTAAAATAAAAATATTTTAATTCAACGACATGAAAGGATATAAGTATGGAAAATGTTTGATACAATTGCAAAACCGTAAATCTGCTATCAGCTCGCGAGTATCTGCAATTAAAATAAGCCTTCTCGTGCATTGTATGTGAAGTGAAAATTTTTGGTTATTTAGATCAAGGCTAAGGCCCTAAATATAGTGGCAATTAATTGGCACCATCCAGTAACCAAGCTTATAATTAACAACCTGGATAAAATACTGTTCGTCTACCTACACCTCAAATTCCAAAAAACTAAATATCCATAGTAATAGTTTATCAATTGTTTATCAAAATGTTCGTGGATTAAATACTAAATTGTCTAATCTCTTCGTTAATAGTCATGATTTTATGTATGATGTGATTGTCTTTACTGAAACCTGGCTTAATGACAGTGTTTTTAATGCTGAAATTCTTTGTAACAAATATCAAATTTATGGATACAATCGTAATACACACAGAGGAGGTGGTGTATTATTTGCTGTCTCTTCATTATATCCTTCTGAACAGTTTATTACCAAGACTTCTAATATTGAATTTGTTGCTGTTGTTGTAAAATTGAAAACGTCTAGAGTCTACTTTTCTTGTTCATATGTTCCTCCTGATTCTGACTATGCTGTTTACTCTGATCATGTTGACGCAATAACATCTGTTGTCCAATGTGCTAAAAAAATGATTCTGTTTTTGTGATGGGTGATTTTAATCTACCATCAATCGCATGGAAACAGGTACCTGATATGCCTCATTTAATTCCGATTAAGAATAAGACTTGCCATGCTGAATTCCTGAATGATATTTTTGGACTATCACTGTATCAAATAAACTCACTTTGTAACGACTTTGGAAAAATATTGGATCTTGTATTTGTTAATGATGTCAATTACTGTCATGTTTTACGTTCTGAACCTGTAACGTTGCCTGAGGATCGATATCATCCAACTTTAAAAACTAATTTTTTCCTTCCAACTAATTTAAATCCTAAACCTTCTAAAGTTAGTAAAGTCTACTGATTTAATCAAACCAATTACAATTTATTTAATGACATGATGAGTAATACTTGTTGGAATGAAACCTTATCTATTCCTGTTAACAATGTTTCAGATATTGACTTGATGATTTCTAACTTTTATAAGAAAGTGCATTAAATAATTGAAATTTGTGTTCCCGTAAAACCTTCGCATACTATGATTGGTCCACCATGGAATTCTAAACAACTGACGCGTCTGAAAAATCGAAAGAACAAGTGTTACAAGAAATACCAAAGTTCTGGCTCTATTATTGATTATGGAAAGTATTCTATTAGCAGGTCTGAATATAACATTCTAAATCACATATTATATAAAACATATATGGATAGAATGAAAAATAATTTTATTAAGAATCCAAGATCCTTCTATACGTTTGTAAATTCCAAGATAAAATCAGCTGGTTTTCCATCCTATATGAAATTTGATGATAACGAATCTGGTAGTGAGGATGTCACATGTGTTATGTTTGCTGACTTCTTCGCCAGTACTTATTCTAATTCTGCTTACAATGATACAAATATTTACCCTTACTCTCTGACATCAGCTCAAGTAATATCTATTCCAACATTTAATGACTATGATATTTTCGTGAACCTGAAAAATTTAAAAATGTCTTTTCGTCCTGGTCCTGATGGGGTTCCAAGTTGTATTTTAAATCGATGTGCAGAGTCATTCGTCACACCATTAGTCATATTGTTTAATACCTCGATTAATTATGGATATTTTCCTGTGTTTTGGAAGAACTCATATATCTTACCGCTTTTGAAATCTGGCAATAAGTCTTATGTTACAAATTATAGGGGCATTGCAAAACTGAGTGCTATTCCAAAAATGTTCGAGAAACTGATTGCCGATTTTTTGGTTCATCATACTTCATCGTTATTATCACCTCATCAACATGGTTTCCGAAAGGGCTGTTCAACAACGACCAATGTACTTCAGTTAACATCCATGATAAATGCGGCCTTTTCTCAACAGAAGCAAACTGATGTAATTTTTACGGATTTTAGCAAAGCGTTCGATAAAGTGAATCACAAACTTCTGTTAACAAAATTAGATTTAATGGGTGTAAATTATAGGAGTTTAAGATGGCTTGAATCGTATTTCACTGGTAGAAAGCAGACGGTATGTGTGAACAATAGCTTATCTAAGCATATTTATGTGCCATATGGTGTTCCACAGGGCAGCCATCTTGGTCCACTTCTTTTTTCGCTGTTTATAAATGATCTTCCTAACATAATTAATTTTGCCAATATCTTGATGTATGCTGACGATGTAAAAGTTTTTCTCTCGTTTAATAATTTCATCGGACATATTTATCTTCAAAATGATCTCAATAATTTATTTTCGTGGTGCGATTACAACATGATGGAGCTGAATATTAAAAAATGCAAATGTATGCGGTTCTCAAGAAATAATTTTATCAAGGTTAATTATTTGCTTGGTGGTTATCAATTGGAGATAGTGGACTCTTTTCTTGATCTGGGGATCCTATTGGACACAAAATTAAACTTTAATGATCATGTCACTTTGACTGTAAATAAGGCAAGAAGCACTCTTGGCTTTATAAAACGTTGGGCAAAAGAATTTTCTGATCCATATATTACGAAACAGCTCTATGTATCACTTGTCAGACCAATTTTAGAGTATGGATCCATTGTATGGGATCCTCACTATACTGTTTGCAGCGATCACATCGAATCTGTGCAGAAACAATTTTTACTCTTCTGTTTGCGTGGCCTTGGATGGAATTATTTGGATATGCCTTCATATACTAGCAGACTGGCATTAATAAAACTGCCTACCCTTAAGAGTCGTCGAACAATGTTAAATATATCCTTCATGATTAATCTGATCAATGGTAATATTTGCTGTGAATTTTTGTTAAGATCTGTTAAATTCAATGTTCCTTGTCGTAACTTCCGCTGTTATTATCCTATTTATATTCAATTCTGCAGAACTAATTATGCTGTTGCTGATCCGTTAACTAGAATTTGCCGTCAATTTAATAATTTGTCAGACATTATCGACTTTTCTTTAAATTCTTGCGTTGTAAAACGGAACATTATTGTTTTTCTTAATACATAACTTTTCATATTTTCATTGTAACAATTGCTTGTATTTTTGTTGAGACTATTTGTAATTCTATTTAATTTTATTCATACCTATTGTTGTTATTAGTCAGTAAGGGATTTGTCCATTGACTTAAATAAATAAATAAAACATCCGTACGTACGATCAACCAATCAGCGATCAAGGAAACGGCTACAAGAACGGAATACATCAACATTTTCAGAACTAACAAGGTTATGATAAATATTTAAGAAATTTCTTTGATTTATGCGAGGCAAGGAGATTTGTTAGTAGCATTGAAGGGGTTCTGATAGATTTACTATTTCGGAGTCGGGTAGAGTTAATTGGAATCCTAAAATCCTACAGTATTGGTTTCTAGCTTTCTGAACAATTACACACATCACAGGCATTTAATTTTAAATGAATGACAACTTACAATGTTGAGTGTCCAAAAGCTTTTTAGTAACAACAAGGAATAAAAAACAATAACTGATGACACTCTAAGGAAATTCCCCAGATTACACAAGTTTTGTTTTTTAATTACTAAGAAAGCAAAACCAGTCCCAATGGTAGCAGTCGCCGCTTAATGCTTTGATTGTTTCCAGAAACGGTTTGCTTTGTGTGTAGCTGCACCCATATCGCAAAATTAACTTGCTTGTAGCCAATTTTGGTCGTTTTTCGATTAATACCTGATTCAAGCTAATTATTTTTTTCCGACAGCGACCAGTGTTAACGATTTCATCTGGTTTTAGAAACTTGTGGTGCCACACATCAACCACAGCATTATTTCTTGCCAAGTCGATCTGGTTTTCCAACCCAAATTGATGGTTGTCTCGGATTAACCCATGATTTTTTTCGTTTAGAATTCTGATAATAAGTACATTTTTTATAGCCAGTAAAAATTGTATGCAACATTTCTATGGTGTCTTTGAAGCAACATATCAGCTTTCCAGAGACATAAACAAACTGACTTTACGTTCGTTAAATCTTATTGCATAAATTAGCCTTATGCTGTACTCTTCCATGGATATATTACTTTTTCCTGATTTACACCCAAACACATATTCGATACATCCTATATATGTGGAGCAGAATATATGTCGGATAAAACTGTAGAGTATTTTGAAAACGTTTCAAACAAAATGGTTCTGAACATTTTAGGAGTCCCTCTTCATATAAGAAACTTCGAAATTCATAGCGACTTTGTTCGACATTAACACTGACAGAACACAGAAGAAATTTACCGCAAGACAGTATGTGAAATCTTAGTCATCCTAAAAATTAAGAAATGTCAAGCTTACTAAGGAGACACCTTTAAAGACATACACCTTAAAGCCTCAATAGACTTATTGGCCAGAACAATATTTCAGAAGAAATGTGCAAAAAATTTAAAATGAAACTGTAGGTTAGTCTATCCTGACTGGTTGTATTAGTATTTAATGAAAAATTGTATTCTCATTCTGTTTACCTAGTATTTTTTAGTAAAATGATAAGAAAAGTTTACATAGAAGCAATGCTTTAGTAGTATTATAGTACACATACATACATATGTATACATTTTGAGGAGAAACATGTAAAATTGTGTCAATAATTTGTTGTTTCATTATAAGAAATATTTTTCAGTAAAATACGAAAATAGGTTAAAAATAGAAAGTTTATGAACCAATACCACATAATGAAAGACAAAAAAAATTCTGAATTGAGAAGAAAACAAAGTTAAAAATGGCATATAAGTGTTGTGTTATTTCTTCACATTTTCAAGTTCTTGTTTGAACACAAAAAAAACCGTACACCACAGCAACAGTAGAAATGAAAATTTTGCTACTAAATCATCAGTCCTGTATGCACGATTCAAACTCTATTACACTTACACACCAAGAACCACAAACGTGTAAAGTATGTAAGCAAATATATGCACTTATATTCAGATAAAACATACAAAAATTCTCATAACATGTTATATACAGAGCAACTGTCCAAAGTAAGCCGTTACCTTTTCTCTGTATTTTACTACTACCCACACAATTTTCCCACAAAACGTTGTACAAATACAACGAAATAGCATTCATAAAAAGTTTCTTTTTTCCCTTATGCATGTAAAATTCTTTGTTTGGCTACAGTTTGTTTATTCTTCTTTCCCCAGAAAGCTGGAAATAGGTGAAGAACATTGAGTGAAAAGCTTAAACTAACATTTTAAACACTTACTATATAATACGCACACATTTACTAACATCTATCCTGCAAACTCCAAAATGTTTCCATTTCTAAATCGAACTGATTTGTAAAATTTTTATTTCCAACAATTTTGTAGAAAACGTCTGCCTTCCAAAATGTATCAATAAAAAGTTTGTTTGCAGTCCTACTACTGTATATAAACTATGTATATATGCAAAGTTACCAAACAATGGATCAACTATTAATCTGATGCCTGATTGCTTTTTAACTGCGTTAAAAATACACATTGACGACGTTTTGAAATAGAATACATTGTATATTAGGCTGTTCCGTCCTTGAATGACAAAAATAGGTTTTTGAGCTACACTTTCGCAAGAGGTATCAAAATTTTCGTAATTTTTCACAGATTACGGTAAAAGTAAGAAAAATCGAATTACATGCCATCTTGAGGGCTGTACTTTTGAAAACGTTTTTACAAACGCTTAAAATAAAAAAATAAAAATACGAGATACAAATTTATTTTATTAATATATTTTATACTTGCAATTAATGTACAAGAAAATAAAACTTATAATAAATGACCAAAACCTAAAATTTAAACATATTTCTTTGACCAAAAATTGTCATTTCTACACGTGATTTCACCCTGGTTCTAATAAGGCCATCTCTAGAAGCAGCGTTACTTACACATTGAGAGGCTTCTGTTACCAGTTTAACACATCTGTCGACAGCTTGTGTGTAACAAGGAAAGTCTTCAGTTTCCAAGCTGTTGTCTTTTGCCATGATTTGAAGGTCCTCATTGGAAATATGCCGAGGAACCGGCGGTGCTGTAACCCTACACTCGTGCCATATAATAATTTCGGCGTAATCTCCAGCAGAGAAGTTAATTTTTGGTAGTTTAAATATTCTGTATTTAGTGCTACTTTCAGCTTCTCTAGCTTTGATTATTCTTTGCACTGCCAGATCCCGAATATTTTCTCTATCATCAAACAGCATAGATTTGTAAGTTAAATAAAGACAAATAAATTCTTTATAAACGGTGTACGTTATAAAAGAACTCCACTGTGTCTAGCAAATTCATAGTCGCCAGTAAAGTGTTGTTGCTATACACAGTCGTGGCATATTTAGCTTAGGTTTCGAAAAACTTCAAAACTTTGAAGATTGGTGAAGATATAGTTTCATTTTATTTTTAAAATCATTTTGGTAATCTACGATCAATTACGAAAATTTTAGGAGGTCTTGCGTTAGGGAAATCTAAAAAAAAATTTCGGGACACCCTATTGTATATATTTGTTATAGCGGCTTTATGAAACACGATACTTTGTTCAAACACAAAGCAACTAACATTTTGGAAGGCAGCCAAAACGTATTTTTTAAATAGTTAACATTTTTTAACTATTTTCTTCAATCTTCATGTTCAATATCCATATGTACATTCAAATTTAATAATTCAATAAATCATATTGAATTTATGTAACAATTATAAACTATGAAACTAATTATTCAAGTTTAATAAAAATTGTTTATGTTAGGATCACTGATAACCTCAAGTAGAGCGTACTGACATGTTTAATTGAATGATTCTCCGGCTGTGTAAAGTTGTACTGTGTTATATTGTTCAGTAGACATTGTTAAAGACTTTACAAAAATATAGAAGTGTTGTTTGTTAAAAATAAAGGACTATAAATATACATAACATACATACATTATTGGTCATTATAACCCTCAAGTCAGGATTACGATATAGCTGATCATATCACTTATGCTGGGTGTGTTAATTTTGAACGTCACTGGCGGGACCTACTAGTAGGTGGTTCCTTCCTTAATGCAATATGGAAAAAAGTTTAACAGACAATTATCAATGAACTAAAAGCATCATATAGTATTACTCTATTAGTATGAATTCTATACAGGATCTGTCTCGTTTTGACAACTAACCATTATCGTGAGATACCTTAAAGACGATGAACATATTGAGTGATTTTGAAGTTTTTACAAATGGCTGAACATTATTCTCAAACTATATCAGAGACAATTTTAAAATTTTAATTTCATAATATTTCTATAGAAGATTGTCGCGAACAAAGTTATAATAATGCATCCAATATGCCTGGAAAATATAATGGTGTTCAGAAAAAAAAGGGCAGCACATTCACTTAATTTAGTGAGAGTTCAACCTTCTAAATGTATACAGTTTGGGTTTGTTAAAATTTCTTAAATTAGGGTACGTTCGTAAATTCAACAAATTTTTGCACCATTGCGGCAGTAATGCCAAGTTTTGTTGCTAATGCGTGATCAGCTGTTGCAGATGCTTGCTACTGCACAATAACTAAACAGAATTTGCTTTTTAGAACGTTCTGCAAAAATTAAAAAAAAAAAAAAATATTCTCAAAATTAACAACAGCAAATATTGAAAATTTAGACTGTGGACTTCTTTCTATTCAATTATAATAAAAAAAAAAGAATAAGAAAAAAAATTAAAAGACTTCTGACTATTAAAAATCAATTAAAACTAAAAAGAACGCATATTCCTAAAATAAAAAATTACTTTGAAGTAATAAACCGGTATCAAGATGATGTATTCTACAGCCATTTTCTTATTTGTTCCTTTGTCATTTCAAAGTCCGGTTTGATTTCTTTAATTTTTAATAAGATTTTTCCCCACAACACTGACTTCCTCTTTCTCCCTTCTTGGAAGACCGACTTCATATACAGTCTAGTTCGTATTATTAATTTGTGTATGCTGAATGTGAAATCTTCCTCGTAACTAAAAATATAAATAATTAAAATTTTCTATAACAATATCGGTTAAATTTTATTATTTTTCCATTTTTCTGCAAATCAAGCAAAATTTTCTTTTGTTTAATAACTTTTATTTCACGAAACTTCAATGTTATCGAACAAATGGTTTACCGCGAACTATTGCAACTGAAAACAAACTGTTGCTAAATTTGCGACAGCATTGCCATTTGTCTGCAAGAAAAACGTTCGACGCAAGTCACTGCTGCCAAGTATTGCATTTTTGAACATTTGATTTTTATTATGCTGCAATCTTGCACAACTACTGCATTTACGAACGTACCCTTACTTTCGACTTCAACTGAAGGGTGGAAATTTATGATCAAATTTGGGCGGAAATAAAGTTCTGAAGTCCTTTCCGGATACAGTGTGGTATGCCCGTGCAATTGCTATTAATGCCTTGCAAAATGGCTACGCTTATATTTCAGAAACTTTTACACCAATTGCAAATGACATAGATCAACCAGGAAAATCAAGAATGGGGCTCAAAGCTTGGCAAAAAAAAATATAAATATTATAGACAATTTTTCTTACGGATATATGGAACGGGTTTTTGAGCACTTTTTAAGATTTCTTGTACGTTGCAACAATATTTTATTCATATCTGGTAGATTATGTGAGTAATGTTCGCAACAACCAATAGGAGACTGCTGCTAAAGCAAAATACTCAAATGTAGAAAAAATATTTTTACGGCGACTGCCTCTCAGCAGATTTCTGAAAAAAACACTGAAAGTAAATAAAATTGCAATGAAAAAGTTTCTCAAGAATCTATCGTTCGTTGTCGACTTGAAACTGCAGGTAATGCCACTTAGTTATAAAATTAACACACACAACTTAAGTAGAGTGAAAAGCGAGATCGTAATCCTGACTAAAGGGTTGTACCAATTATGCATGTGTGTGAGATACTAAAACATATATCCATATATAAAATTTTTTGATATTCCTTATATTCCTTAACTAAATAAAACAGGATAGTATGTACATATTTAACCGTAGATCGAGCCTTAAAAAAACTTCATAATTCCAGCTTATGTATCCCTTTTGATACATACGTAGTACATACTTGTAGATTTTGTTAAAAAATTTTAATATTTGAATTCGTTTTAATAAAACTATTTATTTACTATTATTACATTTTATTATCCCTTTTATGTAATTTGCGCCAAAATTTGCTTTTTACATAAAAATCAAGCACTTCATGTCAATTTGGTTTTATTTCTTTCTAAATGGCAATAATTTGACGTCTAGTACCCTGCTTTGTGGCGATTTATAAGTTTCCAATTGCTTAGATAGGACAGCTTATTGTCACTCGCATCAGTAACACTCTCAGTTGAGGTCTGGGTGAAACCTGATAGTACAAACAATTCTTGTGATTCGTTAGAAATATTTGTTGTCAACGTCATGTAAGGTAAAAAAAGTTTCCTGTTGCAATAGAACTTCGATTATGTTAATATAAATTTTCTCTCTTTGATTCCTCTCTTGTTTCCCGGATACGGGGTTCCCCAAATAATGCTGTAAGTAGTTGCTACGCACGTAGCATGTACTTGAATCTAAAACTGCCAATTCGACTTCGGTGGACCACGAAATTTATAACGACCATCAAATTTAATTAGATACTAAACTACAGCGACAAAATTAAATATGAGTTGAAAAGGTAATAAAACAAAACAAAAGGAAAGAAAACATAAATCAATACCAAATATTACTCCGTAAATCTCTTTATGAAGCCTGATTTATACAAATATACATATATACATACATAATTGGTCATTACAACCCTTAAGTCAGGATTACGACCTAGTTTCTCACACCACTTATGTTGTGTGTGTTAATTTTATACATGAGCAGTGGGACCTGCAGTTTAAAGTCGACTTCGAACGACAGATTTTTGAGAAACTTTTCATGGCAATTTTATTTACTCTCAGAGTTTTTGCCGGAAATCCGCTGAGAGAAAGTCGCCGAAGAAATACTTTTAGTATTTTTGGTTTGATGTCTGGCCTGTGGCTCGAACCCTGGCTTTACGTCTAATAAGCCAACACACTACCTACTAGACTACGGCGACCTCAAATAGAAATACCATACAATATACAAATATCCTTAAATTAATTTCCCTAACAATCACTGTAAGTATTCCATCATTAAATATCAAATTTCAATTAAAATCGCTCGAGGTAATTTTAATTTTCCACAATAAAACTAAAAAGTTTATGAATTATGTTGCTAAAAAACTTCAATTTGAGATGTAAATGTTCCAAAAAGGAACATAAAAACATAATAATGATTATTTAAATGTATTTCTTTAATTTTCTTACCTTTTAGGCGAACATATATGGGCTGCTCTGAAAGTATAATAGCAAATACCAAACTATTTATACAGTATTATATCTTACATAAAACTACAAGTTATGTGATAAAAGTTTTATGAAAATGGCTAAAATTTTCTAAAAAATTAAGATAATTTTTTTTTAAAAATCCTTTTCATTCGAATTTCAAAAAAGGCTTTAAGCATGATTATTAAAGTCTGAAAGACTTTCAGGCATAATAGGTGTAAATATATCATTATCAAAGCGAATGATTCTGTTATACGTACGTAGTTGACCGAAATATTATCATGTGTAATAAAACATGGGACGAAACACATTGTTCTAATGTTTATCTGTCACGTGAGATAAATATGAGAAGAGCCGTAAGAAAGACTCTACAAGATTTCAGGAAACAGCTGCTAGCAATCTGCGTGAAAATTGGTAATATTTTTTCATCCCAAACTACTAAAGGCAGTTTGTTCTGTTCCATGTAATACCATCTTTGGCGATAAACATCCTGTTGTCATGTTTGTTGCTGCCCATACTTCTTCAGTTCATAAGACGAGCTTCTATTTTGTTCTTCGTAAAAGTCTTTAGCAGCAGGAATATTACGTATATAATTAATATATAATCGGTCTTTATACCCTTTCGTTATAAATTGGAAATGTCTGACCTGAGGTTTGAACCTTGGTCTGATGTCTAATCAGATAACTACATACTAGACTACGACTACTTCAATCAATATCAAGAACATATCAAGAATAGAAAATTCAACCTTTTCACTTTCGTCCCACACTTACGTTTCAATTCTTTCTTTAAAACCATAAATATTGTATTATTTACGCTAAAACTTCACAAAATCTTTGATATCTTAAAAAAATTTCAAACACAACACCAAAGAATCCCTAGGAAAGTCGTGTGTATCAAAAATGATACATGTAGGAATTCTCCCTTTAAACAAAACACACTTATTTACTGCTTATAGATAATTTTATTTAATATTAATTTGTTGTGCTCCCGTCAATTGTCAGTCGATAACTAAACTGTCCGTTGTCTGTATTGTTTCTTTGTTCTGTCTGTTTCATTGTCATTGTCCCTGTCGATCTCGGTCCGTTCCTTTGTCTGTCAACATAGGTCGACTGCGGTTGATATCCTACAATCGGCCCTCCTGACGGCAATACGTCTCGGATTGCCATTTTTTCATAAATTCCGCAACCGTGGTGGTTCTGGCTGGACCTTCATGGTCTCCTACCTTTTGCACTTCGTACCTCCCATGAGGTAACTTATTTAAAATTTTATAGGGACCGAGGAATTTTGCTCTCAGTCTGAGACCTGTTCCGTACTGAGTACGCTTAATGGCGACCAACTCATTCAACTTATACTTTTCCTCTGCTTTACGCTTGCTGTTGAAAGTCTTAACATTCTCTTTCTGAACTTTGGCGATATTGCACCTAGCTGAAGCTCGTACCTGATCACGATCATTAACAAGCTCAGTCAATGATTCCTCTTCAAGTATTCCACGCAAGTCAGGATAGTCAGGCAACCTCATCTCAACACCGGTCAACAATCTAAAATGTGAGTACTGAGTACTTCTGGACACTGTAGAGTTAATCATGCTCTGAACGCGCCTTACATGTTTGTACCAACTTTTCGGATCTTCACTACACAGCTTTGATATCATGGGAACTATTATTCTGTGCATACGCTCTACCTGACCATTGCCTCGCGGAACACCGGTAGCAATTAACAAATGCTGAATGTTCTCATCCTTACAATATTCTTTAAACATGTGTGAGGTGAACGCTGCTCCTCTGTCAGATACTATTCGCATTGGGTTCCCAAAAATCGCAGATTGTTTTTCCAAGCAATCGATTACTGACTTCGCATCCGTTGATTTCATTGGGTAAAGCCACACGAATTCAGTGAATCCGTCAACAAAAACAAAAATATAATTATGCGCCTTTTTCGTCATCTCCATCGGACCAACATGGTTCACGTGGTAAGTTTTCAGAGGAATATCTTCCTTGTCGATAGGGTTAAGCAGTCCTTCTTTTCTTCCAGTCTTAGCATCAGCGATGATACACTCCACACAACTTCTAACTACCTTCTGCACTTTTGCGGCTAAGCCTGATATGTGGTATTGTCTCTCGACAATTTCCTGGGTCTTTGCAATACCATAATGACCCTGATTGTGTGCAAGCTTTATAATTTCCTCTTCCATCTGGACTTGTACTATTATAAGTTCCTTAACGGGATCCTTAAATAAAACACCATTCTTCATATAAAAATCTTCGTAGTCCCCAAATTCTAAAATAGCTCTTATCACCTTGGTTCGATCATCAGTCTCCTGAGCTTCTTTCATTCGATGAGTTAGGCTGCTTTCCACAATTAAACATGACATTCGACTCAATGCAGCAACGTGCTTCATCTTCGTGCCTGAACGATGTTCTATCTCGTAAGAGAAATCTTGCAAAAACATTGCCCATCTAGATATTCTGGGTGGCACATCTTTTTTATTCATCGTCATCCTGAAAGCACTGCAGTCTGTCACAATTTTGAAAGGTATGCCAAGCAAATATACACGCCACTTTTTAGTGCTATGAATGAATATGGCAAGAACTTCTAGTTCGTAAGAGTGGTACTTCTCCTCATGGGGTTTCGTTCGCCGACTCATGAACTGTACAGGATGCAACTGCTGATCATCAAGACTCTTCTGCAATAATATGGCACCATATCCATATTTACTTGCGTCTGCATGCACTTCTGTAATCGCGTCCGGATCATAAAATTTCAGTACTGGTGCGTTGACTAAAGACTCTTTCAACTGTTGGCAGGATATTAACACCTCATCCGTGATATTGAATTTTATATTCTTCCGCAATAAATCAGTCAGTGGTTTAGCTATTACTGCATAATTCTCTATGGATTTCCGAAAATATGATGTTGAACTCTTTTCCGATCGGGGGGGATGGGAAAATTATTCACCGCTCTTATCTTTTCGTTTGATGGTTTTATTGAACCATTCTGCACCACATAACCGAGAAAATTCACTTGCTGCTGTAAAATCTGGCACTTACTCCATTTTATTCGCAGACCACTCATCGCTGCTCTTTCTAATACTAACTTAAACTTATGTAGACCTTCTATAACATCCTTGGAGGGAATGATGATGTCGTCCATGTAGACTATAATTGTACCGTCACGTATCAAATCCATCAAAACTGCAGATATAAACCGCGTAAAAACTGCTGGTGAATTACTAATACCAAAAGGAACATACAGAAGTTCAAACTGTCCGCTACTCGTTACGAATGAGGTATATTTTCTCGACGACTCTTCCAAAGGGATATGGAAATATCCATTCACCATATCTAGAGTTGTATACACTCTGGCTTTCTGCAACTTATCCAAAACTTCTTCCATTAACGACATAGGGAAATGGTCTCGTATTATCTTCTGGTTTAGTTTTCTGTAATCACAGCATAACCTCTTGGATCCATCTTTTTTATTCGCCAAGACATTAGGAGAGGCATACTCAGAGGAACTAGGCTGGATTATTTTCTGCTGCAACCATTCGGACACTTGGGCGTCCACTATACGTTGGTCTGAGAAAGGTATACGTCGTGGTTGTTGGAAAACTGGTATATCATCCTTCAAAATTATTATCATTTTCACCGGACTCTCGAAACCGGTTTGTGGTTTATACCCGTCTATCAACTTCTTGACCTTACCGACAGTCTCGCTTTTGAGATGCTTCAGATCCAATTCAACTTATGGTGCATACTGCTCAACGTTCAAACAAATACTCTCGAATTCCCTCAGCAATATGTTCTTACTCGACAACTCTTTAAAATTTGCCTCGCCGTTACTAATCACCACAACTGCCTTTTCCATTAAACTGTTCCCTATCATTAAGGAGTGAATAGCGTCACTCTCCCTAACAACATAAAACGTTACGTTAAAATTCAAGTCGTCAATTTTCACAGCTATATCAAAACGACCCATAAAGTCCACATCGCCCAAAATAAGTAGCATATCGTTACTCATAATGCAAACGTCACATCCGGTGTCAATCAATGCTAAAAAGCGTTTTACCCTTAATTGTAATGTTTTTGAAAATCAGGTCCGGACCCCTGCGGACCATATTCGCCTGACCCTGCTCCGACTTAACGACTCTTGAATTTTTTCCTCCATTCTGGCAATCAAAAGAACGGTGTCCAAACTTCCGACATTTGAAGCACTTAACTTGTCGCTCTGGGCATTCCTTCGCAAAATGTGTTGCACTGCCACACTTAAAGCATCTCTTATCAGATTTATTACTTTCGTTCAGCTGTCAAATGTTCCCTTTCTCTGTTTGATGACCGAGATTGGAATCTTATCTTCTCGTAGACCGATATCTGCTGCTTTAGTTTGCCTATACTATTAGCTTGGTATAACACAGCCTTATTAAATTTCGAATCTGGAATCCCATCTATAAAATATTCCACTATGCTCCTCTTGTCCAACTCTATTCGTTTACCGATCTCCATTAAGGAATACAGGTACTCGAGCATCGTCTTGTTCTTATTCAATCTTCTATTACGTAGCTGTCTGTGTACCTCAGCCGACGAAAAACATGTACCAAATTCTTTCTTCAAGTTTCCTTTCAATGCTGGCCAATCTTTCACACCGATCAAGGTTCTTACGTACATTCTCGCAGCACCTACTAACAACTGTTTCGCATAGACAAACATCTGAAGTGACGACCACTGCACTATTTCAGCCATCTCTTTGAATTCGGAAATCCACTGATTAATGTCAGGTGAATTTGTTCCATTGAACGTAGAAAGACTATCCTCAACGTCTTTAAGCGTGTACATACTCTTTTGTACTGGAGTTATTATTCCACCACCGGCGACATCACCGACAGCATCACCAACAAGAGAACCGACTGAACTCGAACGATCATCCGCATCTACCCTATCGTCCGCAAAATCTAGTCCGTAATGCTGCAAGAGCCTTTTCTGTAAGTCTGTTTTAAGTCCTTTCACGTTCAAGTCTAATTTTTCCAATTCGTCCCTAAGAGAATTCACGTTCAGTCCTAAAATTGTCTCTCTGTCCATTTTAGTATTACAATAGATTGAAAATTATAATATTAAAGAATTCAATAAAATTTCAATTATCATAAAATTAATTCAAAATTACGTTACAATAAGTTATTGACCAATCAATTAAAAGTTACGTTACAAAAAAAGTTCAATTCACAAAAAAAAATTATATATTAATAAGTTGAAAAGTATTTTAATTCCATAAAAATTTAATCATTATTAAATCAAATAAAAAGTTACTTTAATCATCAAAATTATGCAAAGTTCATTTCACAAAAATAAAATATTAAAATTTAGTGATTATAATATTTTACCAATCCGCAACCATAAAACTTTTCCATTCGGCAACAGCAACAACAAACACACCATATACCGCTACCTCCTTTCAATGCAAATACCGCTACAACCCTTTGTCTTCACTAGGCATATACAGCAATTTCTTCACTACGAGTTTTTTTCTTTATCTTCTTTCTCTGCTCACTACACAACCAAGTCTTAAGACGCCAAACAACAAACACAGCAATTTCTTCACTACGAGTTTTTTCTTTTATCTTATTTTTCTGCTCACTATACGACCAAGTCTTAAGACGCCAAACAACCAACTGTATCTGTTATGCCTAAACCACAGCACTCATACAAACATGATCTAACAGGAATTATTTTGTTTTTCTCTTTTTTGGCGGCCATGCAACCCCAAACCATGACACTTCCTCCACCATGTTTAACAGTGGCACACATGTTCCTTAATTCCAGTTGGGTATTTGATTTTCGCCAAACGTAAGATCTTCCATCCGAACCAAAAACGTTGAATTTAGATTCGTTTTTCTTCCATCCGAACCAAAAACGTTGAATTTAGATTCGTTCCCAACTGGAATTAAAGAACATGTGTGCCACTGTTAAACATGGTGGAGGAAGTGTCATGGTTTGGGCTTGCATGGCCGCCACAGGTGTTGGTAATTTAGTTTCATCGAGGGAAATATGGATAAGGTGAAGTACTTGAATATTCTAAAAGAAAATTTACTCCGAATTGCCGACAAATTGGGTCTAAGCAGTAACTTTCGCTTTTATCAAGATGACGACCCAAAACACAAATCCAAAGTTTTTCAAAACTGGCTTAAGGAAAACTGGCCCTACTTGATGGAACCACCTGCACAGTCTCCGGACATTAATGTCATTGAAAATATATGGGCGTTATTGGAAAAAAATATAAGAAGTTACAAGATTTCAAGCAAAGAAACATTGAAGCGTGCATTACTCGAAGAGTGGAGCAAAATAACGTCAGAAATTACTAAAAAACTTGTACAATCAGTACCAAATCGCCTAAACGCTATTAGTAAGCAGAAAGGTTACCACTCTAAATACTAGGAACAAATTTTTGGGTCAAAGGTTATGTAAATTTTCAATACACAGTTCCTTGCATCAAATAAGCTGACTTGTTTAAGAATGAGGTTTATTTTGTTTTTTTAATTTATTTTTAACATAAAATAATATACAATAAAAATGAATAATTTACCTTAAAGTTGTAATAAATTGCAATAAACTACCGTTTAAAAACTGGCCAAAAATTAATTTGTTTTAGAATTACAGTAATTTAATGATATCAATTTTTCTTGCATCAAATAAGCTGACAACCACTGTATGTACATAAGCCAGAATTATGTAGTTTTTGAATTTTGTAACCCCTGTTTGAAATTTTCTCTTTTTATTTGGTTTAAAATAATGGCGATAACAATACTAACGAATTCAAAAAATATCAGGCATCTAACGTTTTCTGAATTAAAGTTATATCGTCTCAAAAATTAAAATGTATCATTTTTGATACAAAGCTCGATCTATGGTTAACATTTAAAAAAATTATAACATCAAAGCGTTCTTCTTCGTTTTTTCGCTGTCCAGGGTGGCCCGACATTGTTTGTGCATCGGGGCCCCGTCAAGCCTTAAGACGGACTTGCTGCAACGAATGTAACCTATTTCAAAACATATAATTACTGAATTATTGGAAATAGGGTCTTCAATACTCAGTTCTTTCAATACTCAAATTGCAAATATTAAATTCTCTAGTAAGTGCAAATGCTCCAATATTGCCATGTTATGGTTTAAAGGGATATGTATCACTGCAAATGCATTTTAATGAAGGCACAGATTACATCGGGTCTTTCAACAGGGACTTCCGGACTCTGAAAGTCGACAACGGCCATCTTATTGATGTTTCATCTTGATTATTAGTTGTCAATCAGCTTTTTTGCAATATCACCACGGACGGACATAGCATTCAACAAGACGTGCAAATAAAATTATTTTATTTAAAGGGCAAAGTACCGCGAGCTTCACCTATTTTACGATCATCATAATCGTTTTGTCTAGATAGAGGACTATTCGCAATTTGTTGAATAAAGTCGAATCGACTGATTTGGTAAACTGTTAACCAATATGAATACGTCGACGAAACCCAACATCTATAGAGCACATTGTCGCTGTCCGTGATACAAAATTTTCCTAATTTTGCCTAGTAAAGTTGGTCTGCAATAGTACAACATTCAACTGTTCCAAAAACTAAAGGCAAAAGACCATAGACAACGACTTGTATTCGCTGAATATGCTCTGGAACAGTTGGCCACTGACCCGAATTTTCATCGAAAAATCATATTCAGCTATGACGACCATTTCTGAATGAATAGGTGACGAATTTGGGACAATACATAGGATCCAAGAGCGTCAAATGCATCACGAAAAAATTATTGATTATTATGGATTTTAGCTGATGGCATTGTCTACCCATAGTTCTTTGAGAATAATGTTTTCCAGATCAGGATGATAACCAACTTGTTCTTGGTCTAAATTGTATAACCTCTTAAGATCCAAACTCATTTTTTTCGTAGATTTTTTGTATTAGTTTTCTATTCTCTTAACATTTCAAGGTTTATCTCACAAGTGGTGTGTGGTTCAAAATATGTATATAATTCTGTGGCTTTCGAAAGGAAAAAAATCGCCTGAAAAGTGATTATTTTAAAACCGAAAAAGTGCTGAAATTAGTATGTTGTTTAGAAAATTATCATTGTTGTTATAGGAAAGGAGAGCGAACCATATACAAGACAAAAGTGTACCAACACATGCTATCCAAACCTATAAAGACCAACAGTAGTAGTAATAATAGAATCGAGTGGTGTAGCTACATGCCACATTAATGCGTGTTATCCAAATGTAAGCTTAAATATCTCATGTTGATCTAAAGCATGGAGTGGCACCAATCCAACTTGTAGGTTTGGTAAAATTAAAGCCTGCTTGTTTGGTCGGCCTATTTGGTTTTGTTTGTTAAGGTTTAATGTTGTCTATGCATTCGTTCGCCTTTTAATTCTTGTGTGTTTGTTCTGCAAAAACTAGTTTAAAGGTGGATGTTGTGTTGGAATGCCTGCAGCTTTTTCCCAAAAGCAGAAAATATTCACAAAATATATATAATTTATATAAACTTCCGACTTTGTAATTTTACCCTCAACTTTCTCTCCTTTATGGTACACACAGACAATCTACATAATTTTGATTTGGCTTTCGCCATTACCATCCCTTTGCTTCTCACTTTATGCTTCAGGGTTTATTTTGCATGCAAGTATGTCTTTATATTTTATTTTGTGTTGCATTTTTTGGCTATAAATAACACATCTAAGACTGATTTTAGGGTGGCACAATCTAGGCACTGGAATTTAAAGTAAACAGTATAGAGGAAATTAATAACAGAGTTTACATATGTGAAAGTGCCAAAGAGCCACTTTAATACAGTGTTCATATAGCCATAAGCGTACATATACTGTGAATTTCAACATAATCCTTAAATATTATTTAATGCTTGTCTGTCTGTACTTTTATGTTGCCATGTATAGATAATCCTGAAGAGATGGTTCTAATCTGAATATCACAAATTGCATTGCTAAAACAACAGAGTTTATGTGTGCGAAACAAGCAACTCTTGCCGCACTACGCACATTAATCTCAGTGATGTGGTGGCTTTAAAAACAAAATAAATGTCACAAATGAAAGAGGGTGGGTCAATAAGTCCATGACTGTTTTGAATTTCCTGCACGTAACAGGCACCATTTGTCTTTAATATATCGATTGCATTTTACCATATAATTTGAAAAGAAATTAACTTGGAAGTCAGTAAGCCTACAATAAGAGTACTAAGAGAATCTAATTTTTCCATAACTACGCAAAACCTAATAATAATGCCGTAGCTTAGGAATATGCCAAGCCAAAACCAAATTGGACTAAGCAATATAAGTCTTATAATCATATATTTAAAGAAAACATATTTACATTTTTACAACATTATTTTACAGCTACCTTTACACCTTACATGTATACAGGCACCGAGACGATTCACTGTTAAGCCGTTAGACCACTGTGTTAACGTCTGACTTGGTGCAGGCAGCATTTAGAAGTGTGGAGCTTCATTGTTGTATCTACAAACATCTACTTCTGTACTACATGCCACGTTATCCGTGGCTGCTTACTTAAATACTTAATTGGTCATTACAATACCTTAGCCAGGATTACGAACTAGTTTCTCAAACTACCGATGTTGTACGTTTTAATTTTTTCCATGAGAGGCCTGACTTACAGTTTAAAGTAAATTACGAACTATTTTATTTATTCTCAGAGTTTTTGCCAGAAGACCTAAAGAAATAGGAGTTGAAACTCGGACTCGCTTCTAATAATCCAACGCACTACCTAATAAACTAAGACGACTCCATGGCTACTTATTCAATACAAATCTCATTTAGCAACATGGAAAGACCATAAAGGGGAAAAACTAATGACAATATAAGAACCACTACAATACAAAAGTAAAAAAAATGAGCAACATAAGATTAGTCCCAAAAGATAAGCTAACAGTACGTCAATTCATAAATCAATTTTCTATTACAATAACAAATATTTGGACTGTACACACATATGTTTTTTGTGTAAACAATAAACTGGACACAGAATTTTTCCAAAAATAACGTAAAAAACATGAAAACAAAGGGCACAAATTAGCCATGATAACGACCATTCAAGCTTTTAGAATATAAAAGGCAGTGATTTATTGGTCGTGTCATCTGCGTTTTATGAGTTGGCCCCTTCTTATGTTTGAACGCCCACTCTAAAATGGTTTGAAGAAAATATACGCCGTAGCTTTAATGATGTCGCAGTGCTGACTGCAAAAAAAACTGTAATTTTTATGGTTTACAAATAATAGTCTATAATGAATGAAACATCCATAGTAAGCTTTAAAAAGAGAACCTAATATAAATCAAAATCACATAATTCTGTATTTTTTTTCTATAGATACATACATATATACATCTACATAGTTCGTTTATGTTAAGATCTGATTGTTTACACTAGCTTATTCTTAAATATTTAAACATGCATGAATGTTCCTTGTTTTAATAAAACAACTGTTAATAGAATTATAAAAGTTTTCCAGTTTAGATTATTTTATTTTAATTCTTAATGTATTTTATTTATATAGTGTGAGTTAAAATATATTGGTAATATAACTTAAAAATCTATAATTTATGTGTGTTGTTTGATGGCACCACTTGTTTAATCATTGTTTTAAATCAATGATTCTTAAGGCCATTATTACAACTTCCCGTTAACTAAAGGTAGGATTTTAACGGGCAGATAAATTGTTTTTCATTATTATAAGTGGACAATATGGTAGAAGTGAGCGTTAAGCTAAATGGTAACTTTTAAAGTTAAGTTTACGTTTGAACTTGTCATATTATATATTATTTTCAATATGGCAACTTCAAATATAAACAAAATGAGGAAACACAACAATAAAAAAGAGGCCTTCGTTGTAACTGCGTTTAAAAAAACTTGTTTAATTGAGCAGTTTTATCGACATTGCTCCGGCACTGCCATATTTTTGAAAAAATTTACATTATTTTATCATTAGGTTGTAATAACGAAAAGAAGTTACAGGTGATTTTAAATTTTACTTTAGCTAAAGTTACCTTTAACTAAACCCAACTTTAGCTGGAAGTTGTAATAATGACCCCTAAGCTGTCAAAATCAGCCAACATTGTTTGGTTCGCTTGTGCACATCATAATTGTTTTTTCAAGATAGAAAATCTTTCAAACACATTGTTTTGAGTGGCATCCGCGTTTCAAGAATGTCGTTTTTGACATCCAAGGCAAAGACCTTATGGTGCGGAACCTTAAGAAATATAAAACCATGAGATTCCGTAGGTATTAAATTGGTGGTATCAACGGTCGGTTAATACGACTAATGGCGTCTTGTGTTTTATAAATTGTTATATAAAGACATATAAAGGTTATGAGGACCCTTAAATAACTAGACATCTATTTACATCCTTCAAGAAGCCCAAACTTGAGTATGATTGATGATTTCGTGATTTGGAATCCTCAGAATAATGTATATTTAAAAAATTGGAATCTGTTAAAAAAATTTTCTATTATAGTATAGGAATGATATATCAGTCTATCGACAAGGCAAGCATCATAAAGCTTATACGCCAAACTTCATTAACTTTTTCTACATTACTGACTTCTCTGAAAACTGCAGAAAGTTTAAAATGGCTTACTTATATATTACAAACTGTCAACAGTACGACTGTTTTGAATATTTGTATGCTTAAAATTGTTGTAGTATGTATTTTCTCAGTTGTTAATTTAATGTACAATAAATTTAAATAAAAAAACTAAGAGAGATACACAGGGTCCAAAAAGATTCATATATTTCAGCACATAGAATACGAGATTCTCGGTCGTGGGCACAAACGAAACAGCTAGTATAGAAATATATTGTGTTGCATTATGATAACGCCAAGCCACAGCAGAAACTGGAAGTTTTATATTGATAAGTGTTGATGCATCTACCGTTAGATCTGACTTAGACTTTTATCGCTATAGAACTGTTTTCATTGTGTAAATTTACTCTCCGGTACAGGTCTGAAAAATATTAGCGGATACGTTTTTCGTTTAGAAAACAATAAAGTTCTACTGAAAATTATTGAACAAAACGGCATACATATGGTTAAAAATAATTTATTTAAAATATAAGAAAATTATTTAGTTTTTTAGTCATCTCGATAACCGAGGACTAAATACATATTCTTTGTCGTTTACACATTTTTTTTAACTCGCCCTTTTTCATCCGAGTAAATTGGAAATTTCCGAGAATAGAACATATTTAAACCACAAAAGAAATATTCAATTAAAAATATAAGTGTTAAACGTAAGCCATTTGGGATGTACAAACATTCTAGCAACAGAATTTATTGGTATTATTTATTTATCCATTGGCATAGTGAATCTTTTACTAAAAATTAATACTTTTTTGGTGAGCTTTATTTAATGCAACATTACGATTTTCTACAGTTTTAATTAAAAATTTTCATTGAATGTCAAACATATGTAGCGATGAAAACCAGGCATGAATGTATATCATTCTCATTTAAACATGCAGTATTATTTCATATTTATTATACTCATTGAATTTTTCTTTATAAGCTAGAATTTTTCATACTGTTTCATAACAAATAATACATAATAGTTCCTTTTTATAATTTACTTTTCTTATTTTATGCTTTGATTTTTATTTAAGAAAATATAATTTACTGAACTGGAAAACATCAGCCAGAAATATGCTGACGTGATTTTTAGAATTTAAATTTTATAAAAAGAATTTTATATGCTCTAGGAAAGAGAAATATAATGAAATGAGAACTTAATTTAGTAACATTTTTAATTTCCTGAAAATTAAGAAAATCTTTTCACTTGGAGTAAATGCTACTTTTAATATAATGTTACATTACGTTTTAAAATTTTACAAAACGTTTTTTTTTGTCGTGGTTTCAATGTGGTTGGAATGTTATACAGGATGTTTGGAACTCAATACCCCTGCATGTTTGTCAAAATTTGGTCGACTCAATGCCTAGAAGCTGTGCTGCTGTTTTGGATAACAAAGAATCCGCAAAAAGTACTAATGTGGCACTAAGGCTTCATGCAACAATATTCAGTATAGATATCTATGTAGTTTTACTTAGGTTAGTTATAGCTTTAAGATTTCATGAAGTGCCCTTATTTTTTTCACACCTTAAACTTCATACATTCATACAAAATCACAAAAAAATCAAAATATATTACAGGAATACCAAAAATTTTGTTTTTATTCTTTTTTCTACCGTTTAAGAAAAAATAAGTCGTTTAAACAAGAAAGAATTTTCAAGTTTTTATTCGGTTTTAAATATAATGTAAGTTTGGGTGGGTATTATCCTTATTATTTTTCACATCACTGTACGTCTGCAAAATTTCCTCATTGCCATAATCCAATTCACCTGATGAATTAAATCCATTAATTCATCAACAATTAATTTAATGCAGTTTCATCCATGAAAACCCATGACGCGTTGTCGCTAACTGCATTAGTTTCCTTAAAACCCATTCCCATTAATATGGTGACAGGAAAATTTACTTAACGAAATTGAAAAAAATTTACACATTTCAATTAATTTATTTTTACTTAAATTTTTGGACCATTATTGAGCTCAATATTTCATATAAAGTTTCAATTAATAATTGTGCAATAAATACGCAAATTGTTATAATATTGAGCAAAACTTAAAATGCAGCACTGTCATAAGAACGTTACAAATTATGTAATACTCGCTTGGAGTAGAGTGAATATCCATCTGCCGGAAAATAAACAATATTCCCCAATGTACCGAATCATACCAGGCAACGACAAATATGTCCAAAACAGTGGTTTTATATCACAAAATATGCAAATCAGTATACAGAACCTGTGCTCAGGGCAAATAACTTCCCGCATTAGTTAGGGCAGATTACATGCATCCCTCAGTAAAAAAATACAAGATAGGAATAAATCTTCAAAAATATAGTCTTATAGCGTTATATTCAAGAAATTCTGATTAAAAAATCTTAAATGTGAATTATTATAAAATTATGAATTATTATAAAAAAAATAAAAAAATTTTGTTTTCCAAGTGTCAAATAATTATTGAATAAGCGTACACACTGAACACTTAAAATAATTTTGTCAATTAAACGAATATTGACTCAATAAAAATTCATGCCTAAACATAGTATTACAATCTCGCATTGTTTAATTTTATGTTATTATGTTATATATTTATGTTATACTGTTCTTTTTATTTTGTTTCACAAATTTTTATATTTCTGATTAGATTTAAACACATTAAACTTATCTTTTCAACTTTATGGTCAAAAGTCAATGGTTGAATTATTGCCTATTGTATGTGTGTGTGTGTGTGTACTTAGAGACATACTTATAACAAATTCTTTAGTAGTTGGGCAGAAATTGATTGTTTATTTTTGACTGTTGTTTTTGGCTAGCGTTCTAAAAAAATGAGAAAAAATTTCACACATTCAATGACACCATCCAGCTAACACGATACTTCCCAAAGTTTTTTGTTTCAATTTTGAAGCTGTGCGTTTTTGCCCCTTATTCAACTTAAAAATATAGACATTTTCGTTTATAGTCTTCTCCGTTATTTTAAGTGACTAAAAATTCCAAACAATTTGGCATTTGGCAAACTTGCTATTTGCGACATGTCCAAGCTCGTAAAGTTGTAAAAAAAACATAATTTGGTGTATAAAAAATTGCATTGAAAAGAATATACTCAAGCTATGTGATGTGATATAAAAACTTCTCAAAGGACATACATACAGTGAAAGCTCTCATAACAAACACCTCCATTAAGAAGATAACCATATTGAACAAATGTTATCAAAAGCATTCTTTTCCTTTAAAAATTCAAAACTGTTTATAGAAAAAAGAACTGATTTGCGTTCGATAGTTGGAAAAATCAGATAACATTTCCAGAAGCAATTAGAACGACATACTAGATTTCAAAGAAAAATTGTGCTTTAGTGGCTAGAGTTCACTAAATTACGCAATTCGTGTCATATCGATTGCAATTTAGAGATCGCCCTAGGAATTCCTAAATATAATTCTGTGGTTCAAAGCAATATTAGTCTAAGGGCCATTATTTAACTTGGGAGGATTTTAACCAGAAGATAAATTATATAATGTATTATTTTCAATATGGCAACTTTAAATATAAACAGAATGAGTAAACTCAACAAAAAATGGAAGCCCATCGTTGCCACTGTTTTTAAAAAAACTAAACAGTGTTATATACATTGCTCCGACATTGCCATATTTTTGAAAACATTAACTTTTTTATCATTAGGTTGTAATAACGGAAAGAAGTTAAAGGTGATTTTAAAGTTCACTTTAGCTAAAGTTACCTTTAACTAAACCCAACTTTAATGGGAAGTTGTTATAATGGCCCTGAATCAGCTTATGTCCATACGATTTATGTATGCTATCATACATGGTTATACATTCATATATGCATATGAAATACCGTTTCTTTAACAATATATTTTAAAAAGTTATCAGAAAAACATGTTCACCTAAGTCGTATTGAAGTCCCATTACAGTTATAATAAGCACCTAAATATAACAAATGCGACTTTCATTATCGTTTTCGATCCTAGGCTTGCCGTATAAGTATCTTTAATTTTGCAATAAAGTTTTTCTAACGCACTTTCTCAATTTTTTCAGAAATTCTTCTTAATATAAAAGGCGGTTTTTCTCGAAACAATCACTTTCGACTGTTATTGCATGGAAACACAGAATTATTTCAATGAATTTATGAAATTGTATCTTCAATATTCAAAACGAAACAAACGCTTTACATCTCGGGTAGTTTATCAGTGCAAATTTATAAAAAAAAAATTGCGTGATGTACGGCAATGCCATAAATGCTCAGCAATTTTTACACTTCAACATGAATAGGCGAATAAATGAACAACATTCCCCACCACAGAAAATTCTTATTAAAATTCATTCGGTGTGGGAAATGTGTAGAGAACACGTGATTTTAATCCTGAAATTTCTATATCAAAAATAAAATACAAGATCTGATTCAATATGCCCGCAGGGCCCCGCTACCCACCGAAAAGAATTAATTTTTCCATTAATTTTTTTTATAAGGCAATTTTAGAATTGATCAATTACAAATGAAAGCATTTAAACAACACAATCTGATTGTTCTCTTGATTGAGAATTATCTCAAAAATTGGTAGAGCGTTATAATTGCGAAAACTTATTACAAAGTTATATTTTTTATAGTAAAACTGCTGTGTGTCATTGTCTCTTTGAAAACATTGCTGTCATAAATGACAGTGTCTCAGAGTATACGGAAAAAAATTCGGCATCGCACAAATTGTATGAAGCACTACTAAGCGTAAAGATCTACAGCTTCATGTGTGCAAAATTCATCTTAATCAGGCGCTTTAAGCAGCAAACAATAGCGATTCTTTCAACGGGTAAAGAAGAAAGTGAAGTCAATGTGAATTTAAAAAATAGTCAACTTCTCTTATGAAACTCATTTCCATCTTAGTGAATACACAAAATTGTCGAATTTCGATGTCAGACAATCCTCAAGCAATCCATAGGAAAGAAATGCACACACAGCGAGCATTAGACGACTAAATTAGGACTTAAGTTTTTTGAAATGAGGTAGTAATTGCAGTAGATGGGAACATGAGTTCTTGACGCAAATGGACGGTATAAATTTGGAGGACGTGTGGCTGCAGCAAGACGGCTGTAACGGCTTGTTCATAAATCGATTAATTACAGCAATAATTGCTAGAACAAATTATCTCAAGAAATTCTGATGTTTAATAGCCACAAGGCTATTGCAATTTAACGCTGGTTGATCGTTTTCTCTGAGATTTTGTGAAATTTCAGTTTTATTCGGATAAATCAAAAGCCTGTGGAGCAGTTATGAAAAATTTCATGAAAAGAATAGTGGTCTGTCATGAGAGCCAAGCGGATGTTTTATTCCATATTTAATTTAAAAATTTCTTTTTTAGAATCCTTTAGAAAAATCACAATTACCTCTAAAAATGCGTATTTTTATTATTAAAAGAAAAATCCAATCTTGCCAAAACATTTATTTTAGGTTATCAGTTTATTTTTATTGTAAGCATTCAAGGTTTTGTCTTAAAGATTAACGAAAAATAGTTGTGAGTATGTTGGGCAATGAAACATTAAAAATAACTTACTTTATACGACCATAGTTCAGTTAAACATTTCAGGTTCGAACAAATGTGATTTCACTGTATATATCGATTCATAAAATATCTTGTAAGAGTTCGAAGAAAAGTTCATGATAAGACCTTTGTAAATATTGGACTTAAAATTTAGGCAAGTTAAACATTAATCATGAAAGGTCTTAACAGTCAAAACTGAGTAAGCAGAAATAGTTTTTAAACTTTTGAATTTAAACAATTTTTATATATTTAATTTTCCTTATTTTTAAAACATTAAAAACAGTTAATCGCACTAGAACTGAGTTCAAAAAACAAGTTGAATAATTTTTTAAAGAAGAATTCTTTCTAACTGGTGAAGGTAGTGCAAATGAAATATGAATTCCTAAAACAAACCGTTAGTATTGTGGTAAATGGAAAACGAGGTGCAACGACATGTTTTGCTTAAACCAAAGTAAACATAATGTTTTCAGACTTAAATTTACACGTTCATTTCTTACGACATCTATTTTATTCATTCTCGCTCGTTTTCTAGGATGTTTTTGAAGTAATTTTAATGAATAATGTGTTAACAAGACTGTGATAGAAAGCATTAATAAAAAATTAATGAAATTTCATTTTTTCGTTTATGTATATTGAGTATGTTTAGTCACATGATTACTTTAGAAACTGAATGTAAATAATGTGATGTATTGTAAGTTATAAATTTTGGAAAGATAAATTTTGCTTGGCAATAGCCAACTAGTTAATACTCAAGTACGAAATTTAAAACTTAGTAAAACCACAGCAACTAAAAGTAGTAGGTAAGACAGACAAATAACCAAACCTAAATTAAAGTGCTAAGCGTTTGTGTATCAAAAATACTTATTCCCA
Organism: Sarcophaga carnaria; assembly: GCA_958299815.1. Taxonomy (NCBI): domain Eukaryota; kingdom Metazoa; phylum Arthropoda; class Insecta; order Diptera; family Sarcophagidae; genus Sarcophaga; species Sarcophaga carnaria. The sequence continues at coordinate 65,493,275 of OY283153.1, forward strand.
CACAAATTATATAAAGCAAACCAAATAGCGCAGAGTCAACGCTTTATAATTAGAAAATCCGATTTCGACAGGTGAACCTATGAGCAAAGAACTGTTTATTGTTTAAAAGGTTATGGTATTTTAACTGTTTTCACGTCATTCGGATAATTTAGCACACATTGTTTCTTTTCTATTTGAATACTTTGTTAAAAATTAAGTTAGCATTACTTCTTACGTATGTTACATCAGAGTCAAAGCAAATCTTAAAGCTGCATGGCTACACATCTTATTAAACTTACGCTTATGTTAGTAGTACAGTGAAATCTCTAATAAACGGACACCTTCCGTCGGCGACTATTTTGTTCGCCAAGTGGAGATGTCCGCTTGTTGGAGAGAAATAAAAAAGAAAATATTTTAGTTTTATTTGATATTTATTGGCTTATGTTTTTTACATGGTAGAAAAAAATCCTGAATATTTTTTTGTTTTAACTTTACTTCATTTCTTTCTTTCTCCCTGGGTTCATATCCAGATAATATCGAAGGAAGTTTTTCTTTAAATTCTATAACATCTGCCTGATTACCGCTTGAAGCTTCTCCAGAAATGCACTTAAAATTGATGGAATGCCTTCCATCAGAAGCAGAAAAGCCATTATAACCCGATTTGTCAGATATAGGAATGTGAAGGCTTCTTGCGTTTACAAACCATTCCAAACACTTTTGGTCAACAAAAGAACCTTTTGTGTTTAAAAACCTGCTTTTCTGATTTGTATTTATTGTTCCAGATTGCCATTGTGATTGTATAAATTCTCCCTTTTTTGAAACTTTTCCAGCTTGAGTTTTTCCAATGTTAAACCTTTAATAGAAAACAATAGTGTTTTCAACCGCTTAATTTGTTTATTTATTAGATTTAAATGTAAAACGCACTGATATTTGTTCCTTGTCTAAAAAATTTTTATTTCTTAATCTTAATGATAATATTTTTTTTGAGAAGGCATTTTAGATTTGTTAAATTTTAATTAAAGAACTTTAATAAATTCTGAATATGAATGTCAGTCTTAGCGTATTGCAATTTAATTCTTAGAAGGGGAATAACAAAAATTTTTGTTTCCACCCTGTTTTAATGTTTAACGTATGTAACTGAAGAAACAGAGACGGCAATCACACTGAAAACAATTTAGTGTACAATTGTTCGAAATTTTCACTACTTTTTCCAACTCTTCATGTTTAATTTAACTTTAATTTTTTTATGTCCGCTTATTAGAACTTTTTTTCAAAGAAAGTATTTTTTTCCTGTCCGCCTACGGTGATGGGAGCGTCCGTTATAGGGAATGTAATTCGTTTGGATTTATGCATACGGTTCTAGAGATTTTAGTTTTGTCCGTTTAATAGAGCTGTCCGTTTATAAGAGCTGACCGCAAAATGAGCTTTCACTGTATATGTATAAATTTTTTTTGCTTAGCGCAGCAACACATCAAATTAAAACTTTTAAAATTAAATATCAAGTAACTTACCTAAAAATAAATAATTTTAATCCACAAAACTGTGCCACCAATTACAATAAGATTTGGGAATTCATTAAATAATTCAGTTTACGTGATCTGATACACTGGATTGGGTAACAGCACCCGAGCCTTTATAAATTATTAACCACTGAAGTAGAAGATTACAACTTATTAAGAATTTTTTGTTACTATTTTGAAAGGAACAAGGGGTTTAAAAACAAATTAAATATTAGTACCTCATGCCAAACCTTTTTTTTCTGGAAGGCTTTTCTTATTTTTTGCTCTAATCTATGGGTTTGTTTAACAGTGCTGAGTTTCTGCGAAAAATTTTTATCTGATATTCGCTTTCTTTGATTTAAAATTGGCATACCATTATACGCTGGCAGTTTCTCAAATATATGTATACTTTTACCAGATTCTTAGGTGGCTTAATGTATCTTGGACTCGCGACGGTAATACTCAAGTCGTGAAAAGGCATAACAATTAAAACAATTATCTGAATGACGATTCCGGCCAGCTCCATAAGCGTATCGTTAGTGTTAGACATGATCAGTATACTTCTTAGTACTGAGTACAGAAAGTATTTTCTGGATCTCTTGCAACTCAAAATTTAGAGAAGGTTGCAGTACAGCAACAACTGGTGGTTAAAGAAGGCTAATATAATCAATGGTCCTATTCATACGAGAACATTGTGCTGGCAATAAATGATAGTTTATAGGCGAGAGTGGTGAAGGTTTTACCGGCTGCAACCTCGCATTGGCAGCACAAACAAATGCGTTTTTAAAAATCAAATGTATGCATACAACACTAATACATACAAAGCTGTGAATACGTATACATTTAATGCAAAATTAATATTCATCCCTAGCGCTTTTAGAGAAATTGTGTGACTAAAATTGTTCTCGTGTGAATAGGGACAATGACAATAAAGATGGCTTAATTACAACGCGAATTTTAAGATTATGGGTCAGTGTAGTTTTTTACGATTTTAGCTGTTCTCAGAAATGTTTGGTACATGCCCTTAACCTAATTTTATATTTAGAGGATCTGTGCCTGCAACTGCTTTCGAGCTCTTGTTTTCTCAGAAACTGTTCACGTCAATGAAGTAAATTTTGTTAAGTTGACCGTTGTTTGGATGTCCACAATTTTTCGAAAATATTTAACCTTGTTGGCAATGAACTTATGGGTCTATATGATAAGGCTTTCGCATGATCCTTAGGGTTAATACTCTCAGTTTACCTCATGCGAGTTTATCTCGATGTTGCGATTTTTTTACCTTTGGAATTCTGTCACTCGTTATGGAGTAAGTATTTCTAGAGCTGATTAAATCATATCTTTTATATCTTACAATACCTTGTTAAAAAATAGACTCACAAGATATCTAGTACTATTATCGGAAATATTTGTACAACCGAAATTAATTTAGTAACGAATGTATTTCGATCAGGCGTCTCGTAGTTAGTGTCCTTGACAGGTTTTGGTATGACTTTAAGTATTGCAATCTCTCATTTTCTAATGTAATATTGATGCTGTAACATTAACAATTTAAAAAATATTTCTTATTGTTACCCTTGTCAATTCCATAGGCCCTCTGTTCAAGACTCTAAGATGAAAAGCTACAATTTTATACAAAGATTGTAAAATGTTGTTCGAGAAAGTAAAAGAGGGTGAAATTTGGAGAATAAAAGCAACACGATATCAAACAAAATATGTTTGTCTCAATTATTCTAGGTCGCTTTAATTATATAAATTAGAAAGCATAATTTGCAGAAAGTAAAATTAAAAAATTCAATTCCGTTAAGTGACAATTAGTAAAACAAAAAATTATTAAAATGAATACCGTTTCATTAATATTTTATTTCTTATATTTTGTTAACCTATGCAACAAAACACAGGTTTCATAGACTGAAAAGTATTTTTCTGAAATAAAATTCTAAAAAGAATTTTACGGTAACCTTCCTAACGAAGTAAGTAAACAAAAACAGTTTAAAACTACAATACCGATAAGGATGCAATATAAAGTGAAAAAAGATGGAAAAAATAAAATTCCTTAAAACAAAAACTAAAATGAATAGAAACCAATGGAAAAGTGACATGAAAACAAACTCGAAAAAGTATTTGATTGGAAAGTTTATTGAAGTGAAAGGCAATGTTAGACAGGAATGAATTGAAAAAAATCAATTGTAGTTGAATTTAAAAGCATCCTTGTGTGTGAATGTGTAAGGCCAAAAAAATTTGTAAAAGTGTTGACTTTGACACTTCATCACCTAACTTGGCGCTTAAGTTTCAAAACAATTTTCTGATGTTTTATCTCTAACCAAAGAAAATAAAGTATAAAGAATGTGCATTTAAACATTTTTGGAATATTTTACAAAAATATTTCATGACGCGGGGGGAAAGATAGAAGGGAAGGACACAGAAACCAAGAGCGTAACAATGATCTGTTCTCATCGTGCGTTTTTGTTGTTTGACCACTTTTTCATTTATTTTTCTGGTGTTCTGGTGACGTCGGCACCAATGTCCCTCAGGGGAAGAACATCTTCGGCTTTTTACACACATAGGACACGAACATCAAGAATGTTCGTTAAAAAGAGCGTAAAAATCTTGTCAGCTTTCAAAGAAGAAGGTTCATGTCGCTTTTTTCAGACTTCAACTATACACCCAAAGAAATATCACAGTAGTATTCAGTAATATCAATGAGAAATGATTTCGATTTTTGAAAGAATACTTGCCAAGTTAAATACGGTGTCTTTAGGGATTTAGTGCAGTACAATTTTTCTATATTTTCCGATCATATATACATATCATTGGGTTAATAAGTAGACTTGAAATTATTACTAACAATTTTCCTCTATGTTAACACATGCCTATGGTTATAGATTAGTGAGTGAGAGAGAGAAAATAAGTTGAGAGAATTTATTTATTTACAGCCATATAAAAGTGTTAGTAATATACTCTATTTTTATTTTCATTTCATCAACATACATCTGTAAAGCTGGCTACCTTTGGCTTAATAATTTTAGATAATTAAAAATAAAATAAAAAATTGATTTTATTATTAAAAGAACATAAAGCTATCCATCTTTGGCTTAAAAATTTGGCCATGTTTTTTAGATAAATAAAAATAAAAAGAATAAAAAACCATTTTTTATTAAAAGAAAAAAAAACGAGCATTCCAAAGCATTTTAAAAAAAGTATACTATGGGACAAAATAAAATACGCCCAGCTAATGACATAGAACATTTTTAACACAAAATATTCTTCGAGTGTTATTCTGAAATAAAATGATAAAGCATCCGCAGCACATGTATTCTTGTCGCAGCCTGATCGACAACTAAATCAAAAAACACAAGAATACATACACATGTACATACGTGCGATGAGAGCAACACATTGTTACGCTCTTTGTTTGTGTTGATTTTCCTTCTGTCTTCCTCCCCCCTCATCAAGAAATGATGTTTAAAAAGATTTTGGTGAGAGCGGGTCGTAATGTTACGACCCGCCATAAGAAATTTTACTTCTATATGATGCGTATTCTTTATATCCATATTCTTTGCTCTAACCCAATAGATATGGTTACACTTTTAATTTTAAATGTCTGACATTCAATATACAATGTAAAGATTAAAAATGTTAAGGTAAAGATGATGTAAAAAGAATTAAAAAATATTAATCTTATTTGGATATCTCTTACCTTTAAAGTTCACAGTGCAAACAGTTAACAAAATTTAAAGCATAGTCACAAGGGACACAAGAATATATCAAGGATTCAATGCTGCGGTGTAAGGAACAGCAGATCACTAGGAGCGTTCCCGAGATGATCTGAAAGGTCTCAGAAGGCTATCAAGCACTGCGAGATAGGCAAACACTTACATAAGCTGTCGACATACAAGTGGAGACAGATACAAAGATCAACGTACCGAAGAAGGTGTACCAGGCGCTATAAACTTACTGAGTTTACACTGTACAACGTAGCATGCAATACGGTGTTAAAAGATAAGCTTGAAATAGCGATGGTTGACGCTTAGATACGGATGGCAGCCATTATCGAATTGAAGATAAATAGAATACGCCCTAGAAAACAACTGCTTAGGAGACTTGGGTTAGTACAGTAGAAGCTCACAAATTAGATCCTCCAGTAATTAGAAATTCCAGAAATTAGAATCAGTGTTTGCAATACATTATACGCTCTAAAATTAGAATTTAAAATTCTAATTTCTGAGCGGTTTTTCAAACCAAATTCTTTTTATTCTATAAACATAAAATGGGGAATAACCAAATTACATACGTTTTTCCGTATTTGAAGTTTTTTTTCTGGCATTTATGTATTTTGTGGCTAGTTATTTGTGAAATTTGATACGCGCATGAAAAAAACGTCCATAAATTAGAATAATTCAAAAATTAAAATTTCCTCAAAAACAAAGCGGTTCTAATTTGTGAGCGACTACTGTACAATCATATCTGATGTATGGCCGGGATCAAGGTAACATTATGTTGGGTGCTGAGTGTGTCAAATGGGGCCTGTTCCTCACGCGTCAAGCGGGGAATGATGCAGAATGATAAATTTCCTAGCTGAATGCACTACTCCGCTTCGATCTGAAAAATAGGATTATGAAGGTGTGCATTCTATCCATATCACCTTTTGTTAAACAAGTTCTGTCAATAAATTGTGGATGCCCACAATCTACTAAAAAATTAATTTTTTACAAATTTGTAATATATAGTTTTAATCACTATTTGAGATATTAACATAATATATAATGCAACTTGTTGCCATAATGTTCTAAAATTATAGTATCGTTTAAAAATATTATTGTTGCTTTTCAATAAAAAATGCTTTTAAATAATAAAACATTGTATGCTTGGAGTATTCATAAGGTGTAATGTTGTAATATTGTTATTGTTTTTAAAACAGAGAATCTTAAAATAACAAGCTTTATTTACTATGTTTATGCGTTGTCGTTTCATCAGCGTAGAACTATTTTGAACCGTTAAATCGGCTTGCATAAATAGTTTTTTATAACCGCTGAGCGCCAGAGAAATATATTACAACAAATCAGTGGTGTAGTCAAATTTAATCAACTTACAACTCTGCTATTTTATTTATCTAATGATTGTGGCGATTTAATACAAGCACATTATAAGGTCCAAAATATACTATTCGAACAAGTTAGCAGTTATTCATTTATTTTGGTTAGTTATCGTTTAACATCGGGTGATTTAAATTCAAAAAAGTATTGGATAGTAAATAAGTCGGTGCTGTTTATAGCAGACCTATTTTTTGACACTAATAGTACAGAAAATGTAATATGATTTAATGATTTTATTTATAGTTCATATACAAAATGTGCTTCAATTTGAGCATTAGGTGTTCGTACTCTACCTTACCAAAAACTTGAGAAATATCTATAAAAAACATGGATCTGAGTAGCCCTCCAGTCGATAAATAAAATTCTTTGTAGTAAGGTTTTTGGTTTTAAAATTTGCACTCGAATAATTGTGACAAAATAATATATCGCTTCCCAATCAGTCGTGAGACATATGTAAAAATCTCCAGGGTCTCACTGGGAACCTCCAAGTCAGAACTTCCTAGTTCAAATTCAAAAATGAAGTGTGCTTTTTCGAAAGTTTTAAGAAATGTGTCTATATCTTGCCAGACCAGATCCAGAATGGACCAGGATTTAACTTAATTGAACCTTATTGCCTCCAGCTCAGGCTTTCGCCTCAATCGAAAGTCCAAGGGGAGCCAATTGAGGAGAGTAAATAACATCAGGGCAGCTAACTTCCTTCGTATTCCGGCATTTGCCAAAAGTCCTCTAACGTGAGTAACGTAAAAAGCACAACGGAGCCAATATATAAAGGCGAGTGTAAGTCTTTAAATCTTACCCACGACTCAGTTAGAGGTATAAAGCCCTATAGTAGCTCTCTTTACACTCTCAACTATGTTATCCCTTCATCAGAAAGTTTAGGATCCAGAACAACCTCTAGCTACTTTACCCTCTGTGATGGGGATAGCGGATTGGGAAGAGTGAAACTGCTATTTCGTTGAGCTTCTCAAATCAATCCACACAAAGAACGTCTAGTTGATTCACTAAAAATTTTAACAACGTCAAAACTTTTAAAAGTATTAGAGAGAAATTACCACTTAAATAAAAAATATTTTTCACTAAATTTTTTATCATTCCTTCTCAAATGATTTACAGTTTCCTTATGTTGTGTAACATTTGAGGGCTGTATTACATAAGGCTAATTTGTCACAAATTTTTAGGCCATTTAATTTGGCACCTATGTTAAAGTTAACTTTTTAATATGAAGACAATTATTTTATCGAAAATCAGTTTAATATTAAAAAATGATATCGAAATTGGTGCAAACTTGGTCCCAAAAGCCTTCAAACTCCAAGTACAACATTTTCTAAAAAAACGTCACTTAAAGGTTTAACTACACATCATAGTGATAGCTTATGATAACTTATGTCTGCCTAAGCTAGTTGGAAAAATTGCAGAGTCGCTTCAGAATAACAAGAAAAAGAAATGGAAGAATTAAATAACTGAAAAGGAAGAAATTTACACATTTGTTATGCGTCTAGATTCAATAAAGAGAATGCACAAAACCTTACGCTTTTACTACTCCTTACAACACTATAACAGTTGCAATATAAAAGAAATTGAAATACTTTCCAGGTATACAACGTTCATACAAACACATGAAAAGAATATAAACATAGAAACTAATGAAACAGTGACCGACTACATATGTATATACATAACTCTTCCTTTCGCTGATTCATTCCACTGGTGTATGCATTAGTAAGTGTGCTTGTATTTTCAACAGGAAACACTACAAAAAGACTCTTAACATTCACTGCATTTGCATTCACTTAAGATTCATGTCGACTTTTTTCTGTTGAATGCTGATGTGGCTTTAATATTTTAATTTAAAATTCAGTTCGTACTTTATCATAAGAAACACGTAATACTTTAAAAAAATTTATACGATAATAGAGTTTCATGTCTTTCATTTCATTTCTTTTTTAGTTTAGAAAATTTGATTCTGATCTTGGATATTGGTATTCAATTAGTGTTGATCTTCTATATATACATTTATATAGTACATACATAATTGGTCATTACAACCCTTCATCTATAGAAGCAGACGTAGCTTCTGGCACCATCAACCATGCTGTGAGTGTTAATTTTAGTGGCAAGACTTTCAATTTTTAAATTCGACTCCGAACGACAGAGTTTTGAGAAACTTGCTGGCTATTGTATTTATTCTCAAAGTTTTTGCCAAAAAATTGTTGAGATATAGTCGCCGTAGATATATTTTTTTAATATTTCGTCTTCTTCGAATTTTCTGGGCCGGGGTTGTGAACCACAGCCTCACATGTAATAAGCCATCACACCACCTAATAGACTACGGCGATCTCATCTCCACACGATTTTTTATAAATTCAAAGCCGTTAATTCGAACCCTTGGCCAATTTATGCATTTGTTTTCATTCATATTATTTTACGAATCCAGATAAAAGCTGTTATAATTAAAATTCTTAATTTTTATTTATTCACAATATTAGGAATGGATTATTTTCTATAATGAAGGGAATTTAGATAAAAATATTTTCTGCACAAATATAATTTTTTTCTTTTTTAGGGTAGAATATAATTTGTAATTAGTGTAATTAATAAATAAATAATAGTTTTTGTTTAATTTTATTAGAATATAATTAACATTTGATATCCACGGAAAAAAATTTTGAAAAAACTATTGAAGGAAAAGAAAAAAATTTCGATAGATATTCAAACCCCAGGTCAGACATACATAATTGGTAACTACAACCCTTTAGTCAGGATTACGACCTAGTTTCTCACACCATTTATGTTGTTAATTTTTATAAATGAGTGGCGGGACCTACAGTTTACAGTCGACTCCGAACGACAGATTTTTGAGAAACTTTTCATGGCAATTTTATTTACTCTCGGAGTTTTTGCCAGAAATCTGCTGAGAGGAAGTCGCCGAAGAATTATTTTTTCATATTTCAACACACTACCTATTAGACCACGACGACTTCAAATAGGTCATACATCTCCAACAAAAGAAAATATTTCTTCAGTGACTTTCTCTCTTTCGACTTTAAACTGTAGTTCCCGCCACGCATGTAAAATTTAACGCACCCAACATAATTGGTGTAAGGAGCTAGGTCCTAATCCTGACTGAAGGGTTGTAATGACCAATTACATTACATTGAATGTCCATCTTTTCTTGTCAGATGTTCTGTATCTTAAATTTATTCCATGTTGTTTTATGTTTTATTATTTTTAATCTATGAAATTCACTGCAGTGTAGTGATTAAACTGAGATTTATTCTTGTTAAGTCATTTGCAGAATTTTGTAATATTACGTTTTTTTTTCATTCATAAACGAGTGGGTTTTTTTCATTCTCCTATTTGCAGTCGATTAAAATGTACGGAAATTTCTTATACAACACTTTCTTAATTTTAGGTTTTCATTCTCTTATTCGTACATTTTAATCAAATGTATGGAAATTTGTTATATAAATTAATTTTGTGTGGTTTTACTCGTACGCCGGAAACATTTGACATAATGTTTTTCTGTTTATTTCCTGATAATTTAAGTACAAATTATAAATATTTTAAAAGAAAAAAGAAGAAAACATATAAATTTTACGCAATTATTTCGAAATTTATTGCTAAACCTACAGTCTCAAAGAGAGCAAAGACTAATTAGTTTAGGAAATAGTTCATTTCTAAACTCAATGTTTTCTATACACGAAAAAACATGCAATTGAATGCAGGTTTCAACCAATAAATCCTCAAAGGAAGAAGGAAAGTGAAGAAAATTTTCTTTTACAAATGGAAGGACAAATAACATCTCAGCCTGAGATGGAATTTCAGGGCAAATGAAATGTTACCATAACAACCTCACAACAAAAAATTCGGTTTCTGGTGCATTTGCCTATTTTTGCCCATGATGTAGAAGAGAAAATGGAGCATAACATTGCTTCTTTTGTAAAATTTGAAGATGTTTTAAAAACGAAAGTTCACCGCATGCTAAAAATAAAAATGAAAAAAAGGTTCCAAAAATGATTAACCTTAGAGGAAGAAAACCTAAAAGCAGTGTAAAAGAAATATGATAATAGTAGAACTATATCAAAGGGAAATGCTAACAAGATTTATTGATTGAAATAACAAAATATTTAAATTAAGGGAAAAGAAATCTTAACTTGCCGGTCAATTTTCCATTTTACTAAACAGTCAAATTTTAACAATTTATTCTTTTCTTTCTTTTTAGAATTCAATTTGTTTCTGGGTGAAAACATGTTTTTTGTTCACAATATTTTGCATTTTAGTCAATATAACACTGGTCATTTACTGAAGCAATCATTTCAAAGCGTATAAAATAATAATTATTTATAGGGTGGCACATGAACAGAAGCCAAGAGAAGTTGAAAACGATTTTAAGATGTAAAGTTTGCATAGATTTCTCACTGGCGACGAAAATTGGATTATTATGGCAACCCTAAGTGCAAGAAATCAATTGCGAACAGCGGCCAACGAGCAAAATCTACGGCCAAGGAGAATATTCATTGTACCACGGTAATATTCTGTATTCGGTGGGATCAGAAGTGTGTAATCGATTTCAAGTTCGATTTATTCTTGACTAAAAGAAGAGTCACTGTAGTCTAATATGTGTGTTGTTGACGTTTAGCCATGGTTCAAACCCCATATTCAACAAAACGAAATAAAAAAAATATTTTTTCGGCGACTGCATCTTAACAGATTTCTAGCAAAAACTCTGAGAGTATTTATTTACTCTCAGAGTTTTTGCCAAAAATCTGCTGAAAGTCGCCGAAGAAATACTTTTTGTATTTTGTATTGATGTCTGGCCTCGGGCTCGAACCCTGGCTTTACATCTAATAAGCTAACACACTGCCTACTACACTACGGCGACTTCATACATACATATCGTTAGTATAATTCGCAAAGACGCTAAGTCAACTTTTTTCCAAAATTGAGATTTTAATGCAAAACGTTAACACTATACAAAATACATATTTTACGACAAAAACATGTCAGTATGTAGTTTAAAGTTGTTGTAATTTTGTGGTTTGCAAAAACGCTAAGTCCACAAAACTACGAAAAATATTAACAGCACGTGCTAACTCCATGAATATTAATTATTAATTATTCTTAATTTTTGATCTAGGTCATTTAAAGAGAGCTATTTTGCAAAAATAATTGCATTTAAAAAGTTTAAAAATTTTAAAAACTGAAGAAGCTGCAATGTTTTTTGTGTCTCCTGTAAAATTTGAAAAAAGGACTTAGCACATTTGCGAATGAGACTAACGATATACATTATTCGACTTAATATTCTATGAGGTTTGATGAGATAAAATTCGAATTTTATTTATATTTTTTGATGTTTGTCCATTCTACCACTATGAAACTTTAATTAAAAAATATAATATTCAATATCAATTGGCTTCCATACTGCATACCTCACAACAATACATAGCTGACCTACCTTCGATATGTCCTGTATCGTATCCGTTAATAAAACGTTAATTAATCGTTGACAAAAACGGTATTTTTGATCTCTTTACACAAAATTATTGATTACCCAAATATTTTTTTTACCTATTTTCAAAATCCAAAGTTTTTTGAAAAGGGAACAGATTTACCTTTAAAATGGTATATACGAACATCTTAATTGCAAAATTTAATTACAAAGTATAAAATAAGTAATGCCATTCTTAAAGTGAATTCTCTTGTGAAGAGATTGACACTCCGTTTAATAAAATGGAACAAAAATTACCGTAGTTATTATTTAAAGAGTATAACATTCGTGTTCCTGAAATATACAAAATATATTTTTGAGTTCTACTCAACAGAACTCACAACCTACAATATGTTATTAGCTGCGTGTGTTTTAACTGTCACTCCGAGATATTAAAGATTACATTATTTTGATTGCTTTCTATTATAATTAAGACATTGGTTAAGAATAATGAATATTTCTAATAAACTATTGTCAATTTTCAAGTACTACATAATTGTTAATTAATTTATTTATTAAACATATTGTATGCTTATATAATATTTTTTTCTTTATAATTTAAAAAGAACCTGTGCTAATGATGGACTCATCAATTGTGTGTTATAAATAATGTAACACACTTTCAAGACAAAATAATTCCGGAGAAAGTGTTGACAGACAGTATCTTTCAAGCATTAAAGCAAATTTGTAACTGATTTAATCTTAACATGTATGTAAATATGTATGTATGCATGTCAGTTCAGTTCAGTTGTTATGCCTTTCTGTTTTTGTTATTCTTGTAAATTTCTGATGCGTTTGTTAAGCAGTCTGTTTTATGCCCGCAAAGTCTTATATTTTATCATAAGATTTTGATATGTACATATATACATATATGACTAGGCGTATTTGTATGGTACTGAGAATTGAATTTATAAGTAACATGTGTTAAATATTATAAAATACAATTATTTTTAAATGTACCTTTCTATTAGTAAGATGTAATCCTAAATCATGGCACTTTAAATATCGTCGCAGTTATTTTCCTTGAAAAGAGATTATTATCAATACTATACTTACTTAAATATTTCTATTTATTTAACTTTATTTCGTATTTTCTTTTTATTTATTTTTTAGTTTACGAACTTTTACATACGAAAAGAAATTAGCTATTTCAAAAATAAAAAAGAAACAATTTTTGTAACATATTTTTATAATAATATTTAAAGGGCCATTATCACAACTTGCCGTTAAACTTCAGTTTAGATAAAGGTACCTTTAGCTAAAGGGAACTGTAAAGTTACATTTAACTTCTTTTCATTATTACAACCTAATGATAAAATAAAGCTAACTTTTTCAATAATATGGCAGTGGCGGAGCAAAGTCGATAACACTGCTCAAATTAAACAAGTTTTATTTAAAGGCAGTTGCAACGACGGGCTTCTTTTTTTGTTGCATTCGCTCACTTTGTGTATATTTGAAGTTGCCGTATTGAAAATAATATATCATATGGCAACTTCAAACCTAAACTCAACTTTAAAAGTTACCAATAGGATGATCTTCCCTAAACGTTAAGCTCACTTTTATCTTATTGTGTACTCACAACAGATATAAATAGAATGACAAAATATTATGCCATTGAGTGATGAATAGAATAGGCAATGACGAGATGTACCTGTGATAAAAATTGTTGTATTAAGGGCCATTATTACAACTTGCTAAAGGAAGGATTTTAACGGGTGATAAATTGTTTTTCGTTATTATGAGTACCCAATAAGATAGAAGTGATCGTTAAGCTAAAGGGAGGATCATCCTACATTTAACATTTAAAGGTCACTTTATGTTTGAACTTGCCATCTTATATATTATTTTCATTATGGCAACTTCAAATTTAAACAAAATGAGCATATACAACAAAAAAAAACGAAGCTCGCGGTTGCCACTGCGTTAAAAAAAACTATATAATTGAGCAGTTTTATCGATATTGCTCCGGCACTGATATTTTTTTGAAAAATTTTATCTGTAAGTTGTAATAACGAAAATAAGTTAAAGGTAACTTAACAGTTCTTTTAGCTAAAGAACGTTTAACTAAATCGAAGTTTAACGGCAAGTTGTAATAATGGCCCTAAAAGTGTTATATTAAAAAGAGCGCGTTAGCACAATGGCATTTTACACTCAATGTTTGAACTTTGCTGGTAAGAAGTGTTATCAGCTAAAGTGTGTTGTAGCAAATAATGATCAGAAGTAAATAATTTTGAATATTTTGCAAAATTTAAAAATAAAACACCATGTTCACGAATTTAGCGGATTTAGTGCAACCTTATTCTTCAAGGAGGGTACGTCACCTAGCCTAATCTATCAACAATCCAAATCATTTAAAATTTTAAAGTTATACATTTTTGAATTAAGCTGTATTCAAGCGCGTTTATTTGTATGGCATGTATGTATGTATATATGTTGTCACTGTAATTCTATTTGATAAAAACACGTACAGCGTATACGTAGGAATAATTTTCAATTCTCCTGGTTACTTATTCTATTGAAATGAATAAATGAATATGTGAATGTGTTTTCACAAAAACTATAATATAAAAATGGAAATCAACAAAACACATACAAAATTTAATGATTCTTCTGCAAACGTGCAGACGATGTAGATAATTTAATTTAGATTTCACCATCAAAAACTAAATACCGAAAGTCGAATAACTTTTTTATATTATAAAGGCCACACTGATTTTTTAAGATAAGCCCCTTCGATTACAGTATAAAGAATATGGAAAAGGAGAGCGAATTTGTCGCAGCATGTACGTTATTAATCAAAATTCTAATAATTTTTTCTACCTCTGAGATCAAAGTAAGGCGCTTAAATATTTATGTATGTAAGTAATTCGCATAAACCAATTAATTTCTTTTAAATTATTTAACAGAAAACTTTATAAATTGAAATTTTGAAAATTTATGTTATTAGAGTGGCTTTTATAATTTAAGAATCTTTCTTTTCCTAAGATAAAGATTGCGATTTTGTTTTTGAAATAAATTTAAAATTAAAGTTTAATAAAAAAAAAACTGACCAACGAGCAATATTTCGTTTTTGGCAATGGTGTACATAAAAAAAATGAAAAACAAAAGGAATAAAAAAGAAAGGATATTTTATTCATGGCACATCATTCATGATGTTATTTGCAATGTAACAGCTTGCTTCTATCCATACAGCCACCACCACTACTAAAGCAACTGCTACTGCCCACTGATGTTATATTTTGCTCGATGTCAGTGATGATAGTGGCATATAGCTGTACACATCCCTTTCTAAATAGTTGTCTCCACTTCGCACTTCTTTTGTCTGGCTGTATGACTTTCAAACATTCCTTCTACACAGTTTTCTTGCGCTATTTTCTTTGTTACTCACTATTAGGTTTTTTGTCGATGTTTTTTTAATACTTTTTGTTGCTCTTTTGTTAAATTTTTGTGTATAAACTTTCAGCCGCATTTCATGTATTTATATTTCTGCCACTGCCTTTCGCTCGTCGACAACATTTATTCGTAAAACCCAATCTTTAAATTGTATTTGGTTTTTAGGTTCAAAGATTGTCCCTTTTTCTCTATGTATTTCTATATTTCTATATTATTTATGATTTCCTTTTTTTGGTTTTCTAAATTTTTTTCAAGAATTTCAAGACAGAGGTATTTAAGGATGTTTCAAAAATTGCATTGTGATACACTGAATATACGTAAAAGAAACATCAAAATTGTTACAACATTAAACGCACTAATTCCAATAGAAGAATTGAAAGTATAACGTTATTACCACTTGGGCTATGAAATATAGTACGAAGGCATTATTTTGTACCGGGTTTTCAAAATTATTTCAGTTTTCAGCATGGCCGTGTGATTAGACAATGAGAATCGTATCACTGTTATACCACTATTTAAATATAACATGAGCGGAAGTATGAGAGGAAACTGGAGATTTTTAAGATCGCCACCGGTCAGGCCAACCACGCATTGAACAAAAATATGAGAGACTGTATCCATGTTGAGAGTTTACTAGATTTTAAACTTTTTATCTACTACTGTTGTGCTTTAAAAATGAATTATTAAATGTGTTAACTGATTACTGATCTACTTGGCAATTGTATTTTTCTATTGACATTGAAATAATGTTCTCTGAAAAAAACAGAAGAAAATGTAAGCAGCCTTGTAGTAGTAAGTAAGTGTGTACGCTTATTAGACGCGAGACCAAGTTTCAAACTCCAGGTCAGACATCACCAACAAACTAAAATATTAAAAATATATTTTTTCTGTGACTTCCTCTCAGCAGATTTCTGGCAAAAACTTTGGGAGTAAATGAAATTGCCATTAAAAGTTTTTCAAAAATCTGTCGTTCGGAGTCGACTTTAAGCTGTAGGTCCCGCCACTCAAGTATAAAACTAACATACACAATATAAGTGATGTAAGAAGCTAGGTCGTAGTCCTAAATGAAGCGTTTTTTTATAGCTATGCGAGCTAAAGGCTGGGAATCTTCAAATGACATTGGTAGTCCGGTCTACAATGTGTACGATTCGCCGCAATTCTTACTCTCGGCTTGCTAAACGCATACGTACTAAACCCAACCTAGTTCGTCACACTTCCATTAAGTCGACACACCCCCGGGACCACAATCAAGTATTACATCGGGGGATGTAAAGATTCAGCGAGTGCTGCTATCCATTTCTGCTGTTCTTGCTCTATCTATTATCCTCTGTTGGACTAGAACATCCTTCGCGAATAAACATACCGCGTTCCATTTTTCGCGTGATGTTAACATCAGGTTAACCACGGTATCGGGAGTCACCTGGGATCCGATCGTCCTCTCCAGGAAATTTCATAGGAATTCGCATCGCGGGCAAGTGAAGAATATATGCTCCGCTGTTTCGCTTGTATTTAGACATGATGGACACGCTTCATCCACATCATGCCCATACTTGTAGAGGTATGTTCTGTAGCAACCGTGACCCGTTAAGAACTGTGTAAGGTAAAAATTCACTTGGCCGTGCTTCCCTCTAGTCCATTCTTCTATATTTGGTACCAATCTGTAGGTCCATCCTTCCCTTTGTGGAAGAAGTCCGCTCGTGCTGCCACCTATTCATTTCATCATCATTCACCTGGTCATATCACCAAGGCTGCATCCGTAGATACCGTGCGGAAGGCAGAACTCCTATTCACGATGGGACGGAGATAGATGGTGTATTAGCCTGAAAGCCGCCTGTACCAGATTTCACTCCGGCACATATTAGTAACAGAATACCCCATCCGCCAGCCCATGTCATCAAATCATAATAATTCAGCGTAGTCCAGTATGCCATAATCAGAATCTTACTGGTATCAATTCTGATGCCTATACTACTAGGCTCCGATCGTCCACATCCGTTAGGAGCGTACTTACACGCATGTTGGTCTGTGATTCCCACGGTGCTAACGTGATACCCCGGTAGTTCAATACTTTGAGCGGCATTGTTACGCTTTGAAGCGTCAGTGTCATTGGGTATATGCCACACTTTTCATCCACACCCTCTACTTCTGCCCTCCCATTTAGTCGCCTTTTACGACATGCAGGGACCCACTGTGGTAGGATTCTAACCCACTACCACACAGGTATCCTAACTGACGGGTTGTAACGACCAAATGTTTTTTTTTTTTCTTTCTTGAGCCGGAGGTGGGAATCTTCGAAAGACACTTTTGTTCCAACAAAAGAGTGCACGATTCACCATCACTGGTGCCTACGTACTAAACCAACCTCCTACACACTTTAACCCCTCTCCCCCCGCGGGACTGCCGTAAGGTATTACTTCGCGGTTAGCTTAAAAGCTTTACCACATTAATTCAAATTTCGCGAGTACTATCATAACTTCAGCCATTCTCTGGCTATATTGACTCCATAGAATTCTACAGTTCAACAGTTCTTCCATTAGCCGGTTTGGTCCTAAATTCGTTTCTCCCGGCCATCTAAATCTGGGACAGCATGTTAGTATATGCTCCGCCTCTTCCTCCTCATCTACACAGTTTGGGCATATAGGAGAAGTGTCATGGCCAAATCTGTGGAGGTACTTCCTGAAGCACCCATGACCAGTTAGGAACTGGGTCACGTAGTAGTTCAACTCGCAATGTTCGTATTCCTGCTCTCCCCCATCTGTTAGGTATATTACCTTCCTGTCCTGAAAGTAATTGTTCAGTATCTCCATTAAGTATGGCGGCGTAGCCATGTTAAAGAGGGCTCTCAAAATCCGCCCCCAATTCGCTGAGTTGAACGCGTTTCTAACGTCAAGTGTGACAACCGCGCAGTATTCCTTGGTGCCAAATCTCCATCTTTCGCCCTCTATTGCATCTCTTGCAATGTCGACCACTCTTCTTATCGCGTCAATAGTGGACCGTCCTTTCCTAAATCCGTATTGCAGGTCCGAGAGAACTCCTCCTGCCTCGGCACACGTCAGTAGTCGATTGTATATTATCCTCTCCAGTATTTTTTCCATCGTGTCGAGTAGACAGATGGGCCGGTACGACGATGGTTCCCCTGGTGGTTTGCCAGGTTTTGGAATGAGAACCAATTTCTGCTTCTTCCATCTACGTGGAAAAACACCTTCGACGAAGCACGTGTGGAACACCTTGGCCAACATATCCGGTCTAAGCCATATAGCCGCCTTAAGTGCCCTATTTGGGATTCCGTCTGGCCCCGGTGTTTTCCTATTTCCTATTCCAGTGCATGCTGCGAGTACCTACTCTCCTGTTACCTCGGTTATGGTATGAATGGCCTCCGGCTCCCTACTTATAAAAGTGTAGGGCTGGCCCTTGCTCCTTTTAATGGCTCTTCTAAGTTGATGCCTCATATGAAGCCCGTTCGGCTTCCCATGTCGGTCTTCCACTCGTGCGCTGGGCCCGTCTTCTCGCCCCAAAGCATGCCGACCGCAGTCTTCAAATCTCGTCATTCCACCAGTAGCAGGGGGAACGTCCCCTACACACAGATCTCCTAGGCATAGCAGCATCACATGCAGTGTTGAGCATTTTGTATACGCCGCTCACTAATTGCTCGACCGTGCTGCCAGTCGTATGAAAAGACTACAACATCAATCTATACGTCTCCTCGTCAAAGCGGGAGTCCTTCCATTTAGGTCCCGTAAACTTCGGCAATCCCTTTCTTCTCGTGTTGACCCCAGTAACCGTCATCATGATTGCCTGATGGTCACTATTCGTGAAGTCCTCAATTTGCCTCCACGCGGTACGCGAAGTAAGGCCATCGCTAACAAACGACAAATCTATTATCGAGCTCGATCCAGCTCTCCTAAATGTGCTTTCTCTTCCGTCATGCATCAGCGCCACAGGAAGGGAAGCGAACGTTTCCAAGAGGCAGCGACCCCTGGCGTTAGTATATCTACTACCCCATTCGGTCGCCCAAGCGTTAAAGTCTCCTCCGATAATAACGGGGGTGTTCAAGCGCACGTGTGACGCCAGCCTCTCCAGCATATGTTGGAAGTCATCCATTGACCACCTCGGGGTGCGTAACAGCTGTAGACGAAAACTCCCTTTATCCTGGCCATAACGAAACCAATGTCCCGCGCATAGGTTTGCTGGAAGGATAATGAACCACAAATCCATATAGCCGCAGTACTAGATCCGTCCGTGATCCAAGTACCATTCCTCGGTACCCTATAAGGTTCGCTTATGACTGCGACATTGATATTCTCCTCCTTTACCCTCTGGATCAATAGGTTCTGGGCTGCTTCGCAATGGTTCAGATTAATCTGTATCAACTTCATCTCCTAGAATGTGATTTAAGAGCGCTAAGAAATTGCCGACACTTTCCACTCCCCGCGATATGGTTGGCGGATTTCGGGTCGTCCACTTTGCAGAACATACAAAGAGGTTCCCTTTCGCAATTTCTGACAATATGACCCTCCTGTCCGCACTTACGGCAAGATACCGAGCGGTCAACCTTACTCCTGCACTGATGAGCCATGTGCCCAAACTGCAAGCACCTAACGACCAAATGTGTGTGTGTATGTGAGTGTGTATGTGTGTGTGTGAAACCGGGCAGTCAGAAAAAACAGATTAACTTGAATTTAAAGCCACATCTAACTATTTGTGATGTTATTGATACAAATATAAGGAATATTTTGTTCGAGATACCATTTTGTTTTAATACTAAATTTCCCATTTATTTTTTATCCAACAATTGGAAAATGTCGGAAAAGACATAAGCAGCACCCACATTAATAGAAGATATTCTAGATATTTAAAATTACTATTATTCCTAACAATGTTGTGCCTTTTTACAAGTATTGACATTTTAGTGGAAGTTGCTACTAACATTTATGTCCAAAATTATTTGCAAAAGTGTACCCTTTGAATAGTTTTCAGACATTAAATTCTGTATTCTTACAACCGTTTAAATAAGCAGCGATTGATTACGAAAGAAAATGTCTGAAAATGTTATTTTAATAACATAGTTAGCCCACTAGATTGAAAAAGGTCGTATTTTTTCAATATATGGCTAAACGTAGGAAAAAATAGGGTGTGTATATAAAGGATATATGTAAGCAGATGTTAGTATATATACTAGTATATATATATACTTTTGGTTAAGGTTATTTTAATACTACTAGACTACGCTTACTTACTCTCTTACACAGGGTGACTGTTAAGCTTATGGAAAAATATCAGTAAACTTACATATATTAGAAATACAACAATAGGCATTAAAAATCTGCGTACTTCAATTTAACTTAGCAATTAATTTAACTTAAAATGAAAAATATTAAAAATTTTTTATTCAAATAGTTATGATGATTAAAATGATATAATCGTAAATTAAAATAACTTTCTAGTAGTACCAACATATTAAAAAAAAATTAATAAAAAAGCACAAAAAAGTCTATGTACAATTTTAAAAATAAATCTAAATCTTATTATAGCACGGAGCGACAGCGAACTCAAAAAAAATTGTTTATATTCCTCGAATCCTCCAAATTTGTGTTATTTGACAAACACAGTTTATTTTTAATTTTTCACACAATATTATTGATTACTCGGAAATTTTTTAACAGATTTTAAAAGATTGTTTTCAGTTCTACTCAATTGTACAACTTAGACTATATAGTTACTCGAATTTTTTGTTTTTTGTCACAAAGTGTAATTCAGATATTTCGCTTCTTTTAATAGTTAATGCCTCGTAGTAGACTTTCTGGGTAGTAAAGTAGGTATTGTATTGGCTTATTAGACGAGAGCCCGTGGTTCAACTCCCGGTCCAGGTAACACGAAAAAAACTATATATGGTAAAAATATTTCTTTTTTCTACTTCCTCTTAACAGTCTTCTGGCACAAATTCTGAGAGCAAATAAAACTGTCAAGAAAAGTGTCTCAAAGCTGTGGTTCGGAGTCCACATTAAACTCTAGGCCCCGACATTCATGGATAAAATAACACACACAAAATTAATGGTGTGGGTCCAGTCATTTAACCACCCCTAATGTGGTATTAGGATTCATCTGAAAATAGAATAGTATTATATTGTTGTGTATACCAATTGACGCTCTCTTTGGCAAACTTTATACGAACAATTTACAATTTTTAAAAACATAAGCAGTTTTTTCCACCAAGTTTATAATAACTATTGGTTATTACTAGGTGTGATCAAAAAATAATCGTTATTTTCAAATTTCGTGAGTTACGTATGTTCGAATTTCGATTTTTTTTTAAGTTTAGCCGTGTTTTGGTGTGCTCTTCGATTTTTTACTATTCGAAAAATGCATGATTGGGCTTTGGTTTCAATGTCATAGCCATACACCCATGATTCGTCACCAGTTATGACCTTTTTGAGCAAATCTGGATCATCGTTGAACGTTGTTGTTTTTGCTCAAAATTTAGCAATTTTGTAATAATCTTCGCCGCCGCACGCGTCATGCCTAAAAAACGATATGCCAACATCATTAGAAACCTCTCTAATAGTGATTCGACGATTATCCAAAATCATTTTCTTCACTGCTTCAATGTTTTAATCGGTTGTTGACGTGCTCGAACGACCAGAGCGAGCATCGTCATTGACATCTTCTCGGCCTTAGGTTAGGTTAGGTTAGGTCGGAGTGGTAGCTCTGTTATCACAAAGCTCACTTGAGCACGCATAGCGGCCCGTTGTGATGCCACGGGTGAACACAGTCCCTGTACTAACCAAGTTCCACCAAAATCAGGGAAATGGAAAAAGGTGGTCAGCGCAATGGCTGCGGACTCGCCAAACGCCACAGTCAACATATCAAATGTCCTTGCACATTTAATTTAATTTTTATACAAAACTTAATACAGTTTTTTTATCCACTTTGGCGAATAGTAAAAAATCGAAGAGCACACCAAAACACGACTAACCTTTTTATCTGTCAAAAGCAAACTGACAATCCAAAATGGCTGATATTGTCAACATATGTAACAGATGTGTGTACCAACATAACAGAAAAAAAAAATATGCGAAAATCGAACATACGTAGCTCACGAAATTTAAAAATAACGGTTATTTTTGATCACACCTTTTACATACATATTAAAAAATGATAATATAAAATAACATAAAAACGAAAATTGTATAAAAGACACATTTAACTGTAGACTTAACGCAAAATTCTCTAAAGCCGGAAAAAGATCTTTTTTCGATTTTATATGGATAAATTTAATGTTACCGACAATTGTCTCTCTAGTATGCCAGAGAGAGAGAGTAATTTTACTTAAAAAAATTAAGACATTTCAATATTTTCGAAAAATTTTGAGAACAAAGCAAAGTGTAAAAATGTGTGGGTAGACTTTTTATACGTAGTGGATATACAGACATACTCATGTATATGCATATATAAATATTAAATGAATGTTAAAAATATAAATACACATAATATGTTTTAATATGCCTTTAGGGCATAAGAAAATGTCAAAAACAAAAGAAACGAAAAAGGGATTGGAAAATATTTTTGTGAATTTTAATGATTATCGCAGTAATTATTATTTATTTTATGTTCATTTTTTGTTTTCGTTTTCTTTTTTGGTCTTTTTTATAATAAATATGCAATATTATTGCGACTGTGTATGTAAGAACACAAGTATATATGTGCAGAAATTTTTCTGTCACAAATTATTGTATTAAAAGATTCATTTTATATACATATGTATATGTATGTATATTTACATTTTTTATTGGAAATTTAAAGTTTTTATAATACAACTATGTTAGCATATTTTTTCAATTTATCGTTCCTTTATGTAGAATTTGACTGTCTAAATTAATTAAATAATCGCTAATATTTTTCATAATAGTTTTTAAAATATATTGTTACGAAAATGGAGAATTTTAGATACTGGTGTTTTGCTTTTACATCATTAAACATTAAAATTATAAACAAAAGCTACATAAACAAAAACAATGAACTTGTTTATACTGCGTAATATAACACGCAGCCACGAACATTTGCATTCAAGAGCGTTCATCAAATTCAAGGCAAATTCATAGGAGGTAGCCGTAACTCTACAACAAGTACAACAATGCAAAAACAACAGGCAATTTGTTTTTGTTAAAGAGTACTCAGCTTGTCAAAAAAATTAACCCTCAAACTTCCATAGGAAATTAGTTAAAGCAATTAAATAAAACTAAATAAATATTATATATTTAAAATTTTTTTGATATTTATGTCATGCTAAATTACACAATAGTGCAGCACATATAAATTAAAAAAAATAATTCATGCTGTCAATAGCATTTCCACTTTACGTCAAGAACATGTTTTTATATGGCCATCAAGAAAAATATCAGCTGCAAACGTTATTTCTTATTTGCCATAGTTTAGGTACTTAGATTGAGAGAGCGAATTCTTTTGTTTTTTTTTGGTAACTCATCACTCTCGTCTAAATAAATATAAATATAGTAAATCTAGATTGTAGCTTAAAATGTATATGTATTTAGTGTTAAAGGCTTAAATATTTTTAATCATCTTGCAAAAATTTTAATCTAATTGGCATTAAAATAGTAATCCTAAAGAATTTCTAGAGTGCGTATCGTTAAGGATACATGCGGTACATATGAGGGTTTGTGACTAATATAAATACGAAATTGAAAATCGAAACAAAATACACAAAAACAAACATTCCAAAACTCGTCAGCTGTTGAGATAAGGCTACCTTCTATGAATTTACCTTGATCAGATTGTTTAAGTTGCCATATAAAATGCAAGGCAAAGCAGGCAACTGAGTTAGTAAAAGTTCAGTCAGTCTTGTATGAAGGCGCGGTGTGTTTGAAGAGAATAATCGTGTTTTGAATATCTCCTTTACAAAGATCAGTCGAACAATTGTCTAGTAATTGTTATTGTTTAAGGGTGTAAACAGAAGAATAACAAACAAAGCAATTGTTGTTGTATACATAAAGTTGTGAACAGTGGCACACAGAATTGTGCGAATAATAAAGAAATTTAATTAAAACTAAACATTTGCAATCTACGAGCTCATATTTTAGACGTTTCTAAAAGGTAAAAACGTAACAATATTTAAAAATGAGGGTTCGAAAAGCGATGGTTTTCATGTCATAAGTTTCACTCATATTAAATATACTTATATTTCATACATAGGTCAATAAAAAGTAAAAAGCTTATTGTGTATCTTAATCTAACTTTATACTTAAAGTTGTTTTTCGTTTCGGGTGATTGTAAATTGTAATACATAGATATTTTGCGCAAACAGTATAAGTGTGTGTATTTTCAGGTGATTTTCGACGAGTATTGCAATTAATTTGCTTCCATTATGCACTGAAATAAACTCTCAGCACACTTACTACATTCCTCGTTGGTACATGTAAGTTTATTATTGAAACGACTTTCAAGATTGTCATTGAAAAAGCTCTTCATTTTATATTGAACTTATCTAATAGCCCTGCATTTATCTCGCCGTTATGGTGCACTTCAGTGTAGTGAAATATGCCTAATTCGCTATTTAAGACCGCAGTATGGTTGTGTCAACAAAAGACACTATTCATACCAGTATTCCATATACATACTACATTCGTTTATTGATTAAATATGTACGTGGATTATTGCATCCTTATATTTATTTACAAATTAATACAAATTATGTGGTTCATTGCCTTTGTTTTTACTGCTCAATTAAATGAATTTTTTTTCTTTTTATGCTACTAATATGATTGGGATACAATCTGTCGCAAGAATAATTAAAAATTACTTTACACCACCCGTTGAAATTTAAACATCCGCCTTGGGAAAAGACAGAAACTCCATAAACATTGAGAATTGCTTATCGTTTTTATGTATATATAGCCGTTGGTTATTATGTCATTATACCCTACATTCAACTTAAGTATGTTTACACTAGATATGCATTCATAAAATTTGTTGTTTTTGACGCTTTTTTGTTGTGTGCCTGACCTACCACAACATATTCTGCGTTTTGTCTAAAATTTTTTTATCCTGGCCTACTAAATTTTGCCAGTGGCTGAAAACAATAACTATTACAATAAATAAACATTTCTGTTTTCATTTTTGTTTTTATGCATATAAAAAATAACAAACTGATAAAAACATTTATTTTTTTCAATTTTATTTTTATTTTTTATTATGTTTATCTATTAATAATTTTTATGTTTTATTATTTGCTTCAGGCATTATATTCTTTTACTGCCAAGGGTATTATTTCAGGTTGTTGCTTCTGGTACTTAAAACAACGCATAGCATGTACCAAGGTACGTTCAACAAAAATTTATTTTATTCCTCATCTATTTCCATTTGTATTGATTTTCTTGTACACAACATAATCATTATAAAATATATTTTTAAACTTTTGTAATATATATACAAATTATATATAAAAATGAATGTCTATTTATTTGTTAGTGGGTTTGTTTGAAGTCTAAAGATGGCTAAACGGCTGGAACAATTTTTTTTTGAAATTTTAACAGTACCTTCCTGTATTTCTGGAAGGAACTATAGGCTACTTTTTATGTTCAAAGGCAAATAAAATAAAATAAAATAAATAGAAAAAGTATGAGTGTTATTGTCTAACAAAATATTACGTATACATCGCCCGTCAGCGCTATACAATATTTTATACACGACAGCAATTGCAATCTTATACATAAAAATGAATGTGTGTTTGTTTGTATGTTTGAAGTTTATATAAGACTAAACGGCCGATTTTCTTGAAATTTTCACAGTATCTTCCTGTATGTCTGGAAGGAGTTATAGGCTACTTTTTATGTTGAAATTTCAAATGAGCGAGGTGCCACGCCCACATATACTGCATTATCTGCCATTGTAAGCTAATAACAAAATGGGTATATTGGTAAAACTATAATAGGCTGATACCTCAAATTTTGTACAAGTAACTACAGTTTCAATATAAATATTTTGGACAAAAATTAGCGAACTAGCATATAAAGTAAATACAAAAATCTCTATATCTGAAAAACTGTAACAGCAAGAGTACCCAATTTTTATACAAGTATCTTTGGTATAAATATAAATATTTTGGACAAAAATAGGCGATGTAGCAAAAAAGTGGGCGTAACTCCTCCCATATTAATAAATTATAAAATCTGCATATCTAGAACACCAGAACAGTTAAACTACTCAAATTTTGTACGAATATCTTTAGGTTCAATATGGGCGACCTATCATTAGGGGGCATGGCACCTCCCATATAAAGTAAATACTAAATTCTGCATAACTAGAAAACTTTAACAGTTGGAGTCTCCAAATTTTGTACAAGTAACTTTTGTTTAAATATAAATATTTTGGACAAAAATTGGGAGTTCAGCAAAATCGGGCGTGGCACCGATTAAATTATATAATAATATTTATAAATAATATTTAATATTATTAAATACTAAAATGTACATATCTAGAACACCATAACAGTTAGACTGCACAAATTTTGTACGAATATGTAAAGGTTCAATATCAATATTTTTGTTAAAAATGGGCGATCATGCATTAGGGGCGTGGTAAACTCCATATGAACTAATTATTAAAATCTGTATATCTAGAAAACTATAACAGCTAGAGTCCCCAATTTTATATTCCAGCTATAATAAGGTGGTGCCTCTCAAGTGAAGTAATTACAAACATTTTTATATTCTTATTAATTAATAATATTGGAAAAACTCTCTGATTAAATTATTATATACACCCAAACCTGTTTTTACACGGTTTTTTTTACGCGAATTTGAAATAACACGGTTTTTTTCAATAACTGCCATGTTGATACTTGACGGCCTTCAAATGACAAATAAGTTGGCAGAACACTTTTTGACATGTGATAATATAATTGAAAGAGCTGTGAAATTTTAATCAGGTCTACAAACATGTATGGCTAGATACAGAGAGCTCTATAAAGAGCTTTCCAAAGTTGGATCACAACGCACTATAACAGAATTTGCTGTTAAAAGAAATAAACCAGCGCCAGAAGCAGCTTCTGAAGCTGTAGAAGGAATAAGTATTTCTACTGACGAGACTGATATTGAGCCACCCCAGCAAAAGAGAATGCGCTTGATATCAGAAACTGACTCCGAATAAAATAAAAAAAATTTTTATTGTAAATAATTCCGTTACTAATTGTCTTAAGAGTTTGATAACTAATTTTATTTTTGTAAATGAAAGAGAATTTTTAAGTTTTTTCTTTATTTTTTTATAATCATAAAATGAAATAAAATAAAAACTCTGTTATACTATTGAACTAAATCTGTGCATTTTTATAAAGTTATTCAATTTTTTAGGCATATGTAGGCTGCTGCATCAATCCTATGTATATCTTTTCAGTTTGTTTATACACTTACATACATACATAATATTTGTCTTTTTTTACGCGTTTTTTTTTACACCGTATCCACTGGAACGTATCTACCGCGTAAAAAAAGGTTTGGGTGTATTGAAATATGCAATAGTAAGGTATGTATATGACCCTTAAATGGTTGAATTTGAAATTTTCAACTCATATGTACATAGTAGGTACTAAAATTCATACTATTTAAATATTTATCTCGAAAAACATATACATATGTAATAGTTATGTTATTGTTTACTTCTAAAAATGTTGTTTACTTCTAATAAAAATATTATTTATTTGTCACATATCTTGAGAAATACATGAGGTAAATTTTATAATCAGAATATTATTGGGCGATGAATGGGCATTTAACAATAGGCAGTAATATTTTCATTCATTACTTATAATTACCTAAGTAATAAAATGTAAACTGTCAATATTTTTCCCGAATAAAATAAGTAGTTGCAAAACTCAACAAAAAAATTATCTGTGACCAACGCAAATACAATTATTTGTTAAATTTTAATAACATTAATTTTTTCAGAAGGTTTTTGACCTGAACCGATTTTTTACCTATTCATATTAGGTAAAATATAAAGAAATACATATAATACGCAATCGGTTTTGGAATTCAGTTGAATCTTTGATTCTAAACAAATTAAACGTTACTTCAGTGACATTTATTTTGCAACAATTTATAAAAATGCCCCCAAAAAAGCATCCCTTTCCAAAAGCACCAAACATGCATTGCGTTTGCAATCCCAGAGAGCAAATGAAAGTTCGGAAATGCGTAAAATTCGCCTCAGGACTGAAAGGAGTCGAGCTTCAACCTCTAGAGCAGCCGAAATGCCATTACAACGTAAATAACGCCTTGAAGGCCTACGATAACGGGCCACAACATCAAGAGCTACTGAAACGCCTTCAGAAAGCCAAGAGCGTATTGAAAGTCAACGAAATCTTACCTTTTTAGCACGTGCTTCTGAAACGCCGTCAGAACGCTAAAGACGTCTTGAAGGTCTTCAACAACATGCCACAACCGCACGAGCTACCGAGACATCGTTGGAATATGAAGGTCGACTACAAAGCCAGCGAAATCGTGCCGAAACATCACGAGCCACAGAAATGCCTTCAGAACGTGAAATACGTCTTGAATTACGAGCATCAACATCTAGAGCTGCTGAGACACTTGATCAACGTAATGCACGTCGTAAACGAAAACGATCCCAATTATCAAGGTCAAGAACTGATGAGACAATGGATCAACGCGATGTACGCCTAGAAAGAGAAAGACTACGAGCATCAACATCTAGAGCTGCGGAGGCAACAGATCAACGTGATGCACGTGTAGAAGGAGAGAGGATACGAGCATCAACACCTAGATCTGCTGAGACACTTGATCAACGTGGTGCACGTCTTAGAAGAAAACGAGCCCAATCATCAAGATCTAGAACTGATGAGACGCCGGATCAACGCGATGTGCCCCTAGAAAGAGAGAGTCTACGAGCATCAACATCTAGAGCTGCCGAGACGCCGAATCAACGTATTACTCGAATTCAGAGTCAGCAACGTAGAGCCGCAGCATTAATATAAATAGAATAAGAAATAATTATTATGAAACATTGTAAGTATCAGTAACAAAATAAATATTTTAAAATCCAGATTTCTTCTTATTTTATTACTTTGAGGTTATTGACTAAAAATAATGAAAATATACATAAGAAAAAATGTATATCAATATATTTTGAATATTTATATTTCATATCGATGGGAGTAGCGAAGCACACCGGTTTTTAGCTAGTTATTGTATAAAACCCTGTGTAAAACATGCGGCTGCCTTGATCACACAATTCGATAACGAAATTCGATTGGAAAAGTGAGTTGATTATAATCGCTATCTATAATTAAGTTGTTAGTCTATTAGGAAGTGTGCTAAATTACTAGTTCGCACCAAAGACTCTGGTCTTTTACAATACACAGTGCCTTATTGAGCTCGTAAATAATTTAACATAATTTGTAATTATTATTAAATAAAACTACTAATGCACCAACAATAAGTGGAGAGTAACAATCACTATTTATCATAGAACCTAAACGATTATTTATTCCATTCTATTAATTGTTTTCAATATTGAAGCATTATAGACTAGACCTCCTTTAACATTATGCTGTAGACAGTGACAGGAGTCGCCGTAGTTTAGTAGGTAGTGTGTTGGCTTATTAGACGCAAGGCCACGGTTCAAACCCCAGATCAGACATCAAAACGAAATATGAAAAAATATTTCTTCGGCGACTTCTTCTCAGAGAATACGTAAAATTGCCATGAAAAGTTTCTTAAAAAATCTGTCGTTCGGAGTCGACTTTAATCTATAGGTACCGCCACTGTATGTATAAAATTACACACAACATGAGTGGTGTGAGAAGCTATGTCGTAATCCTGACTGAAGGATTGTAATGGCCAATTATGTATGTTATGAATATATATGTATTTGACACAGACTGAGAATAAGATCATATATTGATATATTCTTCTACTTCTTATACTAATCGTCGAGAAATTTCCTCCTTCGGTGTTTTGGACGCTATTAAGATTAATTTAAAAAATTATTCTTACTTTTCAATGTGGTTTACTACGTCAGTGTTGGCAATCTGCTCATATATAGTATGCAGCACTTGATTCATATGATGTACAGGGTAATAGCACAAGCTATATATGTGTCTTAGAAAGGGTAAGCTTGTTTCTTAACTAACACTTATTGAGTAGAAGAATTCTTCGTTTCATCACAAAACTGACGTTATTGTTTTATGTTACGACGGTACCAGTGTAAATAAACTCTTCAACAAGCTCAAAACTGTAATCGTTCCCTACATTTTGTTTACTTCTACTGGGCATAGGTCTTTATTCTAATTTTTACAGTAAGAAATGTCTTAACTAAATCCCTTCATCAGATGTCTGGGGTTACTTTCTGTGGTACGGTACAAATAAAATTATACGCTATATACACCTAAGGATGAACCCAGCTTCAGTCATAGTATTGTGGGATGTCTCTTGCGATTGGGTCACTGACAACAAGCTGTTAAAAATCGACCTAAATTTACCAAGAAACCGTTTCGGAAACTGTTGTAAAATCAGAACCTCCCAGTTCATAAACCTAAAGTGACTCAAAACTGCATTCAACAAAATTTACCACCATTCATCTCCTCTATAAAATGGTCCATTGGCTGTACCGACTTGTAACCGTTTACGTTTAGACACAAAAGAGGCCTCAACATTTAACCTCTTCAGACAGTTTTGATTAGTATTGCGGCCAATTATCCATTTGACCAAACATGTAAAAAATATGTAGTTACGTATTTTCACAAAATCGATTGTAATTAATAGCATAATAAAATAATAGCATAAAATGTATGTATCAGTATTTGTGGCCCAACTACGTATAGTTGTAAATCAGTTTGTGGCTTAAGAGCATTGAGCTACCTAGATTGGTTACACCTACCGGGAGAGAGTTGTTTGGTACAGTATTATGACTTACTGACAGATCCCATTGAACAAAAATATGAGAGACTGTATCCATGTTGAGAGTTTACTAGATTTTAAACTTTTTATCTACTACTGTTGTGCTTTAAAAATGAATTATTAAATGTGTTAACTGATTACTGATCTACTTGGCAATTGTATTTTTCTATTGACATTGAAATAATGTTCTCTGAAAAAAACAGAAGAAAATGTAAGCAGCCTTGTAGTAGTAAGTAAGTGTGTACGCTTATTAGACGCGAGACCAAGTTTCAAACTCCAGGTCAGACATCACCAACAAACTAAAATATTAAAAATATATTTTTTCTGTGACTTCCTCTCAGCAGATTTCTGGCAAAAACTTTGGGAGTAAATGAAATTGCCATTAAAAGTTTTTCAAAAATCTGTCGTTCGGAGTCGACTTTAAGCTGTAGGTCCCGCCACTCAAGTATAAAATTAACATACACAATATAAGTGATGTAAGAAGCTAGGTCGTAGTCCTAAATGAAGCGTTTTTTTATAGCTATGCGAGCTAAAGGCTGGGAATCTTCAAATGACATTGGTAGTCCGGTCTACAATGTGTACGATTCGCCGCAATTCTTACTCTCGGCTTGCTAAACGCATACGTACTAAACCCAACCTAGTTCGTCACACTTCCATTAAGTCGACACACCCCCGGGACCACAATCAAGTATTACATCGGGGGAGGTAAAGATTCAGCGAGTGCTGCTATCCATTTCTGCTGTTCTTGCTCTATCTATTATCCTCTGTTGGACTAGAACATCCTTCGCGAATAAACATACCGCGTTCCATTTTTCGCGTGATGTTAACATCAGGTTAACCACGGTATCGGGAGTCACCTGGGATCCGATCGTCCTCTCCAGGAAATTTCATAGGAATTCGCATCGCGGGCAAGTGAAGAATATATGCTCCGCTGTTTCGCTTGTATTTAGACATGATGGACACGCTTCATCCACATCATGCCCATACTTGTAGAGGTATGTTCTGTAGCAACCGTGACCCGTTAAGAACTGTGTAAGGTAAAAATTCACTTGGCCGTGCTTCCCTCTAGTCCATTCTTCTATATTTGGTACCAATCTGTAGGTCCATCCTTCCCTTTGTGGAAGAAGTCCGCTCGTGCTGCCACCTATTCATTTCATCATCATTCACCTGGTCATATCACCAAGGCTGCATCCGTAGATACCGTGCGGAAGACAGAACTCCTATTCACGATGGGACGGAGACAGATGGTGTATTAGCCTGAAAGCCGCCTGTACCAGATTTCACTCCGGCACATATTAGTAACAGAATACCCCATCCGCCAGCCCATGTCATCAAATCATAATAATTCAGCGTAGTCCAGTATGCCATAATCAGAATCTTACTGGTATCAATTCTGATGCCTATACTACTAGGCTCCGATCGTCCACATCCGTTAGGAGCGTACTTACACGCATGTTGGTCTGTGATTCCCACGGTGCTAACGTGATACCCCGGTAGTTCAATACTTTGAGCGGCATTGTTACGCTTTGAAGCGTCAGTGTCATTGGGTATATGCCACACTTTTCATCCACACCCTCTACTTCTGCCCTCCCATTTAGTCGCCTTTTACGACATGCAGGGACCCACTGTGGTAGGATTCTAACCCACTACCACACAGGTATCCTAACTGACGGGTTGTAACGACCAAATGTTTTTTTTTTCTTTCTTGAGCCGGAGGTGGGAATCTTCGAAAGACACTTTTGTTCCAACAAAAGAGTGCACGATTCACCATCACTGGTGCCTACGTACTAAACCAACCTCATACACACTTTAACCCCTCTCCCCCCGCGGGACTGCCGTAAGGTATTACTTCGCGGTTAGCTTAAAAGCCTTACCACATTAATTCAAATTTCGCGAGTACTATCATAACTTCAGCCATTCTCTGGCTATATTGACTCCATAGAATTCTACAGTTCAACAGTTCTTCCATTAGCCGGTTTGGTCCTAAATTCGTTTCTCCCGGCCATCTAAATCTGGGACAGCATGTTAGTATATGCTCCGCCTCTTCCTCCTCATCTACACAGTTTGGGCATATAGGAGAAGTGTCATGGCCAAATCTGTGGAGGTACTTCCTGAAGCACCCATGACCAGTTAGGAACTGGGTCACGTAGTAGTTCAACTCGCAATGTTCGTATTCCTGCTCTCCCTCATCCGTTAGGTATATTACCTTCCTGTCCTGAAAGTAATTGTTCAGTATCTCCATTAAGTATGGCGGCGTAGCCATGTTAAAGAGGGCTCTCATAATCCGCCCCCAATTCGCTGAGTTGAACGCGTTTCTAACGTCAAGTGTGACAACCTCGCAGTATTCCTTGGTGCCAAATCTCCATCTTTCGCCCTATATTGCATCTCTTGCAATGTCGACCACTCTTCTTATCGCGTCAATAGTGGACCGTCCTTTCCTAAATCCGTATTGCAGGTCCGAGAGAACTCCTCCTGCCTCGGCACACGTCAGTAGTCGATTGTATATTATCCTCTCCAGTATTTTTTCCATCGTGTCGAGTAGACAGATGGGCCGGTACGACGATGGTTCCCCTGGTGGTTTGCCAGGTTTTGGAATGAGA
This sequence comes from Sarcophaga carnaria, assembly GCA_958299815.1. Lineage (NCBI taxonomy): Eukaryota > Metazoa > Arthropoda > Insecta > Diptera > Sarcophagidae > Sarcophaga > Sarcophaga carnaria. Next base: position 65,527,253 of record OY283153.1, read on the forward strand.
ACCAATTTCTGCTTCTTCCATCTACGTGGAAAAACACCTTCGACGAAGCACGTGTGGAACACCTTGGCCAACATATCCGGTCTAAGCCATATAGCCGCCTTAAGTGCCCTATTTGGGATTCCGTCTGGCCCCGGTGTTTTCCTATTTCCTATTCCAGTGCATGCTGCGAGTACCTACTCTCCTGTTACCTCGGGTATGGTATGAATGGCCTCCGGCTCCCTACTTATAAAAGTGTAGGGCTGGCCCTTGCTCCTTTTAATGGCTCTTCTAAGTTGATGCCTCATATGAAGCCCGTTCGGCTTCCCATATCGGTCTTCCACTCGTGCGCTGGGCCCGTCTTCTCGCCCCAAAGCATGCCGACCGCAGTCTTCAAATCTCGTCATTCCACCAGTAGCAGGGGGAACGTCCCCTCCACACAGTTGACCCTCCTGTCCGCACTTACGGCAAGTTACCGAGCGGTCAACCTTACTCCTGCACTGACGAGCCATGTGCCCAAACTGCAAGCACCTAACGACCAAATGTTTTTTTTTTTTTTATAGCTTTACGAGCTAAAGGTTGGGAATCTTCGAAAGACATTGGTAGCCCGGCCTACCAATGTGCACGATTAGCCGCAAGACTTACTCTCGGCTTGCTAAACGCATACGTACTAAACCCAACCTAGTTCGTCACACTTCCATTAAGTCGCCCCCCCCCGGGACCACAATCAAGTATTACATCGGGGGAGGTAAAGATTCAGCGAGTGCTGCTATCCATTTCTGCTGTTCTTGCTCTCTCTATTATTCTCTGTTGTACTAGAACTTCCTTCGCGAATAAACATACTGCGTTCCAGTTTTCGCGCGATGTTAACATCAGGTTAACCACGTTGTCGGGAGTCACCTGGGAACCGATCGTCCTCTCAAGGAAATTTCGTCGGAATTCGTAGCGCGGGCAAGTGAAGAATATATGCTCCGCTGTTTCACTTGTATCCAGACATGATGGACACGCTTCATCCACGTCATGCCCATACTTGTAAAGGTATGTCCTATAGCATCCGTGGCCCGTTAGGAACTGAGTAAGGTAAAAATTCACCTGGCCGTGTTTCCTTCCAGTCCATTCTTCTATATTCGGTATCAATCTGTAGGTCCATCTTCCCTTTGTGGAAGAAGTCCACTCGTGCTGCCTATTCATTCATTACATCATCATTCACCTGTTCAGGGTGCACTAGCCCCGTTCTCCTACTTATTAAACGTTTTCTCCTCTCTATCTCTACCAACATTCGTAGCGGCATCATTCCCGCTATCACCAAGGCTGCATCCGTAGATACTGTGCGAAAGGCAGAAATTACTCGGAGGGCAGATCTCCTGTAGGCCCCATCAACTCCTATTCTATATGTCTTCTTATCCATGGCCTCGGCCCATATAGGGGCTGCATATAGAGCAATCGATCTAACCACTCTCATCAGCAATTGCCTCTTCTCCTGTCTCGGACCTCCCAAGTTAGGCATTATCCGCGCGAGTGCGCCCGTTGCCGCCGCACACTTCCTACTAATATACGTCAGGTGCTCCTTGAATGTGAGTCTGTTGTCAATCATAACTCCTAAGTACTTGATAGACTGCTTCGATGTTATCCTTTGTTCGCCGACAGTTATGGTGATGTATTCCATTTTCTTTCTACTGCTTATTAATACGACATCCGTTTTATGATCAGCAAGTTTCAGACCTATACTCGCGATCCAGCTTCTAACTCTGCTAACTGCCGCATTGGACGTTCGTTCCAAATTATCAAGGTGTTTACCCCTCACCACGAGGGCTATATCGTCCGCAAATCCGATTATTTGTGCGCCCGTAGGAAGCCTAAGCCTCAGTACACCATCATACATGGCGTTCCATAGTTTTGGGCCCAGCACCGAACCCTGTGGTACCCCTGCTGTTATAGCGTATGACTTTCTGCCTTCGTCTGTATCATACAAAAGTACCCTATCCTTAAAGTAGTCCACTATGAGTTCCATCAAATATCCAGGTACGCTCCTCTCATCAAGTGCAGCCAGGGTGGCGTCCCAATCTGCCGAATTGAATGCGTTTTTGACATCCAGGGTGATGATTGCGCAATACTCCTTATCACCTTCAAACCAGCGGTCACCGCTGATGGCCTCTTTCGCTACGGTCATGACCGCCTCCATTGCGTCCACTGTGGAGCGCCCTTTTCGGAAGCCAAATTGGCGATCCGACAGGCCGTCTCTCTCCAATATCGTTTTGAGTCTTCTACATATTATCTTCTCCAGCAGTTTACCTACGGTATCGATCATACAAAGTGGGCGGTAACCTGTTGCATCCTGCGCACCGTTGCCCTTCGGGATGAGAACCAACCTCTGTCGCTTCCATATCCTTGGGAATTTCCTCTCCTGAATGCATGTATCAAATACTTTCCTAAACACCTCAACGTTGTTCTCTATAGCCACCTTAAGTGCGACGTTTGGGATTCCATCAATTCCCGGAGCCTTCCTGAGTTTCATTTCCTTCCAGATTGCATCGAATTCCTGGCCGCTGACTTCAGGAATGTCATCGTGCGACATACTGTCTCGCACAGCATACGTGATCTCGGCCCTCTCCGGAAAGAGGCCTTCAACAATCGACTGCAGCTTCTCCGCGCTTTCCCACCAGTAGCAGGGGAAACGTCCCCTACACACAGATCTCCTAGGCATAGCAGCATCACATGCAGTGTTGAGCATTTTGTATACGCCGCTCACTAATTGCTCGACCGTGCTGCCAGTCGTATGAAAAGACTACAACATCAATCTATACGTCTCCTCGTCAAAGCGGGAGTCCTTCCATTTAGGTCCCGTAAACTTCGGCAATCCCTTTCTTCTCGTGTTGACCCCAGTAACCGTCATCATGATTGCCTGATGGTCACTATTCGTGAAGTCCTCAATTTGCCTCCACGCGGTACGCGAAGTAAGGCCATCGCTAATAAACGACAAATCTATTATCGAGCTCGATCCAGCTCTCCTAAATGTGCTTTCTCTTCCGTCATGCATCAGCGCCACAGGAAGGGAAGCGAACGTTTCCAAGAGGCAGCGACCCCTGGCGTTAGTATATCTACTACCCCATTCGGTCGCCCAAGCGTTAAAGTCTCCTCCGATAATAACGGGGGTGTTCAAGCGCACGTGTGACGCCAGCCTCTCCAGCATATGTTGGAAGTCATCCATTGACCACCTCGGGGTGCGTAACAGCTGTAGACGAAAACTCCCTTTATCCTGGCCATAACGAAACCAATGTCCCGCGCATAGGTTTGCTGGAAGGGTAATGAACCACAAATCCATATAGCCGCAGTACTAGATCCGTCCGTGATCCAAGTACCATTCCTCGGTACCCTATAAGGTTCGCTTATGACTGCGACATTGATATTCTCCTCCTTTACCCTCTGGATCAATAGGTTCTGGGCTGCTACGCAATGGTTCAGATTAATCTGTATCAACTTCATCTCCTAGAATGTGATTTAAGAGCGCTAAGAAATTGCCGACACTTTCCACTGCCCGCGATATGGTTGGCGGATTTCGGCAATTTCTGACAATATGACCCTCCTGTCCGCACTTACGGCAAGATACCGAGCGGTCAACCTTACTCCTGCACTGATGAGCCATGTGCCCAAACTGCAAGCACCTAACGACCAAATGTGTGTGTGTATGTGAGTGTGTATGTGTGTGTGTGTGAAACCGGGCAGTCAGAAAAAACAGATTAACTTGAATTTAAAGCCACATCTAACTATTTGTGATGTTATTGATACAAATATAAGGAATATTTTGTTCGAGATACCATTTTGTTTTAATACTAAATTTCCCATTTATTTTTTATCCAACAATTGGAAAATGTCGGAAAAGACATAAGCAGCACCCACATTAATAGAAGATATTCTAGATATTTAAAATTACTATTATTCCTAACAATGTTGTGCCTTTTTACAAGTATTGACATTTTAGTGGAAGTTGCTACTAACATTTATGTCCATAATTATTTGCAAAAGTGTACCCTTTGAATAGTTTTCAGACATTAAATTCTGTATTCTTACAACCGTTTAAATAAGCAGCGATTGATTACGAAAGAAAATGTCTGAAAATGTTATTTTAATAACATAGTTAGCCCACTAGATTGAAAAAGGTCGTATTTTTTCAATATATGGCTAAACGTAGGAAAAAATAGGGTGTGTATATAAAGGATATATGTAAGCAGATGTTAGTATATATACTAGTATATATATATACTTTTGGTTAAGGTTATTTTAATACTACTAGACTACGCTTACTTACTCTCTTACACAGGGTGACTGTTAAGCTTATGGAAAAATATCAGTAAACTTACATATATTAGAAATACAACAATAGGCATTAAAAATCTGCGTACTTCAATTTAACTTAGCAATTAATTTAACTTAAAATGAAAAATATTAAAAATTTTTTATTCAAATAGTTATGATGATTAAAATGATATAATCGTAAATTAAAATAACTTTCTAGTAGTACCAACATATTAAAAAAAAATTAATAAAAAAGCACAAAAAAGTCTATGTACAATTTTAAAAATAAATCTAAATCTTATTATAGCACGGAGCGACAGCGAACTCAAAAAAAATTGTTTATATTCCTCGAATCCTCCAAATTTGTGTTATTTGACAAACACAGTTTATTTTTAATTTTTCACACAATATTATTGATTACTCGGAAATTTTTTAACAGATTTTAAAAGATTGTTTTCAGTTCTACTCAATTGTACAACTTAGACTATATAGTTACTCGAATTTTTTGTTTTTTGTCACAAAGTGTAATTCAGATATTTCGCTTCTTTTAATAGTTAATGCCTCGTAGTAGACTTTCTGGGTAGTAAAGTAGGTATTGTATTGGCTTATTAGACGAGAGCCCGTGGTTCAACTCCCGGTCCAGGTAACACGAAAAAAACTATATATGGTAAAAATATTTCTTTTTTCTACTTCCTCTTAACAGTCTTCTGGCACAAATTCTGAGAGCAAATAAAACTGTCAAGAAAAGTGTCTCAAAGCTGTGGTTCGGAGTCCACATTAAACTCTAGGCCCCGACATTCATGGATAAAATAACACACACAAAATTAATGGTGTGGGTCCAGTCATTTAACCACCCCTAAGGTGGTATTAGGATTCATCTGAAAATAGAATAGTATTATATTGTTGTGTATACCAATTGACGCTCTCTTTGGCAAACTTTATACGAACAATTTACAATTTTTAAAAACATAAGCAGTTTTTTCCACCAAGTTTATAATAACTATTGGTTATTACTAGGTGTGATCAAAAAATAATCGTTATTTTCAAATTTCGTGAGTTACGTATGTTCGAATTTCGATTTTTTTTTTAAGTTTAGCCGTGTTTTGGTGTGCTCTTCGATTTTTTACTATTCGAAAAAATGCATGATTGGGCTTTGGTTTCAATGTCATAGCCATACACCCATGATTCGTCACCAGTTATGACCTTTTTGAGCAAATCTGGATCATCGTTGAACGTTGTTGTTTTTGCTCAAAATTTAGCAATTTTGTAATAATCTTCGCCGCCGCACGCGTCATGCCTAAAAAACGATATGCCAACATCATTAGAAACCTCTCTAATAGTGATTCGACGATTATCCAAAATCATTTTCTTCACTGCTTCAATGTTTTAATCGGTTGTTGACGTGCTCGAACGACCAGAGCGAGCATCGTCATTGACATCTTCTCGGCCTTAGGTTAGGTTAGGTTAGGTCGGAGTGGTAGCTCTGTTATCACAAAGCTCACTTGAGCACGCATAGCGGCCCGTTGTGATGCCACGGGTGAACGCAGTCCCTGTACTAACCAAGTTCCACCAAAATCAGGGAAATGGAAAAAGGTGGTCAGCGCAATGGCTGCGGACTAGCCAAACGCCACAGTCAACATATCAAATGTCCTTGCACATTTAATTTAATTTTTATACAAAACTTAATACAGTTTTTTTATCCACTTTGGCGAATAGTAAAAAATCGAAGAGCACACCAAAACACGACTAACCTTTTTATCTGTCAAAAGCAAACTGACAATCCAAAATGGCTGATATTGTCAACATATGTAACAGATGTGTGTACCAACATAACAGAAAAAAAAAATATGCGAAAATCGAACATACGTAGCTCACGAAATTTAAAAATAACGGTTATTTTTTGATCACACCTTTTACATACATATTAAAAAATGATAATATAAAATAACATAAAAACGAAAATTGCATAAAAGACACATTTAACTGTAGACTTAACGCAAAATTCTCTAAAGCCGGAAAAAGATCTTTTTTCGATTTTATATGGATAAATTTAATGTTACCGACAATTGTCTCTCTAGTATGCCAGAGAGAGAGAGTAATTTTACTTAAAAAAATTAAGACATTTCAATATTTTCGAAAAATTTTGAGAACAAAGCAAAGTGTAAAAATGTGTGGGTAGACTTTTTATACGTAGTGGATGTACAGACATACTCATGTATATGCATATATAAATATTAAATGAATGTTAAAAATATAAATACACATAATATGTTTTAATATGCCTTTAGGGCATAAGAAAATGTCAAAAACAAAAGAAACGAAAAAGGGATTGGAAAATATTTTTGTGAATTTTAATGATTATCGCAGTAATTATTATTTATTTTATGTTCATTTTTTGTTTTCGTTTTCTTTTTTGGTCTTTTTTATAATAAATATGCAATATTATTGCGACTGTGTATGTAAGAACACAAGTATATATGTGCAGAAATTTTTCTGTCACAAATTATTGTATTAAAAGATTCATTTTATATACATATGTATATGTATGTATATTTACATTTTTTATTGGAAATTTAAAGTTTTTATAATACAACTATGTTAGCATATTTTTTCAATTTATCGTTCCTTTATGTAGAATTTGACTGTCTAAATTAATTAAATAATCGCTAATATTTTTCATAATAGTTTTTAAAATATATTGTTACGAAAATGGAGAATTTTAGATACTGGTGTTTTGCTTTTACATCATTAAACATTAAAATTATAAACAAAAGCTACATAAACAAAAACAATGAACTTGTTTATACTGCGTAATATAACACGCAGCCACGAACATTTGCATTCAAGAGCGTTCATCAAATTCAAGGCAAATTCATAGGAGGTAGCAGTAACTCTACAACAAGTACAACAATGCAAAAACAACAGGCAATTTGTTTTTGTTAAAGATTACTCAGCTTGTCAAAAAAATTAACCCTCAAACTTCCATAGGAAATTAGTTAAAGCAATTAAATAAAACTAAATAAATATTATATATTTAAAATTTTTTTGATATTTATGTCATGCTAAATTACACAATAGTGCAGCACATATAAATTAAAAAAAATAATTCATGCTGTCAATAGCATTTCCACTTTACGTAAAGAACATGTTTTTATATGGCCATCAAGAAAAATATCAGCTGCAAACGTTATTTCTTATTTGCCATAGTTTAGGTACTTAGATTGAGAGAGCGAATTCTTTTGTTTTTTTTTGGTAACTCATCACTCTCGTCTAAATAAATATAAATATAGTAAATCTAGATTGTAGCTTAAAATGTATATGTATTTAGTGTTAAAGGCTTAAATATTTTTAATCATCTTGCAAAAATTTTAATCTAATTGGCATTAAAATAGTAATCCTAAAGAATTTCTAGAGTGCGTATCGTTAAGGATACATGCGGTACATATGAGGGTTTATGACTAATATAAATACGAAATTGAAAATCGAAACAAAATACACAAAAACAAACATTCCAAAACTCGTCAGCTGTTGAGATAAGGCTACCTTCTATGAATTTACCTTGATCAGATTGTTTAAGTTGCCATATAAAATGCAAGGCAAAGCAGGCAACTGAGTTAGTAAAAGTTCAGTCAGTCTTGTATGAAGGCGCGGTGTGTTTGAAGAGAATAATCGTGTTTTGAATATCTCCTTTACAAAGATCAGTCGAACAATTGTCTAGTAATTGTTATTGTTTAAGGGTGTAAACAGAAGAATAACAAACAAAGCAATTGTTGTTGTATACATAAAGTTGTGAACAGTGGCACACAGAATTGTGCGAATAATAAAGAAATTTAATTAAAACTAAACATTTGCAATCTACGAGCTCATATTTTAGACGTTTCTAAAAGGTAAAAACGTAACAATATTTAAAAATGAGGGTTCGAAAAGCGATGGTTTTCATGTCATAAGTTTCACTCATATTAAATATACTTATATTTCATACATAGGTCAATAAAAAGTAAAAAGCTTATTGTGTATCTTAATCTAACTTTATACTTAAAGTTGTTTTTCGTTTCGGGTGATTGTAAATTGTAATACATAGATATTTTGCGCAAACAGTATAAGTGTGTGTATTTTCAGGTGATTTTCGACGAGTATTGCAATTAATTTGCTTCCATTATGCACTGAAATAAACTCTCAGCACACTTACTACATTCCTCGTTGGTACATGTAAGTTTATTATTGAAACGACTTTCAAGATTGTCATTGAAAAAGCTCTTCATTTTATATTGAACTTATCTAATAGCCCTGCATTTATCTCGCCGTTATGGTGCACTTCAGTGTAGTGAAATATGCCTAATTCGCTATTTAAGACCGCAGTATGGTTGTGTCAACAAAAGACACTATTCATACCAGTATTCCATATACATACTACATTCGTTTATTGATTAAATATGTACGTGGATTATTGCATCCTTATATTTATTTACAAATTAATACAAATTATGTGGTTCATTGCCTTTGTTTTTACTGCTCAATTAAATGAATTTTTTTTCTTTTTATGCTACTAATATGATTGGGATACAATCTGTCGCAAGAATAATTAAAAATTACTTTACACCACCCGTTGAAATTTAAACATCCGCCTTGGGAAAAGACAGAAACTCCATAAACATTGAGAATTGCTTATCGTTTTTATGTATATATAGCCGTTGGTTATTATGTCATTATACCCTACATTCAACTTAAGTATGTTTACACTAGATATGCATTCATAAAATTTGTTGTTTTTGACGCTTTTTTGTTGTGTGCCTGACCTACCACAACATATTCTGCGTTTTGTCTAAAATTTTTTTATCCTAGCCTACTAAATTTTGCCAGTGGCTGAAAACAATAACTATTACAATAAATAAACATTTCTGTTTTCATTTTTGTTTTTATGCATATAAAAAATAACAAACTGATAAAAACATTTATTTTTTTCAATTTTATTTTTATTTTTTATTATGTTTATCTATTAATAATTTTTATGTTTTATTATTTGCTTCAGGCATTATATTCTTTTACTGCCAAGGGTATTATTTCAGGTTGTTGCTTCTGGTACTTAAAACAACGCATAGCATGTACCAAGGTACGTTCAACAAAAATTTATTTTATTCCTCATCTATTTCCATTTGTATTGATTTTCTTGTACACAACATAATCATTATAAAATATATTTTTAAACTTTTGTAATATATATACAAATTATATATAAAAATGAATGTCTATTTATTTGTTAGTGGGTTTGTTTGAAGTCTAAAGATGGCTAAACGGCTGGAACAATTTTTTTTGAAATTTTAACAGTACCTTCCTGTATTTCTGGAAGGAACTATAGGCTACTTTTTATGTTCAAAGGCAAATAAAATAAAATAAAATAAATAGAAAAAGTATGAGTGTTATTGTCTAACAAAATATTACGTATACATCGCCCGTCAGCGCTATACAATATTTTATACACGACAGCAATTGCAATCTTATACATAAAAATGAATGTGTGTTTGTTTGTATGTTTGAAGTTTATATACGACTAAACGGCCGATTTTCTTGAAATTTTCACAGTATCTTCCTGTATGTCTGGAAGGAGTTATAGGCTACTTTTTATGTTTAAATTTCAAATGAGCGAGGTGCCACGCCCACATATACTGCATTATCTGCCATTGTAAGCTAATAACAAAATGGGTATATTGGTAAAACTATAATAGGCTGATACCTCAAATTTTTTACAAGTAACTACAGTTTCAATATAAATATTTTGGACAAAAATTAGCGAACTAGCATATAAAGTAAATACAAAAATCTCTATATCTGAAAAACTGTAACAGCAAGAGTACCCAATTTTTATACAAGTATCTTTGGTATAAATATAAATATTTTGGACAAAAATAGGCGATGTAGCAAAAAAGTGGGCGTAACTCCTCCCATATAAATAAATTATAAAATCTGCATATCTAGAACACCAGAACAGTTAAACTACTCAAATTTTGTACGAATATCTTTAGGTTCAATATGGGCGACCTATCATTAGGGGGCATGGCACCTCCCATATAAAGTAAATACTAAATTCTGCATAACTAGAAAACTTTAACAGTTGGAGTCTCCAAATTTTGTACAAGTAACTTTTGTTTAAATATAAATATTTTGGACAAAAATTGGGAGTTCAGCAAAATCGGGCGTGGCACCGATTAAATTATATAATAATATTTATAAATAATATTTAATATTATTAAATACTAAAATGTACATATCTAGAACACCATAACAGTTAGACTGCACAAATTTTGTACGAATATGTAAAGGTTCAATATCAATATTTTTGTTAAAAATGGGCGATCATGCATTAGGGGCGTGGTAAACTCCATATGAACTAATTATTAAAATCTGTATATCTAGAAAACTATAACAGCTAGAGTCCCCAATTTTATATTCCAGCTATAATAAGGTGGTGCCTCTCAAGTGAAGTAATTACAAAAATTTTTATATTCTTATTAATTAATAATATTGGAAAAACTCTCTGATTAAATTATTATATACACCCAAACCTGTTTTTACACGGTTTTTTTTACGCGAATTTGAAATAACACGGTTTTTTTTCAATAACTGCCATGTTGATACTTGACGGCCTTCAAATGACAAATAAGTTGGCAGAACACTTTTTGACATGTGATAATATAATTGAAAGAGCTGTGAAATTTCAATCAGGTCTACAAACATGTATGGCTAGATACAGAGAGCTCTATAAAGAGCTTTCCAAAGTTGGATCACAACGCACTATAACAGAATTTGCTGTTAAAAGAAATAAACCAGCGCCAGAAGCAGCTTCTGAAGCTGTAGAAGGAATAAGTATTTCTACTGACGAGACTGATATTGAGCCACCCCAGCAAAAGAGAATGCGCTTGATATCAGAAACTGACTCCGAATAAAATAAAAAAAATTTTTATTGTAAATAATTCCGTTACTAATTGTCTTAAGAGTTTGATAACTAATTTTATTTTTGTAAATGAAAGAGAATTTTTAAGTTTTTTCTTTATTTTTTTATAATCATAAAATGAAATAAAATAAAAACTCTGTTATACTATTGAACTAAATCTGTGCATTTTTATAAAGTTATTCAATTTTTTAGGCATATGTAGGCTGCTGCATCAATCCTATGTATATCTTTTCAGTTTGTTTATACACTTACATACATACATAATATTTGTCTTTTTTTACGCGTTTTTTTTACACCGTATCCACTGGAACGTATCTACCGCGTAAAAAAAGGTTTGGGTGTATTGAAATATGCAATAGTAAGGTATGTATATGACCCTTAAATGGTTGAATTTGAAATTTTCAACTCATATGTACATAGTAGGTACTAAAATTCATACTATTTAAATATTTATCTCGAAAAACATATACATATGTAATAGTTATGTTATTGTTTACTTCTAAAAATGTTGTTTACTTCTAATAAAAATATTATTTATTTGTCACATATCTTGAGAAATACATGAGGTAAATTTTATAATCAGAATATTATTGGGCGATGAATGGGCATTTAACAATAGGCAGTAATATTTTCATTCATTACTTATAATTACCTAAGTAATAAAATGTAAACTGTCAATATTTTTCCCGAATAAAAAAAGTAGTTGCAAAACTCAACAAAAAAATTATCTGTGACCAACGCAAATACAATTATTTGTTAAATTTTAATAACATTAATTTTTTCAGAAGGTTTTTGACCTGAACCGATTTTTTACCTGTTCATATTAGGTAAAATATAAAGAAATAAATATAATACGCAATCGGTTTTGGAATTCAGTTGAATCTTTGATTCTAAACAAATTAAACGTTACTTCAGTGACATTTATTTTGCAACAATTTATAAAAATGCCCCCAAAAAAGCATCCCTTTCCAAAAGCACCAAACATGCATTGCGTTTGCAATCCCAGAGAGCAAATGAAAGTTCGGAAATGCGTAAAATTCGCCTCAGGACTGAAAGGAGTCGAGCTTCAACCTCTAGAGCAGCCGAAATGCCATTACAACGTAAATAACGCCTTGAAGGCCTACGATAACGGGCCACAACATCAAGAGCTACTGAAACGCCTTCAGAAAGCCAAGAGCGTATTGAAAGTCAACGAAATCTTACCTTTTTAGCACGTGCTTCTGAAACGCCGTCAGAACGCTAAAGACGTCTTGAATGTCTTCAACAACATGCCACAACCGCACGAGCTACCGAGACATCGTTGGAATATGAAGGTCGACTACAAAGCCAGCGAAATCGTGCCGAAACATCACGAGCCACAGAAATGCCTTCAGAACGTGAAATACGTCTTGAATTACGAGCATCAACATCTAGAGTGCTGAGACACTTGATCAACGTAATGCACGTCGTAAACGAAAACGATCCCAATTATCAAGGTCAAGAACTGATGAGACAATGGATCAACGCGATGTACGCCTAGAAGGAGAAAGACTACGAGCATCAACATCTAGAGCTGCGGAGGCAACAGATCAACGTGATGCACGTGTAGAAGGAGAGAGGATACGAGCATCAACACTAGATCTGCTGAGACACTTGATCAACGTGGTGCAAGTCTTAGAAGAAAACGATCCCAATCATCAAGATCTAGAACTGATGAGACGCCGGATCAACGCGATGTACCCCTAGAAAGAGAGAGTCTACGAGCATCAACATCTAGAGCTGCCGAGACGCCGAATCAACGTATTACTCGAATTCAGAGTCAGCAACGTAGAGCCGCAGCATTAATAGAAATAGAATAAGAAATAATTATTATGAAACATTGTAAGTATCAGTAACAAAATAAATATTTTAAAATCCAGATTTCTTCTTATTTTATTACTTTGAGGTTATTGACTAAAAATAATGAAAATATACATAAGAAAAAATGTATATCAATATATTTTGAATATTTATATTTCATATCGATGGGAGTAGCGAAGCACACCGGTTTTTAGCTAGTTATTGTATAAAACCCTGTGTAAAACATGCGGCTGCCTTGATCACACAATTCGATAACGAAATTCGATTGGAAAAGTGAGTTGATTATAATCGCTATCTATAATTAAGTTGTTAGTCTATTAGGAAGTGTGCTAAATTACTAGTTCGCACCAAAGACTCTGGTCTTTTACAATACACAGTGCCTTATTGAGCTCGTAAATAATTTAACATAATTTGTAATTATTATTAAATAAAACTACTAATGCACCAACAATAAGTGGAGAGTAACAATCACTATTTATCATAGAACCTAAACGATTATTTATTCCATTCTATTAATTGTTTTCAATATTGAAGCATTATAGACTAGACCTCCTTTAACATTATGCTGTAGACAGTGACAGGAGTCGCCGTAGTTTAGTAGGTAGTGTGTTGGCTTATTAGACGCAAGGCCATGGTTCAAACCCCAGATCAGACATCAAAACGAAATATGAAAAAATATTTCTTCGGCGACTTCTTCTCAGAGAATACGTAAAATTGCCATGAGAAGTTTCTTAAAAAATCTGTCGTTCGGAGTCGACTTTAATCTATAGGTACCGCCACTGTATGTATAAAATTACACACAACATGAGTGGTGTGAGAAGCTATGTCGTAATCCTGACTGAAGGATTGTAATGGCCAATTATGTATGTTATGAATATATATGTATTTGACACAGACTGAGAATAAGATCATATATTGATATATTCTTCTACTTCTTATACTAATCGTCGGGAAATTTCCTCCTTCGGTGTTTTGGACGCTATTAAGATTAATTTAAAAAATTATTCTTACTTTTCAATGTGGTTTACTACGTCAGTGTTGGCAATCTGCTCATATATAGTATGCAGCACTTGATTCATATGATGTACAGGGTAATAGCACAAGCTATATATGTGTCTTAGAAAGGGTAAGCTTGTTTCTTAACTAACACTTATTGAGTAGAAGAATTCTTCGTTTCATCACAAAACTGACGTTATTGTTTTATGTTACGACGGTACCAGTGTAAATAAACTCTTCAACAAGCTCAAAACTGTAATCGTTCCCTACATTTTGTTTACTTCTACTGGGCATAGGTCTTTATTCTAATTTTTACAGTAAGAAATGTCTTAACTAAATCCCTTCATCAGATGTCTGGGGTTACTTTCTGTGGTACGGTACAAATAAAATTATACGCTATATACACCTAAGGATGAACCCAGCTTCAGTCATAGTATTGTGGGATGTCTCTTGCGATTGGGTCACTGACAACAAGCTGTTAAAAATCGACCTAAATTTACCAAGAAACCGTTTCGGAAACTGTTGTAAAATCAGAACCTCCCAGTTCATAAACCTAAAGTGACTCAAAACTGCATTCAACAAAATTTACCACCATTCATCTCCTCTATAAAATGGTCCATTGGCTGTACCGACTTGTAACCGTTTACGTTTAGACACAAAAGAGGCCTCAACATTTAACCTCTTCAGACAGTTTTGATTAGTATTGCGGCCAATTATCCATTTGACCAAACATGTAAAAAATATGTAGTTACGTATTTTCACAAAATCGATTGTAATTAATAGCATAATAAAATAATAGCATAAAATGTATGTATCAGTATTTGTGGCCCAACTACGTATAGTTGTAAATCAGTTTGTGGCTTAAGAGCATTGAGCTACCTAGATTGGTTACACCTACCGGGAGAGAGTTGTTTGGTACAGTATTATGACTTACTGACAGATCCCATTGAACAAAAATATGAGAGACTGTATCCATGTTGAGAGTTTACTAGATTTTAAACTTTTTATCTACTACTGTTGTGCTTTAAAAATGAATTATTAAATGTGTTAACTGATTACTGATCTACTTGGCAATTGTATTTTTCTATTGACATTGAAATAATGTTCTCTGAAAAAAACAGAAGAAAATGTAAGCAGCCTTGTAGTAGTAAGTAAGTGTGTACGCTTATTAGACGCGAAACCAAGTTTCAAACTCCAGGTCAGACATCACCAACAAACTAAAATATTAAAAATATATTTTTTCTGTGACTTCCTCTCAGCAGATTTCTGGCAAAAACTTTGGGAGTAAATGAAATTGCCATTAAAAGTTTTTCAAAAATCTGTCGTTCGGAGTCGACTTTAAGCTGTAGGTCCCGCCACTCAAGTATAAAATTAACATACACAATATAAGTGATGTAAGAAGCTAGGTCGTAGTCCTAAATGAAGCGTTTTTTTATAGCTATGCGAGCTAAAGGCTGGGAATCTTCAAATGACATTGGTAGTCCGGTCTACAATGTGTACGATTCGCCGCAATTCTTACTCTCGGCTTGCTAAACGCATACGTACTAAACCCAACCTAGTTCGTCACACTTCCATTAAGTCGACACACCCCCGGGACCACAATCAAGTATTACATCGGGGGAGGTAAAGATTCAGCGAGTGCTGCTATCCATTTCTGCTGTTCTTGCTCTATCTATTATCCTCTGTTGGACTAGAACATCCTTCGCGAATAAACATACCGCGTTCCATTTTTCGCGTGATGTTAACATCAGGTTAACCACGGTATCGGGAGTCACCTGGGATCCGATCGTCCTCTCCAGGAAATTTCATAGGAATTCGCATCGCGGGCAAGTGAAGAATATATGCTCCGCTGTTTCGCTTGTATTTAGACATGATGGACACGCTTCATCCACATCATGCCCATACTTGTAGAGGTATGTTCTGTAGCAACCGTGACCCGTTAAGAACTGTGTAAGGTAAAAATTCACTTGGCCGTGCTTCCCTCTAGTCCATTCTTCTATATTTGGTACCAATCTGTAGGTCCATCCTTCCCTTTGTGGAAGAAGTCCGCTCGTGCTGCCACCTATTCATTTCATCATCATTCACCTGGTCATATCACCAAGGCTGCATCCGTAGATACCGTGCGGAAGACAGAACTCCTATTCACGATGGGACGGAGACAGATGGTGTATTAGCCTGAAAGCCGCCTGTACCAGATTTCACTCCGGCACATATTAGTAACAGAATACCCCATCCGCCAGCCCATGTCATCAAATCATAATAATTCAGCGTAGTCCAGTATGCCATAATCAGAATCTTACTGGTATCAATTCTGATGCCTATACTACTAGGCTCCGATCGTCCACATCCGTTAGGAGCGTACTTACACGCATGTTGGTCTGTGATTCCCACGGTGCTAACGTGATACCCCGGTAGTTCAATACTTTGAGCGGCATTGTTACGCTTTGAAGCGTCAGTGTCATTGGGTATATGCCACACTTTTCATCCACACCCTCTACTTCTGCCCTCCCATTTAGTCGCCTTTTACGACATGCAGGGACCCACTGTGGTAGGATTCTAACCCACTACCACACAGGTATCCTAACTGACGGGTTGTAACGACCAAATGTTTTTTTTTTCTTTCTTGAGCCGGAGGTGGGAATCTTCGAAAGACACTTTTGTTCCAACAAAAGAGTGCACGATTCACCATCACTGGTGCCTACGTACTAAACCAACCTCATACACACTTTAACCCCTCTCCCCCCGCGGGACTGCCGTAAGGTATTACTTCGCGGTTAGCTTAAAAGCTTTACCACATTAATTCAAATTTCGCGAGTACTATCATAACTTCAGCCATTCTCTGGCTATATTGACTCCATAGAATTCTACAGTTCAACAGTTCTTCCATTAGCCGGTTTGGTCCTAAATTCGTTTCTCCCGGCCATCTAAATCTGGGACAGCATGTTAGTATATGCTCCGCCTCTTCCTCCTCATCTACACAGTTTGGGCATATAGGAGAAGTGTCATGGCCAAATCTGTGGAGGTACTTCCTGAAGCACCCATGACCAGTTAGGAACTGGGTCACGTAGTAGTTCAACTCGCAATGTTCGTATTCCTGCTCTCCCTCATCCGTTAGGTATATTACCTTCCTGTCCTGAAAGTAATTGTTCAGTATCTCCATTAAGTATGGCGGCGTAGCCATGTTAAAGAGGGCTCTCATAATCCGCCCCCAATTCGCTGAGTTGAACGCGTTTCTAACGTCAAGTGTGACAACCTCGCAGTATTCCTTGGTGCCAAATCTCCATCTTTCGCCCTATATTGCATCTCTTGCAATGTCGACCACTCTTCTTATCGCGTCAATAGTGGACCGTCCTTTCCTAAATCCGTATTGCAGGTCCGAGAGAACTCCTCCTGCCTCGGCACACGTCAGTAGTCGATTGTATATTATCCTCTCCAGTATTTTTTCCATCGTGTCGAGTAGACAGATGGGCCGGTACGACGATGGTTCCCCTGGTGGTTTGCCAGGTTTTGGAATGAGAACCAATTTCTGCTTCTTCCATCTACGTGGAAAAACACCTTCGACGAAGCACGTGTGGAACACCTTGGCCAACATATCCGGTCTAAGCCATATAGCCGCCTTAAGTGCCCTATTTGGGATTCCGTCTGGCCCCGGTGTTTTCCTATTTCCTATTCCAGTGCATGCTGCGAGTACCTACTCTCCTGTTACCTCGGGTATGGTATGAATGGCCTCCGGCTCCCTACTTATAAAAGTGTAGGGCTGGCCCTTGCTCCTTTTAATGGCTCTTCTAAGTTGATGCCTCATATGAAGCCCGTTCGGCTTCCCATATCGGTCTTCCACTCGTGCGCTGGGCCCGTCTTCTCGCCCCAAAGCATGCCGACCGCAGTCTTCAAATCTCGTCATTCCACCAGTAGCAGGGGGAACGTCCCCTACACACAGTTCTCCTAGGCATAGCAGCATCACATGCAGTGTTGAGCATTTTGTATACGCCGCTCACTAATTGCTCGACCGTGCTGCCAGTCGTATGAAAAGACTACAACATCAATCTATACGTCTCCTCGTCAAAGCGGGAGTCCTTCCATTTAGGTCCCGTAAACTTCGGCAATCCCTTTCTTCTCGTGTTGACCCCAGTAACCGTCATCATGATTGCCTGATGGTCACTATTCGTGAAGTCCTCAATTTGCCTCCACGCGGTACGCGAAGTAAGGCCATCGCAAACAAACGACAAATCTATTATCGAGCTCGATCCAGCTCTCCTAAATGTGCTTTCTCTTCCGTCATGCATCAGCGCCACAGGAAGGGAAGCGAACGTTTCCAAGAGGCAGCGACCCCTGGCGTTAGTATATCTACTACCCCATTCGGTCGCCCAAGCGTTAAAGTCTCCTCCGATAATAACGGGGGTGTTCAAGCGCACGTGTGACGCCAGCCTCTCCAGCATATGTTGGAAGTCATCCATTGACCACGTCGGGGGTGCGTAACAGCTGTAGACGAAAACTCCCTTTATCCTGGCCATAACGAAACCAATGTCCCGCGCATAGGTTTGCTGGAAGGGTAATGAACCACAAATCCATATAGCCGCAGTACTAGATCCGTCCGTGATCCAAGTACCATTCCTCGGTACCCTATAAGGTTCGCTTATGACTGCGACATTGATATTCTCCTCCTTTACCCTCTGGATCAATAGGTTCTGGGCTGCTTCGCAATGGTTCAGATTAATCTGTATCAACTTCATCTCCTAGAATGTGATTTAAGAGCGCTAAGAAATTGCCGACACTTTCCACTCCCCGCGATATGGTTGGCGGATTTCGGGTCGTCCACTTTGCAGAACATACAAAGAGGTTCCTTTTCGCAATTTCTGACAATATGACCCTCCTGTCCGCACTTACGGCAAGTTACCGAGCGGTCAACCTTACTCCTGCACTGACGAGCCATGTGCCCAAACTGCAAGCACCTAACGACCAAATGTTTTTTTTTTTTTTTATAGCTTTACGAGCTAAAGGTTGGGAATCTTCGAAAGACATTGGTAGCCCGGCCTACCAATGTGCACGATTAGCCGCAAGACTTACTCTCGGCTTGCTAAACGCATACGTACTAAACCCAACCTAGTTCGTCACACTTCCATTAAGTCGCCCCCCCCGGGACCACAATCAAGTATTACATCGGGGGAGGTAAAGATTCAGCGAGTGCTGCTATCCATTTCTGCTGTTCTTGCTCTCTCTATTATTCTCTGTTGTACTAGAACTTCCTTCGCGAATAAACATACTGCGTTCCAGTTTTCGCGCGATGTTAACATCAGGTTAACCACGTTGTCGGGAGTCACCTGGGAACCGATCGTCCTCTCAAGGAAATTTCGTCGGAATTCGTAGCGCGGGCAAGTGAAGAATATATGCTCCGCTGTTTCACTTGTATCCAGACATGATGGACACGCTTCATCCACGTCATGCCCATACTTGTAAAGGTATGTCCTATAGCATCCGTGGCCCGTTAGGAACTGAGTAAGGTAAAAATTCACCTGGCCGTGTTTCCTTCCAGTCCATTCTTCTATATTCGGTATCAATCTGTAGGTCCATCTTCCCTTTGTGGAAGAAGTCCACTCGTGCTGCCACCTATTCATTACATCATCATTCACCTGTTCAGGGTGCACTAGCCCCGTTCTCCTACTTATTAAACGTTTTCTCCTCTCTATCTCTACCAACATTCGTAGCGGCATCATTCCCGCTATCACCAAGGCTGCATCCGTAGATACTGTGCGAAAGGCAGAAATTACTCGGAGGGCAGATCTCCTGTAGGCCCCATCAACTCCTATTCTATATGTCTTCTTATCCATGGCCTCGGCCCATATAGGGGCTGCATATAGAGCAATCGATCTAACCACTCTCATCAGCAATTGCCTCTTCTCCTGTCTCGGACCTCCCAAGCCTCCGCCCGTTGCCGCCGCACACTTCCTACTAATATACGTCAGGTGCTCCTTGAATGTGAGTCTGTTGTCAATCATAACTCCTAAGTACTTGATAGACTGCTTCGATGTTATCCTTTGTTCGCCGACAGTTATGGTGATGTATTCCATTTTCTTTCTACTGCTTATTAATACGACATCCGTTTTATGATCAGCAAGTTTCAGACCTATACTCGCGATCCAGCTTCTAACTCTGCTAACTGCCGCATTGGACGTTCGTTTCAAATTATCAAGGTGTTTACCCCTCACCACGAGGGCTATATCGTCCGCAAATCCGATTATTTGTGCGCCCGTAGGAAGCCTAAGCCTCAGTACACCATCATACATGGCGTTCCATAGTTTTGGGCCCAGCACCGAACCCTGTGGTACCCCTACTGTTATAGCGTATGACTTTCTGCCTTCGTCTGTATCATACAAAAGTACCCTATCCTTAAAGTAGTCCACTATGAGTTCCATCAAATATCCAGGTACGCTCCTCTCATCAAGTGCAGCCAGGGTGGCGTCCCAATCTGCCGAATTGAATGCGTTTTTGACATCCAGGGTGATGATTGCGCAATACTCCTTATCACCTTCAAACCAGCGGTCACCGCTGATGGCCTCTTTCGCTACGGTCATGACCGCCTCCATTGCGTCCACTGTGGAGCGCCCTTTTCGGAAGCCAAATTGGCGATCCGACAGGCCGTCTCTCTCCAATATCGTTTTGAGTCTTCTACATATTATCTTCTCCAGCAGTTTACCTACGGTATCGATCATACAAAGTGGGCGGTAACCTGTTGCATCCTGCGCACCGTTGCCCTTCGGGATGAGAACCAACCTCTGTCGCTTCCATATCCTTGGGAATTTCCTCTCCTGAATGCATGTATCAAATACTTTCCTAAACACCTCAACGTTGTTCTCTATAGCCACCTTAAGTGCGACGTTTGGGATTCCATCAATTCCCGGAGCCTTCCTGAGTTTCATTTCCTTCCAGATTGCATCGAATTCCTGGCCGCTGACTTCAGGAATGTCATCGTGCGACATACTGTCTCGCACAGCATACGTGATCTCGGCCCTCTCCGGAAAGAGGCCTTCAACAATCGACTGCAGCTTCTCCGCGCTTTCCCACCAGTAGCAGGGGGAACGTCCCCTACACACAGATCTCCTAGGCATAGCAGCATCACATGCAGTGTTGAGCATTTTGTATACGCCGCTCACTAATTGCTCGACCGTGCTGCCAGTCGTATGAAAAGACTACAACATCAATCTATACGTCTCCTCGTCAAAGCGGGAGTCCTTCCATTTAGGTCCCGTAAACTTCGGCAATCCCTTTCTTCTCGTGTTGACCCCAGTAACCGTCATCATGATTGCCTGATGGTCACTATTCGTGAAGTCCTCAATTTGCCTCCACGCGGTACGCGAAGTAAGGCCATCGCTAATAAACGACAAATCTATTATCGAGCTCGATCCAGCTCTCCTAAATGTGCTTTCTCTTCCGTCATGCATCAGCGCCACAGGAAGGGAAGCGAACGTTTCCAAGAGGCAGCGACCCCTGGCGTTAGTATATCTACTACCCCATTCGGTCGCCCAAGCGTTAAAGTCTCCTCCGATAATAACGGGGGTGTTCAAGCGCACGTGTGACGCCAGCCTCTCCAGCATATGTTGGAAGTCATCCATTGACCACCTCGGGGTGCGTAACAGCTGTAGACGAAAACTCCCTTTATCCTGGCCATAACGAAACCAATGTCCCGCGCATAGGTTTGCTGGAAGGGTAATGAACCACAAATCCATATAGCCGCAGTACTAGATCCGTCCGTGATCCAAGTACCATTCCTCGGTACCCTATAAGGTTCGCTTATGACTGCGACATTGATATTCTCCTCCTTTACCCTCTGGATCAATAGGTTCTGGGCTGCTTCGCAATGGTTCAGATTAATCTGTATCAACTTCATCTCCTAGAATGTGATTTAAGAGCGCTAAGAAATTGCCGACACTTTCCACTGCCCGCGATATGGTTGGCGGATTTCGGCAATTTCTGACAATATGACCCTCCTGTCCGCACTTACGGCAAGATACCGAGCGGTCAACCTTACTCCTGCACTGATGAGCCATGTGCCCAAACTGCAAGCACCTAACGACCAAATGTGTGTGTGTTTTTTTTTTTTTTTTTTTTTTTTTGTCTTGAGCCGGAGGTGGGAATCTTCGAAAGACACTTTTGTTCCAACAAAAGAGTGCACGATTCACCATCGCTGGTGCCTACGTACTAAACCCACCCCCTACACACTTCAACCACTCTCCCCCCGCGGGACTGCCGTAAGGTATTACTTCGCAGAGGGCTGGTTAGCTTGAGAGCTTTATCACGTTAATTCAAATTTCGCCTCCGTTCTTCCAGTCTTCGGAGTACTATCAAAACTTCAGCCATTCTCTGGCTATATTGACTCCATAAAATCCTACAGTTCAACAGCTCTTCCATTAGCCGGTTTGGTTCCAAATTCGTTTCTCCCGGCCATCTAAATCTGGGACAGCATGTAAGAATATGCTCCGCATCTTCCTCCTCATCTACACAGTTTGGGCATAGAGGGGAAGTGTCATGACCAAATCTGTGCAGGTACTTCCTGAAGCACCCATGACCAGTTAGGAACTGGGTCACGTAGTAGTTCAACTCGCAATGTTCGTTCTTCATCCAAGGGGTTACATGAGGGACAAGACGAAATGTCCATCTTCCCTTTAGACTGCTCTCCCATCGTGACTGCCATTTGTGCATGGAAGTCCTTCGTTCCTCCGCTTTTATAGCCGCTATTTGTCCCGGGTGCTCGAGACGGCGAAGGTATATCCTTCTCATTTCTTCCGCCAGTATATCTATTGGTATTGTCTTTGCCAATACCAAAACTGCTTCATCAGACACTGTCCTGAAGCCACTTATCCGTCTAATCGCGCTTAGACGATACACCGAGGACAGTATCCTCCTCGTCGTCCCCACTGAGAGTGCCTCCGACCATATTGGGCAAGCATATAGCATTATCGACGTTACTACCGCCGAAATTATTCTCCTTTTAAATGGACCTGGTCCTCCAATATTTGGCATCATCCTCGCCAGTGCTCCCTGTGTTACAGATGCTTTTTCACCGATGTATTTCACGTGCTCCTTGAAGTTCAATCTGTCGTCGATAATCACTCCCAGGTATTTTATCGCCCTCTTCGATTCGATCCTTGTGCCTCCAACGGTCAGTTCCATCTTCTCCACTATCTTCCGGCCGCTTATCAAGACGGCCTCCGTTTTATGCGCAGCAAGTTTCAAACCTGCTTCATCCAGCCATGCTCCAACCTTTCGAATCGCTGTGTTCGTTTTCTCCTCTATTTCTCCTACCGTTTTAGCTACCGAGACTATGGCAATGTCATCTGCAAAGCCCACAATTGTAGTCCCGCTTGGCAATCGCAGTCGAAGTACTCCATCGTACATAATGTTCCATAGTAGTGGTCCAAGTACGGAGCCCTGTGGGACTCCCGACGTCACTACGTATTCCTGCTCTCCTTCATCCGTTAGGTATATTAGCTTCCTGTCCTGAAAGTAACTATTCAGAATCTCCATTAAGTATGGCGGCGTAGCCATGTTAAAGAGGGCTCTCATAATACGCCCCCAATTCGCCGAGTTGAACGCGTTTTTAACGTCAAGTGTGACAACCGCGCAGTACTCCTTGGTGCCAAATCTCCATCTTTCGCCCGCTATTGCATCTCTTGCAATGTCGACCACTCTTCTTATCGCGTCAATAGTGGATCGTCCTTTCCTAAAACCGTATTGCAGGTCCGAGAGAGCTCCTCCTGCCTCGGCACACGTCAGTAGTCGATTGTATATAATCCTCTCCAGTATTTTTCCCATCGTGTCAAGTAGACAGATGGGCCGATACGACGATGGTTCCCCTGGTGGTTTGCCAGGTTTTGGAATGAGAACCAATTTCTGCTTCTTCCATCTACGTGGAAAAACACCCTCGACGAAGCACTTGTGGAACACCTTGGCGAACATATCCGGTCTGAGCCGGATAGCCACCTTAAGTGCCCTATTTGGGATTCCGTCTGGCCCCGGTGTCTTCCTATCTCCTATTCCAGTGCATGCTGCGAGTACCTCCTCTCCTGTTACCTCGGGTATGGTATGAATGGCCTCCGGCTCCCTACTTATAAAAGTGTAGGGCTGGCCCCGTGGGAATAATGTACCAATTATCTCCCGTAGCAAAACTGGACAACCTAGTTTAGGCTGTTCTCGAGCACCGATTCTCTTGCAGACGACTCTGTACGCCGTCCCAAAAGGATTGATGTCAGCTTCCTGGCATGTTCGCTGAAAGGATAGTTTCTTGCTCCTTTTAATGGCTCTTCTAAGTTGATGCCTTAGATCCTCATAGGAAGCCCGTTCGGCTTCCCATGTCAGTCTTCCTCTCGTACGCTGGGCCCGTCTTCTCGCCCCAAAGCATGCCGACCGCAGTCTTCGAATTTCGTCATTCCACCAGTAGCAGGGGGAACGTCCCCTACACACAGTTCTCCTAGGCATAGCAGCATCACATGCAGTGTTGAGCATTTGGTATACGCCGCTCACTAATTCTTCGACCGTGCTGCCAGTCGTATGAAAAGACGACAACATCAATCTATACGTCTCCTCGTCAAAGCGGGAGTCCTTCCATTTCGGTCCCGTAAACTTCGGCAATCCGTTTCCTCTCGTGTTGCGCCCAGTAACCGTCATCACGATTGCCTGATGGTCACTATTCGTGAAGTCCTCAGTTAGCCTCCACGCGGTCCGCGAAACAAGGCCATCGCTCACAAACGACAAATCTATTATCGAGCTCGATCCAGGTCTCCTAAATGTGCTTCCTCTTCCGTCATTCATCAGCGCCACAGGAAGGGAAGCGAACGTTTCCAAGAGGCAGCGACCCCTGGCGTTAGTATATCTACTACCCCATTCGGTCGCCCAAGCGTTGAAGTCTCCTCCTATAATAACGGGGGTGTTCAAGCGCACGTGTGACGCCAGCCTCTCCAGCATATGTTGGAAGTCATCCATTGACCACCTCGGGGGAGCGTAACAGCTGTAGACGAAAACTCCCTTTATCCTGGCCATAACGAAACCAATGTCCCGCGCATAGGTTTGCTGGAAGGGTAATGAACCACAAATCCATATAGCCGCAGTACTAGATCCGTCCGTGATCCAAGTACTATTCCTCGGTACCCTATAAGGTTCGCTTATGATTGCGACATCGATATTCTCCTCCTTTACCCTCTGGACCAATAGGTCCTGTGCTGCTTCGCAATGATTCAGATTAATTTGTATTAACTTCATCTCCTAGATCGTGATTTAAGAGCGCTTTGAAACTGAGGACACTTACTGCTCCCAGCGATATGTTTGGCGAACCTTGGGTTATCCACTTTGCAGAACATGCAGAGTGGTTCCGGTTCGCAATTCCCAGCAATGTGACCGTCCTGTCCGCACTTGCGGCATGTTCCCGAGCGGTCAACTTTACTCTTGCACAGGCGGGCTATATGTCCAAACTGCAAGCATCGGAAGCATTTCGTCGGAATGTTCCTCTCGCGAATCCTGCATATGACCCAGCCGATCCTAATTTTACCTTCCTTCAGGAGAATAGCTGCATCTTCTGCACTAAGGTTCACCGTGGCCGTTTGTGTCCCACCGTATGCCCTCCTGAGACCAACTATGTCGGCTTCAGCGAAGCCCTCAAGACCTGGAATGTTCAGTATTGCGTTATATACATCTCCCTTCTCCGTGATCTCATCAATGTCCTTTATCTCAATTGTCTTCCTCTCCTTTAGAGCGCGGACAGTAGCGCATTCCCCTAGGAGCTCTCCAATGGCTCCTCTGAGGTCCTCCGTTCGCTCACCGTTCTTGCCGAGCTGAAATAGTAGCTCCCCTTTGACGGTTCTCCGAATTCTTGTCACGTTTTCACCTAATTTACAGAGCTTAGGGTCCGTTTTTACCCTCCTCAAAATGTCAGCATACGATGTGTCATCCCTCGTTGCTATCGTTATCGCATCAGGCTTTGTTTTCCTCTCCTGAGGTTTCTTTTCCTTCCTTTTCTTTTTAGTGACTTTTTGCCACCCTGGCTCTCCAGTCGATTCCTGAGCGTTTACCTGCTGACTCAGAGTCGTCTCAGTAGTCCTCCTAACCAAAGCTTTCGGTGTTGGATTTGGAGTTCTCCTCTTTGCTTCGGGAGTCTCAACAGTTTCCTCCTGTCTCCTCTTGCCCTTCTGATTTCTCATACAGGGCGAAGTTTGAGTTGCAGAACTGCTGCAACTCTTCTCATCAGTTGACTGCCCCCTCAATTCACCTGCGTACAGGTCGTATAGGGTCTTAATAGAGTCGATTGCATCTCTCATCGGCTGGTGGATTGATCTCCTCTTTCCATCCTCCATCATATCAACTAAGCTCCTAATTTGGTCTCCGAGTTGACCAAAATCCCCGCTGGTCGATGCCGTCGGGTTGCTTCGCGTCCATCTACTGGTGATCTCGGAGTCCTCGTACTCTGACCGAATGGGTTCATTTCCCGATTCCGCACAGGAGATCTTAGAATCCTTGAGCTCTGACCGAAAGCGTTCAGCTCCAAGGTATTCATATCATTCATCGTTTTATTCGTAGGTTTATTTTTATTGTTCATCATTTCATTTGGGCCCCAACTCTCGGCCGCTGTCCTAATCCATCGTTGTAGTCGCCACACAAGACCCCGTGGTTATTTATGCATAAGCAGGGAGGCCACGCGAGGGTTGACACATAACCTCATGGGAATACGTGTTCAGAGCCAGGTCGACGTAAACCAGGGATTCGCATCTGGTCCTACAACACCAACTTAACGGTGATAAATCAGGAACGTACCGACAGACTTGCCATCATTTTAACGGGGCGGGGGCAATGACAGCATTAGCCCGACAGCCATTTCAGCCAGCTATCACACCGCTTACTAAAGTGCCGGAATACTGCCATCGTCAGCCTATATCACCAATTCAAATCCATTTTCCGGTATACCATAATTAGAACCTTACCGGGCTCGGTTCTAATGCCCCAATCAAGGGCGTCGTAGTTCGCCGCTTCGGTGGAACTGAGGGAACCACGGAGTCGTTACTCTCCTATTTTCCCATCTCTTGAGGGAACCCCCTGTGGGATGATGCCTAGTTAATGGCGGCATCGATTCGCCATGTCGCAGATAACGTCTTCGGTCACTTTCCTTCGGTACCTTTTTGTAGTACGCCTCCGTATCTGCCGCTCTTGGTCGGGGACTGCTTATTGGTTATTCGCAGCTAACCTACCTGGGATAGGCCGTTCAGTTATCCGCCACCTACTGACCCCCATGGTAGCCCGAAGCTAAGCCCCATGCAAATGTTTTTTTTTTTTTTTTATAGCTTTACGAGCTAAAGGTTGGGAATCTTCGAAAGACATTGGTAGCCCGGCCTACCAATGTGCACGATTCGCCGCAAGACTTACTCTCGGCTTGCTAAACGCATACGTACTAAACCCAACCTAGTTCGTCACACTTTCAACCATTTGCCCCCCCCAGGACCACAATCAAGTATTACTTCGGGGGGGTGGAGATTCAGCGAGCGCTGCCTTCAAATTCTGCTGACCTTGCTCTCTCAGCCAATCTTTGCTGCGTCAACACCTTCCTTGCGAAAACACATACTGCGTTCCAATTGTCACATGAGGTTAACATCAGGTTAACTATGTTATCGGGCGTTACCTGGAATCCTACTGTCCTCTCCAGGCAATTTCGTTGAACAACATATCGCGGGAAGTAAAGAAAACGTGCTCCGCCGTCTCCCTTTCATTGGGACATTCTGGGCATGCCTCGTCTACATCATGACCATACTTATAGAGATATGCTCTATAACATCCATGGCCGGTTAGTAACTGTGTCAGGTAGAAGTTCACCTGACCGTGTCTCCTTTTGGTCCATTCGCCTATACTCGGTATGAGTCTGTGGGTCCACCTTCCTTTGGTTGAATTGACCCAGTCATGCTGCCATCTATGCATAGCGTCATCCACTAACTGAACAGGACTGGGGAGATCCATTCCCCTCCTTGTGTCATGTTTCCTCCTCTCTACATCCACTACTAGCCTCAGGGGCATCATCCCCGCAATCACCAATGCTGCATCAGTAGACACCGTGCGAAAGGCAGAAATCACCCTGAGAGCTGATCTCCTGTAGGCCGTTTCTATACCTGCTCTATAGGTCCTCTTATCCATGGCCCCGGCCCATATAGGGGCCGCATATATAGCTATCGAAGTCACTACCTTCATCAGTAACCGCCTCCTCTCCTGTTTTGGGCCTCCAAGGTTAGGCATTAATCGGGCAAGTGCACATGATGTCGCCGCACACTTTCCACCGACGTACATCAGGTGTTCCCTAAACGTGAGCCTGTTATCAATCATTACTCCCAGATATTTAATCGCCTGCTTTGATGTTATGCGCTGGTCGCCTACTGTTAGTGTAATAAATTCCATCTTCTTCCTACTGCTTACAAGTAGTACATCCGTCTTGTGATCAGCAAGTTTGAGACCTATTCCCGTGATCCAGTTCCTGACCATACCAACCGCAGTGTTACATGTTCTCACTAATTCATTTAAATGTTTTCCCCTTATCACCAGGGCAATATCGTCCGCAAAACCAATGATCTGTGTACCTCTAGGGAATCTAAGCCCCAGTACACCATCATACATGACATTCCATAGTATTGGGCCCAGCACGGAACCTTGCGGGACCCCCGCCGATACCGCATATGTCTTCCTGCCATCATCTGTGTCATATAATAGCACTCTATCCTTAAAGTAGTCCTTAATAAGTTCCAACAAGTAGTTCGGTACATCCTTTCCATCTAGGGCTGTTAAAGTGGCATCCCAATCCGCAGAGTTGAATGCGTTCTTGACGTCCAGGGTGATGATAGCGCAGTACTCCTTATCGCCCTCCAGCCAGCGCTCACCACTGATAGCATCCTTTGCTATTGTCATAGCCATCTCTATTGCATCTATTGTGGAACGGGCTTTCCGGAAACCAAATTGGCGATCCGACAAGCCTTCTGCCCCCAGGAATGCTTCCAGTCTCCTACAAATTATCCTCTCCAAAAGTTTTCCAGCTGTGTCGATCATACAGAGCGGGCGGTAGCCCGATGCATCCTGCGCGTTGTTACCCTTCGGAATTAGAACCAGTCTCTGTCTCTTCCATATCCTAGGGAACGTCCTCTCCTGAATACAAGCATTAAAAACTTGTCTAAACAGCTCAGTATTACTTTCAATGGCCGCCTTAAGCGCAATGTTTGGGATCCCGTCGATCCCCGGTGCTTTGTTAAGTTTCATTTCCCCACAGACTGATTCCAATTCCTGCCTGCTGACTTCTGGGATTTCCTCCGGTGACCGTATATCCCGAACGCAGTATGTAATTTCGGCTTTGCGCGGAAAAAGGTCCGCAACGATTGATTGCAGCTTAGCTGCACATGACGTTGCTGGTGGTCGGAAGCAGTTCAGCTTTCTCATCACCACCTTATATCCAGTTCCCCAGGGATTCTCGTCCACATCGGCGCACATTTCCCTGTAGCATCTTCTCTTGCAAATGTGTGTGTGTATGTGAGTGTGTATGTGTGTGTGTGAAACCGGGCAGTCAGAAAAAACAGATTAACTTGAATTTAAAGCCACATCTAACTATTTGTGATGTTATTGATGCAAATATAAGGAATATTTTGTTCGAGATACCATTTTGTTTTAATACTAAATTTCCCATTTATTTTTTATCCAACAATTGGAAAATGTCGGAAAAGACATAAGCAGCACCCACATTAATAGAAGATATTCTAGATATTTAAAATTACTATTATTCCTAACAATGTTGTGCCTTTTTACAAGTATTGACATTTTAGTGGAAGTTGCTACTAACATTTATGTCCAAAATTATTTGCAAAAGTGTACCCTTTGAATAGTTTTCAGACATTAAATTCTGTATTCTTACAACCGTTTAAATAAGCAGCGATTGATTACGAAAGAAAATGTCTGAAAATGTTATTTTAATAACATAGTTAGCCCACTAGATTGAAAAAGGTCGTATTTTTTCAATATATGGCTAAACGTAGGAAAAAATAGGGTGTGTATATAAAGGATATATGTAAGCAGATGTTAGTATATATACTAGTATATATATATACTTTTGGTTAAGGTTATTTTAATACTACTAGACTACGCTTACTTACTCTCTTACACAGGGTGACTGTTAAGCTTATGGAAAAATATCAGTAAACTTACATATATTAGAAATACAACAATAGGCATTAAAAATCTGCGTACTTCAATTTAACTTAGCAATTAATTTAACTTAAAATGAAAAATATTAAAAATTTTTTATTCAAATAGTTATGATGATTAAAATGATATAATCGTAAACTAAAATAACTTTCTAGTAGTACCAACATATTAAAAAAAAATTAATAAAAAAGCACAAAAAAGTCTGTGTACAATTTTAAAAATAAATCTAAATCTTATTATAGCACGGAGCGACAGCGAACTCAAAAAAAATTGTTTATATTCCTCGAATCCTCCAAATTTGTGTTATTTGACAAACACAGTTTATTTTTAATTTTTCACACAATATTATTGATTACTCGGAAATTTTTTAACAGATTTTAAAAGATTGTTTTCAGTTCTACTCAATTGTACAACTTAGACTATATAGTTACTCGAATTTTTTGTTTTTTGTCACAAAGTGTAATTCAGATATTTCGCTTCTTTTAATAGTTAATGCCTCGTAGTAGACTTTCTGGGTAGTAAAGTAGGTATTGTATTGGCTTATTAGACGAGAGCCCGTGGTTCAACTCCCGGTCCAGGTAACACGATAAAAACTATATATGGTAAAAATATTTCTTTTTTCTACTTCCTCTTAACAGTCTTCTGGCACAAATTCTGAGAGCAAATAAAACTGTCAAGAAAAGTGTCTCAAAGCTGTGGTTCGGAGTCCACATTAAACTCTAGGCCCCGACATTCATGGATAAAATAACACACTCAAAATTAATGGTGTGGGTCCAGTCATTTAACCACCCCTAAGGTGGTATTAGGATTCATCTGAAAATAGAATAGTATTATATTGTTGTGTATACCAATTGACGCTCTCTTTGGCAAACTTTATACGAACAATTTACAATTTTTAAAAACATAAGCAGTTTTTTCCACCAAGTTTATAATAACTATTGGTTATTACTAGGTGTGATCAAAAAATAATCGTTATTTTCAAATTTCGTGAGTTACGTATGTTCGAATTTCGATTTTTTTTTAAGTTTAGCCGTGTTTTGGTGTGCTCTTCGATTTTTTACTATTCGAAAAAATGCATGATTGGGCTTTGGTTTCAATGTCATAGCCATACACCCATGATTCGTCACCAGTTATGACCTTTTTGAGCAAATCTGGATCATCGTTGAACGTTGTTGTTTTTGCTCAAAATTTAGCAATTTTGTAATAATCTTCGCCGCCGCACGCGTCATGCCTAAAAAACGATATGCCAACATCATTAGAAACCTCTCTAATAGTGATTCGACGATTATCCAAAATCATTTTCTTCACTGCTTCAATGTTTTAATCGGTTGTTGACGTGCTCGAACGACCAGAGCGAGCATCGTCATTGACATCTTCTCGGCCTTAGGTTAGGTTAGGTTAGGTCGGAGTGGTAGCTCTGTTATCACAAAGCTCACTTGAGCACGCATAGCGGCCCGTTGTGATGCCACGGGTGAACGCAGTCCCTGTACTAACCAAGTTCCACCAAAATCAGGGAAATGGAAAAAGGTGGTCAGCGCAATGGCTGCGGACTCGCCAAACGCCACAGTCAACATATCAAATGTCCTTGCACATTTAATTTAATTTTTATACAAAACTTAATACAGTTTTTTTATCCACTTTGGCGAATAGTAAAAAATCGAAGAGCACACCAAAACACGACTAACCTTTTTATCTGTCAAAAACAAACTGACAATCCAAAATGGCTGATATTGTCAACATATGTAACAGATGTGTGTACCAACATAACAGAAAAAAAATATGCGAAAATCGAACATACGTAGCTCACGAAATTTAAAAATAACGGTTATTTTTTGATCACACCTTTTACATACATATTAAAAAATGATAATATAAAATAACATAAAAACGAAAATTGTATAAAAGACACATTTAACTGTAGACTTAACGCAAAATTCTCTAAAGCCGGAAAAAGATCTTTTTTCGATTTTATATGGATAAATTTAATGTTACCGACAATTGTCTCTCTAGTATGCCAGAGAGAGAGAGAGTAATTTTACTTAAAAAAATTAAGATATTTCAATATTTTCGAAAAATTTTGAGAACAAAGCAAAGTGTAAAAATGTCTGGGTAGACTTTTTATACGTAGTGGATTTACAGACATACTCATGTATATGCATATATAAATATTAAATGAATGTTAAAAATATAAATACACATAATATGTTTTAATATGCCTTTAGGGCATAAGAAAATGTCAAAAACAAAAGAAACGAAAAAGGGATTGGAAAATATTTTTGTGAATTTTAATGATTATCGCAGTAATTATTATTTATTTTATGTTCATTTTTTGTTTTCGTTTTCTTTTTTGGTCTTTTTTATAATAAATATGCAATATTATTGCGACTGTGTATGTAAGAACACAAGTATATATGTGCAGAAATTTTTCTGTCACAAATTATTGTATTAAAAGATTCATTTTATATACGTATGTATATGTATGTATATTTACATTTTTTATTGGAAATTTAAAGTTTTTATGATACAACTATGTTAGCATATTTTTTCAATTTATCGTTCCTTTATGTAGAATTTGACTGTCTAAATTTATTAAATAATCGCTAATATTTTTCATAATAGTTTTTAAAATATATTGTTACGAAAATGGAGAATTTTAGATACTGGTGTTTTGCTTTTACATCATTAAACATTAAAATTACAAACAAAAGCTACATAAACAAAAACAATGAACTTGTTTATACTGCGTAATATAACACGCAGCCACGAACATTTGCATTCAAGAGCGTTCATCAAATTCAAGGCAAATTCATAGGAGGTAGCCGTAACTCTACAACAAGTACAACAATGCAAAAACAACAGGCAATATGTTTTTGTTAAAGAGTACTCAGCTTGTCAAAAAAATTAACCCTCAAACTTCCATAGGAAATTAGTTAAAGCAATTAAATAAAACTAAATAAATATTATATATTTAAAATTTTTTTGATATTTATGTCATGCTAAATTACACAATAGTGCAGCACATATAAATTAAAAAAAATAATTCATGCTGTCAATAGCATTTCCACTTTACGTAAAGAACATGTTTTTATATGGCCATCAAGAAAAATATCAGCTGCAAACGTTATTTCTTATTTGCCATAGTTTAGGTACTTAGATTGAGAGAGCGAATTCTTTTGTTTTTTTTTTGGTAACTCATCACTCTCGTCTAAATAAATATAAATATAGTAAATCTAGATTGTAGCTTAAAATGTATATGTATTTAGTGTTAAAGGCTTAAATATTTTTAATCATCTTGCAAAAATTTTAATCTAATTGGCATTAAAATAGTAATCCTAAAGAATTTCTAGAGTGCGTATCGTTAAGGATACATGCGGTACATATGAGGGTTTATGACTAATATAAATACGAAATTGAAAATCGAAACAAAATACACAAAAACAAACATTCCAAAACTCGTCAGCTGTTGAGATAAGGCTACCTTCTATGAATTTACCTTGATCAGATTGTTTAAGTTGCCATATAAAATGCAAGGCAAAGCAGGCAATTGAGTTAGTAAAAGTTCAGTCAGTCTTGTATGAAGGCGCGGTGTGTTTGAAGAGAATAATCGTGTTTTGAATATCTCCTTTACAAAGATCAGTCGAACAATTGTCTAGTAATTGTTATTGTTTAAGGGTGTAAACAGAAGAATAACAAACAAAGCAATTGTTGTTGTATACATAAAGTTGTGAACAGTGGCACACAGAATTGTGCGAATAATAAAGAAATTTAATTAAAACTAAACATTTGCAATCTACGAGCTCATATTTTAGACGTTTCTAAAAGGTAAAAACGTAACAATATTTAAAAATGAGGGTTCGAAAAGCGATGGTTTTCATGTCATAAGTTTCACTCATATCAAATATACTTATATTTCATACATAGGTCAATAAAAAGTAAAAAGCTTATTGTGTATCTTAATCTAACTTTATACTTAAAGTTGTTTTTCGTTTCGGGTGATTGTAAATTGTAATACATAGATATTTTGCGCAAACAGTATAAGTGTGTGTATTTTCAGGTGATTTTCGACGAGTATTGCAATTAATTTGCTTCCATTATGCACTGAAATAAACTCTCAGCACACTTACTACATTCCTCGTTGGTACATGTAAGTTTATTATTGAAACGACTTTCAAGATTGTCATTGAAAAAGCTCTTCATTTTATATTGAACTTATCTAATAGCCCTGCATTTATCTCGCCGTTATGGTGCACTTCAGTGTAGTGAAATATGCCTAATTCGCTATTTATGACCGCAGAATGGTTGTGTCAACAAAAGACACTATTCATACCAGTATTCCATATACATACTACATTCGTTTATTGATTAAATATGTACGAGGATTATTGCATCCTTATATTTAAATACAAATAAATACAAATTATGTGGTTCATTGCCTTTGTTTTTACTGCTCAATTAAATGAATTTTTTTTCTTTTTATGCATTGCTTGCAGTTTTATTGTACTGCACTTATGTGTACTAATTTGATTGGGATACAATCTGTCGCAAGAATAATTAGAAATTACTTTACACCACCCGTTGAAATTTAAACATCCGCCTTGGGAAAAGACAGAAACTCCATAAACATTGAGAATTGCTTATCGTTTTTATGTATATATAGCCGTTGGTTATTATGTCATTATACCCTACATTCAACTTAAGTATGTTTACACTAGATATGGATTCATAAAATTTGTTGTTTTTGACGCTTTTTTGTTGTGTTCCTGACCTACCACAACATATTCTGCGTTTTGTCTAAAATTTTTTTATCCTGGCCTACTAAATTTTGCCAGTGGCTGAAAACAATAACTATTACAATAAATAAACATTTATGTTTTCATTTTTGTTTTTATGCATATAAAAAATAACAAACTGATAAAAACACTTATTTTTTTCAATTTTATTTTTATTTTTTATTATGTTTATCTATTAATAATTTTTATGTTTTATTATTTGCTTCAGGCATTATATTCTTTTACTGCCAAGGGTATTATTTCAGGTTGTTGCTTCTGGTACTTAAAACAACGCATAGCATGTACCAAGGTACGTTCAACAAAAATTTATTTTATTCCTTATCTATTTCCATTTGTATTGATTTTCTTGTACACAACATAATCATTATAAAATATATTTTTAAACTTTTGTAATATATATAAAAATTATATATAAAAATGAATGTCTGTTTATTTGTTAGTGGATTTGTTTGAAGTCTAAAGATGGCTAAACGGCTGGAACAATTTTTTTTTGAAATTTTAACAGTACCTTCCTGTATTTCTGGAAGGAACTATAGGCTACTTTTTATGTTCAAAGGCAAATAAAATAAAATAAAATAAATAGAAAAAGTATGAGTGTTATTGTCTAACAAAATATTACGTATACATCGCCCGTCAGCGCTATACAATATTTTATACACGACAGCAATTGCAATCTTATACATAAAAATGAATGTGTGTTTGTTTGTATGTTTGAAGTTTATATACGACTAAATGGCCGATTTTCTTGAAATTTTCACAGTATCTTCCTGTATGTCTGGAAGGAGTTATAGGCTACTTTTTATGTTGAAATTTCAAATGAGCGATGTGCCACGCCCACATATACTGCATTATCTGCCATTGTAAGCTAATAACAAAATGGGTATATTGGTAAAACTATAATAGGCTGATACCTCAAATTTTGTACAAGTAACTACAGTTTCAATATAAATATTTTGGACAAAAATTAGCGAACTAGCATATAAAGTAAATACAAAAATCTCTATATCTGAAAAACTGTAACAGCAAGAGTACCCAATTTTTATACACGTATCTTTGGTATAAATATAAATATTTTGGACAAAAATAGGCGATGTAGCAAAAAAGTGGGCGTAACTCCTCCCATATAAATAAATTATAAAATCTGCATATCTAGAACACCAGAACAGTTAAACTACTCAAATTTTGTACGAATATCTTTAGGTTCAATATGGGCGACCTATCATTAGGGGGCATGGCACCTCCCATATAAAGTAAATACTAAATTCTGCATAACTATAAAACTTTAACAGTTGGAGTCTCCAAATTTTGTACAAGTAACTTTTGTTTAAATATAAATATTTTGGACAAAAATTGGGAGTTCAGCAAAAGCGGGCGTGGCACCGATTAAATTATATAATAATATTTATAAATAATATTTAATATTATTAAATACTAAAATGTACATATCTAGAACACCATAACAGTTAGACTGCACAAATTTTGTACGAATATGTAAAGGTTCAATATCAATATTTTTGTTAAAAATGGGCGATCATGCATTAGGGGCGTGGTAAACTCCATATGAACTAATTATTAAAATCTGTATATCTAGAAAACTATAACAACTAGAGTCCCCAATTTTATATTCCAGCTATAATAAGGTGGTGCCTCTCAAGTGAAGTAATTACAAAAATTTTTATATTCTTATTAATTAATAATATTGGAAAAACTCTCTGATTAAATTATTATATACACCCAAACCTGTTTTTACACGGTTTTTTTACGCGAATTTGAAATAACACGGTTTTTTTCAATAACTGCCATGTTGATACTTGACGGCCTTCAAATGGCAAATAAGTTGGCAGAACACTTTTTGACATGTGATAATATAATTGAAAGAGCTGTGAAATTTCAATCAGGTCTACAAACATGTATGGCTAGATACAGAGAGCTCTATAAAGAGCTTTCCAAAGTTGGATCACAACGCACTATAACAGAATTTGCTGTTAAAAGAAATAAACCAGCGCCAGAAGCAGCTTCTGAAGATGTAGAAGGAATAAGTATTTCTACTGACGAGACTGATATTGAGCCACCCCAGCAAAAGAGAATGCGCTTGATATCAGAAACTGACTCCGAATAAAATAAAAAAAATTTTTATTGTAAATAATTCCGTTACTAATTGTCTTAAGAGTTTGATAACTAATTTTATTTTTGTAAATGGAAGAGAATTTTTAAGTTTTTTCTTTATTTTTTTATAATCATAAAATGAAATAAAATAAAAACTCTGTTATACTATTGAACTAAATCTGTGCATTTTTATAAAGTTATTCAATTTTTTAGGCATATGTAGGCTGCTGCATCAATCCTATGTATATCTTTTCAGTTTGTTTATACACTTACATACATACATAATATTTGTCTTTTTTTACGCGTTTTTTTTACACCGTATCCACTGGAACGTATCTACCGCGTAAAAAAAGGTTTGGGTGTATTGAAATATGCAATAGTAAGGTATGTATATGACCCTTAAATGGTTGAATTTGAAATTTTCAACTCATATGTACATAGTAGGTACTAAAATTCATACTATTTAAATATTTATCTCGAAAAACATATACATATGTAATAGTTATGTTATTGTTTACTTCTAAAAATGTTGTTTACTTCTAATAAAAATATTATTTATTTGTCACATATCTTGAGAAATACATGAGGTAAATTTTATAATCAGAATATTATTGGGCGATGAATGGGCATTTAACAATAGGCAGTAATATTTTCATTCATTACTTATAATTACCTAAGTAATAAAATGTAAACTGTCAATATTTTTCCCGAATAAAATAAGTAGTTGCAAAACTCAACAAAAAAATTATCTGTGACCAACGCAAATACAATTATTTGTTAAATTTTAATAACATTAATTTTTTCAGAAGGTTTTTGACCTGAACCGATTTTTTACCTATTCATATTAGGTAAAATATAAAGAAATACATATAATACGCAATCGGTTTTGGAATTCAGTTGAATCTTTGATTCTAAACAAATTAAACGTTACTTCAGTGACATTTATTTTGCAACAATTTATAAAAATGCCCCCAAAAAAGCATCCCTTTCCAAAAGCACCAAACATGCATTGCGTTTGCAATCCCAGAGAGCAAATGAAAGTTCGGAAATGCGTAAAATTCGCCTCAGGACTGAAAGGAGTCGAGCTTCAACCTCTAGAGCAGCCGAAATGCCATTACAACGTAAATAACGCCTTGAAGGCCTACGATAACGGGCCACAACATCAAGAGCTACTGAAACGCCTTCAGAAAGCCAAGAGCGTATTGAAAGTCAACGAAATCTTACCTTTTTAGCACGTGCTTCTGAAACGCCGTCAGAACGCTAAAGACGTCTTGAAGGTCTTCAACAACATGCCACAACCGCACGAGCTACCGAGACATCGTTGGAATATGAAGGTCGACTACAAAGCCAGCGAAATCGTGCCGAAACATCACGAGCCACAGAAATGCCTTCAGAACGTGAAATACGTCTTGAATTACGAGCATCAACATCTAGAGCTGCTGAGACACTTGATCAACGTAATGCACGTCGTAAACGAAAACGATCCCAATTATCAAGGTCAAGAACTGATGAGACAATGGATCAACGCGATGTACGCCTAGAAAGAGAAAGACTACGAGCATCAACATCTAGAGCTGCGGAGGCAACAGATCAACGTGATGCACGTGTAGAAGGAGAGAGGATACGAGCATCAACACCTGGATCTGCTGAGACACTTGATCAACGTGGTGCACGTCTTAGAAGAAAACGATCCCAATCATCAAGATCTAGAACTGATGAGACGCCGGATCAACGCGATGTGCCCCTAGAAAGAGAGAGTCTACGAGCATCAACATCTAGAGCTGCCGAGACGCCGAATCAACGTATTACTCGAATTCAGAGTCAGCAACGTAGAGCCGCAGCATTAATATAAATAGAATAAGAAATAATTATTATGAAACATTGTAAGTATCAGTAACAAAATAAATATTTTAAAATCCAGATTTCTTCTTATTTTATTACTTTGAGGTTATTGACTAAAAATAATGAAAATATACATAAGAAAAAATGTATATCAATATATTTTGAATATTTATATTTCATATCGATGGGAGTAGCGAAGCACACCGGTTTTTAGCTAGTTATTGTATAAAACCCTGTGTAAAACATGCGGCTGCCTTGATCACACAATTCGATAACGAAATTCGATTGGAAAAGTGAGTTGATTATAATCGCTATCTATAATTAAGTTGTTAGTCTATTAGGAAGTGTGCTAAATTACTAGTTCGCACCAAAGACTCTGGTCTTTTACAATACACAGTGCCTTATTGAGCTCGTAAATAATTTAACATAATTTGTAATTATTATTAAATAAAACTACTAATGCACCAACAATAAGTGGAGAGTAACAATCACTATTTATCATAGAACCTAAACGATTATTTATTCCCTTCTATTAATTGTTTTCAATATTGAAGCATTATAGACTAGACCTCCTTTAACATTATGCTGTAGACAGTGACAGGAGTCGCCGTAGTTTAGTAGGTAGTGTGTTGGCTTATTAGACGCAAGGCCACGGTTCAAACCCCAGATCAGACATCAAAACGAAATATGAAAAAATATTTCTTCGGCGACTTCTTCTCAGAGAATACGTAAAATTGCCATGAAAAGTTTCTTAAAAAATCTGTAGTTCGGAGTCGACTTTAATCTATAGGTACCGCCACTGTATGTATAAAATTACACACAACATGAGTGGTGTGAGAAGCTATGTCGTAATCCTGACTGAAGGATTGTAATGGCCAATTATGTATGTTATGCATATATATGTATTTGACACAGACTGAGAATAAGATCATATATTGATATATTCTTCTACTTCTTATACTAATCGTCGAGAAATTTCCTCCTTCGGTGTTTTGGACGCTATTAAGATTAATTTAAAAAATTATTCTTACTTTTCAATGTGGTTTACTACGTCAGTGTTGGCAATCTGCTCATATATAGTATGCAGCACTTGATTCATATGATGTACAGGGTAATAGCACAAGCTATATATGTGTCTTAGAAAGGGTAAGCTTGTTTCTTAACTAACACTTATTGAGTAGAAGAATTCTTCGTTTCATCACAAAACTGACGTTATTGTTTTATGTTACGACGGTACCAGTGTAAATAAACTCTTCAACAAGCTCAAAACTGTAATCGTTCCCTGCATTTTGTTTACTTCTACTGGGCATAGGTCTTTATTCTAATTTTTACAGTAAGAAATGTCTTTACTAAATCCCTTCATCAGATGTCTGGGGTTACTTTCTGTGGTACATCTCAATTTCCTCACACACAAGCGTCTCAATATCGTTTTTCATACGTTGGAATAATCATTTCCGTACTCTTCTTTCTACCTCGTCCAAATATTACCTGCAAAGCTGCAGTCTGCTGTAGCATCCGATCAATTCTGTCTGTAGCAAACCCGCAACAGATACCAGTCTCATACCATTGTCGGTTGTAACGCGATGGAGGCTGTATTAACCTGAAGTAGCTTTGCTTGCTTACTTTTGCGTTAAAACCACTCTTTGTTATTTGTCGTACCAACTGAAACACACTTTTTTGAGGCCGCCATAAAAAGTTTCATTGGCCATATATTCCATATTCCAGTTTAAGATATGGAATTCTTAATCCTCAAGGTAAAATATTTAGCATTGATGTGGATTGGCGCCTGCAATTCATTTACCGATTTGAATCAGAAGACCTATGTTGACATTTTCTTTCAATTTCCGTACAATGAAGTTATTCGTCTATGTCCCAACTTTAAAAACTTAGTTCAGAGCTTTAAATCAATAGACAATTGTGGAAGAAATGACAGTTGTGGAATTAATTAATTAAATATATATTATGAGGATACATTTACATCTGCTGTCATCGAAGTGTAAATGGAGGGAAATTAGAGATATGGGTGCATTGGTATTTTCACTTCGTAAGGAGCTGAATCTTACCAGATCGGAAGCCTTCTATTGGACAGATTCGACTATCGTTCTGTCCTGGCTTCAAAAACCCCCGTGTCATTGACCAACTTTTGTGGCAAATCGAGTATCGTATATCGTGGACCAGGTAGGCACTGACAATTTGAATCACGTCGAATCTCATCATAACCCTGCTGACTCGGCTAGTCGGGGTATGAGCGCTAAGGAGCTCTCTATTTCAGATATTTGGTGGAAAGGTTCTGAATGGTTACCTCGTCCACAGTCTGAGTGGCCACTGTCGTCTTTTAAACCCAATAATCAGCTAGAAACGCGTTTAATACAGGTTAACGTTGCCCAAACGGATACGTCTGAGGAATTTTTGAGTCGATATTCGGACTTACCTCGTGCTCTGCGAGGTATGTCCTACATCTTTCGCTTTTATCGCTCTTTAGTCCCCGGAAAAAGGTCGGCTCAAGTCCCCCTATCTCATACGTTGAGTCAAAATGAGGTTAAGTCGGCAAAGGATCGCTTGATCATTCTCTGCCAAAGTACCCATTTCCCTGAATATTCTTCACTGAAGAATGGCTCTACCTTAACCTCTATGAATCTCAATCACCTACTTTGACCTACAACGAACGCTTTCCGAATTTATTACCCCATAATGTCCGTTTTACGCGTCTCTATTTGGAACATCTTCATAACTTTTCGGCTCATGCGGATATCTTTCTGATGTTTCGCCTTATGCGACAGGAATTTTGGGATCCTAAATTGAAGAATTTGGTTAAGACAGTTGTTCACAATTGAAAAGTGTGGTCTTTATATAAAAAGAAACTCGGTCAGCAGATTATGTCTGCGTTGCCGCCTGAAAGAACTACGATTACTCGCCATTTTACTCATACCGGAATTGACTTTGCCGGTCTCTTTGATATAAAGTCATATATAGGGCGTGGTTGTAGAATAACGAAAAGATAAGTCTTAGTATTTGTTTGTTTTCCTACTCGAGCCATCCATCTGGAGGCTACAAATGACTTATGGGAGGCAGGTGTGAAGAGTTTCAAACCCATTTGCAAAATATATCCCACTCCCAGAGTTTCACTTATGAGGAATTTTCGACTATGTTAACAAGAATAGAGGATTGTTTGAATTCTATACCTCTTAGCTCGATGACAGATAATACTTTTGACATCAAACCTTTGAGCCCGGAACATGTTATTACAGGAAGTGCCATCCTATCCCCTCCGGAACCTGCTTTTTCGAACGAATCTATAAGCTATGCTAATCAGTGGCGTAAGCTGAAAATTTTGCACCATTTATTCGCGCGTCGATGGAAAGACGAATATTTGGTTGAGTTGCATAAACACAACAAATGGAAGGTTCCCCAAAGAGATTTTGTTGTAAATGATTTTGTTGTCATTCGTCATGCCAATCTTCCCCCTAACGAATGGAAGCTAGGTCGGAATGGAAGCGGTTCGGCCCCGATTCGAAGGTGCGAGTGGCCGATGTTCGAACCGCCAATGACGTTTTGACTCGACCAATTATCAAACTCGTGATGCTTCCTCATCATGAACGAAACTAATTTTATTCTCTTCCTTTGCCCGTTTTTTGATTGTAACGGTTGATTTTTTAGCTATTATCTTTTTGGCAACACTGGTCTAAACAGCTCACGCACGTTTCGTGTTTTGTTTCACTGTCAAACATATTCAGTTGGGTCTATAATTTAACCATGAATCGTCTTACAAACGAACAACGCTTGCAAATCATTGAATTTTATTATCAAAATGCGTGCTCTGTTAAGAAAGTTCATCGCGCGCTTCTCCCATTTTACGGTCAGTTTAATCGAAGCACTGAAGCGGCTATTCGGGCTATTGTGGCTGAAGACTGAAGAAAATATCGCAGCTGTATCGGCCAGTGTTAATGCTGACCATCAATTATCGATTCGTCGCCGTTCGCAGCAATTGGGCCTCTGTTACTCAACAAAATT
The DNA here is from genome assembly GCA_958299815.1 of Sarcophaga carnaria. Taxonomy (NCBI): domain Eukaryota; kingdom Metazoa; phylum Arthropoda; class Insecta; order Diptera; family Sarcophagidae; genus Sarcophaga; species Sarcophaga carnaria. The sequence goes on from OY283153.1 coordinate 65,570,258, forward strand.
TTTGAAAAATTTTGGAAAATTTTGCGGAAGGATTTTGGTGTGAAGCCTTTCCAACTACAGCTGGTGCAAGAATTGAAGCCGAACGACCTACCGCAACGCAGAATTTTTGGTGAATGGGCTCTTGGAAAGTTGGCCGAAGATCCACTTCTTTATCGAAAAATTGTGTTCAGCGACGAAGCTCATTTTTGGCTCAATGGATACGTAAATAAGCAGAATTGTCGATTTTGGAGTGAAGATCAGCCAGAAGCATTGCAAAAGCTACCAATGCATACAGAAAAAGTCACAGTTTGGTGCGGTTTATGGGCTGGTGGCACCATTGGACCGTACTTCTTCAAAGATGCTGCGAATCGTAACGTAACTGTGAATGGTGAGCGCTACCGTGAGATGATATCCAACTTTTTTTTGCCCAAAATGCAAGAACTTGGCTTGCATGACATGTGGTTTCAACAAGACGGTGCCACATGCAACATAGCACGCGTAACAATGGACTTATTGAGAGGCGAGTTCGGTGAACATTTTATTTCACGTTCGGGACCGGTCAATTGGCCGCCTAGATCGTGCGATTTAACGCCTTTAGACTATTTTTTGTGGGGCTAGGTTAAAGCTGATGTCTATACAGACAAGCTGCTTCAATTGACGCATTGGAGCATTTATTCGTGAGATACCGGCCGAAATGTTGGAAAGAGTATGCCAAAATTGGACTAAGCGGATGGACCATTTGAGGCGCAGTCGCGGTCAACATTTGCATGAAATAATCTTCAAACATTAAATTATATGGACCGTACTATCGATTCAAATAAAGATTTCATGCATTTTTCTGAATTTTATGTTTTTTTTTTGAAAAATTTTCCTATATACAGATGTCGGAACTTGCACCCCGTCGACTAGCCATAGAACGTCCCCAGAATGAAAGCCTTGACGACGTTATTGCTGCCTCCAATCCCAAATGTCGTTTGTGTTCGGAGGATCATCCATTGCGAAAATGCCCCAAATTTCGTCGTATGAGTCCTTTTAGACGATTGAGTGTCGTCAAAAGGCTCAAGTACTGCATAAACTGCCTGGCACATTCCCACTTCGTCAAGGAGTGTCAGAGAAGAGAAAGGTGTATGAAGTGTCTACAAGAGCAGCATACAATGCTGCATTGCCATCGGCGAGCTGACAGCAATCAACGCGAACGCAGCCAAGAAAAGACACCGCGAAAAGGCCAACATAAAAGGAAAGCTGCTAACACCAACAAGCAGAAGCACAGCAGTAACCAGAAGAGCGCACCCCACAACCAAGCTCTCTAGAGGACGTGTGCGTGCGCAGATCAGCCTTCCGCCAGTAATGGGACTGTCGTGGCTGCTTCTAATGCGACAGCGGGGCCTACCTCCTCTTCTCTTTATTATTACTTCCTTTGCGATTGAATTGTTTTTTATTTATTTTTTTTTTATTTTTCTTTTTTTTACTCTTTTTATTTATACTTACAATATACTATGAATTATATACATATGAGATATACCCTGAATTGTAACTTTATTGATCTCTGGCCAGGTGACGTCTCGGTCCGCTTGTTGCACTGTTGCAAGGGGGCGGGATGTTCATGCTGGCCGCCCTAATATTAGAAGAAATATATATATTTTATTTTATTTGTTTTCCCCGCTCAGCCCCACAACAATTGTATATTAAAACTAAACCATGACCATGACAATATATTTAAAGGGGCTTCTTTTTCACGCTAGATTTTTATTGACCCCTATATACAAAATAAATACATTAAATACATGATTTTAAACTATGTATTTAAAAATGAAACTAATTGCTTCTGCCCAAGGTTTTTAGAGTTCAAGGTTTTTAGAATTTCATATCCGAATTGGAGTTATTGTGATCCTCAGGAGGTAAGCGACATTATCTGAATCCGTGCACGGCATGGAAGTTAATTTACACAGTTCGGACATCTGTATAATTAGAATTCTATTATTTTTAGCCTTTCATATTTCCACCTTAGGAAATAGGTTCCCAATTATAATATAAAGGGTTGATATTATGGAAACTCAATACCGTATGAATTCTGTGGTACTTTTAAAAGCGCATTAATTAGATGGTCTCTGTATGTGAATGATTTCATATAAAAGTAAGAAGAAATCTTTACAGAAAAATGTTAGAGATATAGTAGTTCTTGTACCAGCGGAAACATTTTTTAGGTAAGGAATAATATGATATCATTTGATCACATCTGAAGTCGCCGTAGTCTAGTAAGTAGTGTGTTGCCTTATTAGAAGTAAAGCCAGGGTTCGAGCCCCAGGCCAGACATCAAAACAAAATACAAAAAGTATTTCTTCGGCGACTTTCTCTCAGCAGATTTCTGGCAAAAACTCTGAGAGTAAATAAAATTGCCATGAAAAGTTTCTCAAAAATCTGTCGTTCGGAGTCGACTATAAACTGTAGGTCCCACCACTCATGTATAAAAAGAAACTAGGTCGTAATTCTGACCGAAGGGTTTTAATGACCAATTATGTATGTTGATCTGTCTATGCCAGACAAATTTGCCATATAATTAGCAATCTCCAATATTTGAGAATTCGACGTAAGAATTGCACCCATATTTTACTCAGTTTGATCGTTCAAAGAAATTGGTTACTATGAAGAGAAGAGATAAAGTAGAACGAAAATACCTAATAAATAAAATAGTTAAATAGTGTTAAATCGGGAATGTATAGTCACCTATTGACAAATGAAATTGTCCCACGAATTGTGATAAACTTTGAGAATTAATTCAGGTTGCGTTGTATGATGAACGCCAAAATTTTATCGAAGACAATGTCTACCAGTTTTAAACAACGCCGGAGTCTCTATGAATAAGAATTGGGCATCAAATGAACTCAACAAAAAGAATAATTTGGAATTAAAATATTTTTCCAGAATTTAATATGCATGTGAGTCGACAATTTGCTTTGGATGAAATAGTTTCACAACCACTATCAAATAAGAAAATATTTTAAGCCTTAATAATACCAACTATTTAATAATAAAAACCCAGCAAATTAAAGAAAAATATTATTGCGTTACTTATTAATCGAAAAGAAGAATGTAAGTTAATTTATAATAAAATATTATATTTTTATTGAATCGGTATTTGATTTTTAAATTATTTATTTAACCCCACGCTTCGTTTTAGTTCAGTTTTTATTTTATTTCTTTTATTATAATTTTAGTTTTAAAGTTAATTTTTATGTTATTTTAATTCTAATCTTAATTTTAATCCTTATTTTTATTTTATATTAGTCCTTTCCACTATGTGAAACCTTTACTGAATCAAATTAATTTATTTCTTCTTTCTTAACTTTTATTTTAAATTATTTTTATATATTTTTATTTTAGTTTATCCAATGCTAATTAAATTAAATCTTAATTCTTGTTTTAATTTTGCTTTTTCTACTATGTGGAATTTTAATTTCGCCTGGAACATTTTTTGTGGAACATTTAATGGCTTACATTATTTTAATTTCAATTTATTTTTAAAAATTCAATTTTACTTTAATTTTCATTTTAAATTATTTTTAAACAGTACTTATTTCATTCTTAACTACTAAGTTCTTAATTTCTATTTATTTTCATTTTTATTTAAAATTAATTTCACATAGTTCTTAATTTTATCTTAACCACTATATTCTTAACTTATATTTATTTTAATTTTATTTAGTATTAATTTCACATATTTCTTTATTTAATCTTATTCACTATATTGTTGAGATCTATTTATTTTTATTGATATTTATAATTTTTTTTTTTACAATGTTCTTTATTTTATCCACTATGTGGATCTTTTCAAACGTCTTCACTCGACCGAAGCGTGAGTTGAACTAAACTCAGTTTTCAATGAATGACGAAATATGTTAAAGCGACAGGGAACAATGAAAAATATCAATAGAAAAGGATATCAATGAAAAAGAAGATCAACGAAATTGTTTTGCATAGCAACGGTTAAGAATATTAATTAAAAGCATAAATATAATTTTTACTCTACTTAGCAACAAAGAAGTAACAATAAAAAGTATGAATGAGAAATGTAGTAAAGTAAAACAACTGGTTAACCCATTGTTAACTTGTATATGGCCTTCATATGCTACGTTTAAATACATTAAAGGCCGTCAGTTTTTTGGCTGCAATTTTATTCTCTCCCAAGAACTGATTGCAATAATTTTTCACATATGTTTGTATGTACGTTAAAAAAAGAAAAACAAACAAAAAATAAATCCATATATATATATATATAAAATAAAAAAGAAACAGAAATAAACAAGAATAACAATAAATGCACAATCAAAAATTTTTAAGAAACAATTAAAGTCAATTGAAAAGTAAAAAAGAAGGAAAAGTTTACAGATGTTGGAACCTGACAATGTTTACGTCATAGTGTATGGCATATGTATGTATGTATATCAGATCTTATATTAAGTACATCCTATTTTTTAGGTTAAATGAAACAAAGCGTGAATGAGATATAATGGAAAATTTGTATTCGTTTGACAGACCTCTGTCCACCATGGCTTTTCTGGATGAAGTGCATCAGAAATGTAAAATTTTCAATGGCTCAGGGGCATAAATTATGCCGATGGTATGGATTATGTTGGATTTAGGTTCAAATCGCACAATTTTGGCAACCTTCTTAACATCACATCTACGTGACATAAGCAAGCCTTCCTGTCTCTCGTGCAGAATATGCTGTATGGCTGTATGAAATTGTTTACCTGTAGAGCACTTTATGTTTCTAGAAATCTTATGTGGGATCACACCCGAAAGGATTAAGGCGATCCCATAGGGTTAAAGTATACTGAGCTAAAATAAATATAGTAAGCGGGCTGAAAACATGAAACATGCTAAAATATGAATACTTGATTGAGTCGGAAAAATTGAAAGGTTTTTAAATAGAAAAGACAATTAAATTATTATGTATTTGGCAGTATTAGTATTTTTGGCAAGTCGCCGTAGTCTAGTAGGTAGTGTGTTGGCTTATTAGACGTAAAGCCAGGGTTCGCGCCCCAGGCCAGACATCAAAACAAAATACAAAAAGTATTTCTTCTCTCAGCAGATTTCTGGCAAAAACTCTGAGAGTAAATAAAAGTTGCCATGAAAAGTTTCTCAAAAATCTGTCGTTCGGAGCCGACTTGAAACTGTAAAAAAGCCACTCATGTATAAAATTAACACACACAACATAAGTGGTGTGAGAAACTAGGTCGTAATCCTAAAGGTTTTAATGACCAATTGTGTATGTAATAAACTCTTTCCGGAACGCACGTAGGATCTGTCATCCAGATCCTTAATTTGCGAGTGTCGCAGACAATCTTCGGAATTTCGCCCCCTTCTTCGAAAAAGTAAGGTGGAATATCTCTAGCTGATAAAAATCCCAATTTTTCTCATTGATTGCATGATGAGTTTTTGAGCCTCAAATTCGACAATTTTATGTATTAAATGACTGAATGGTTGTAATGACCAATTATGTATGTTTTTGGGAGCCGAGCCAAGCAGTTCCATTGTGAATTCAAATAAAAAAATAAAATAAAATTATTTTAATTTATTGTTTGTTAAAAAACTTAATAAATTTTATTTCAAAATCATTTTATATCTTTAAATATAGGTAAATTAAGACATATTAAAGCCTACACTTATATTAGGGATAAACTCTCTATTTTTATGTTAAAATTCGTAATTTCTTCATCATTTTTTTGCTTAAATTGCACGACTAATTTTTAAATTATTCAAACTTCTGCTGAATAAGTCTATGGTTTTTCCCTCTTTTTCTCCCATCTTAACTGAAAGGACAACATTGCTGCTTTAAGCAATCATAAGTGTTCCAGACTTTGAACAAGCTGCGTCATGGCATTCTAACCAAAGCAGTTTGAGAGAGAATGAAAAAGTATATTTCGAATTTTCTTACTTACCCAATTTGTTATTAACAACCCGATCATTCCAGGCACCTCTGCTTCTTGAGCGCCTTAGCTAGTTGGTCACACAAATAGATGACAGTACTTCTTCGATTTGGTTCTCCCAACGCAAACAGGGTTGTCCTTTTCGCCGACTTCCGCAAATGCCACCATCAAATACTCGTCTCGTCGGAGCATCCTTATCCATTCGCACAACATGCCCGAGCCAGCGCAGCCGCTGGATACTAATACGCTGCACAACGTCCACATCTGTCGTTCGTAGTCGGCTTTAAACTGTTGCTCCCACCACTCATGTATAAAATCCCACACACACAACATAAGTGGTGAGAGAAACTAGGTCATAATCCTGACTGAAGGGTTGTAATGACCAATTATGTATGTATGAAATTTGATGAAAAGTAAAATAAATTTTATGTTCAATTTAAATGCTTCCAAATGAAAGAAAAATGTGTCTTAAAAATTCAATTCATTTTCATTAGAATTCAATAAGAACTTCAACTAAAGGAAGGAAAAAACTACATTCAAACAAGCAAAAATATATAGAATGGTAATATAAAAGACAATAAGGAAAACTCAACAAAACTCTAACCTGTTCAAGTCTTTTACAATGTAATTTTTTTTCTTTCTGTGTATATGTTAAAATTACAGAATGATGTGGAAGGTTTTAATATGGACCTAAATTCTCTATTTTTATGAAATATCAACAAAACAATCAAAAAACTTTACGCAGTACATAGTTTACATACGTAACAGTCCTAAAAAACTTTTAGAACATGGTCATAGTGGTTAGTTTACTGTTCGTAGGTTATCTAAAACTGAAAAAATTACCAAATTCCATTTCATTTCTAAATTCGTTTAACTAACGTTTAATGAATAGACTTTACTGATTATATTGTATATTAAGCATTTTGTATTGCAGAAAGAAAAAACTTAAGGCTGACCGAAAAAAAGATTCCATAAGTTTCTATAAAAAATTAGCAAATAACACACATTTACGCAGTTTCATAAAATTGTATTATATTTTTTTTGCTGGCAATACGTACATATTTATGTATGTATGTATATCCCAATATACCAAATACTCCCACATTCTTCTACAAATTTGAAATAAATTGTTTGTAAGGTCGAATTGACCCATTGTACAACGTCCTTAAAAGAAAAATGTAAGTATTAATAAGAAAAAAATATATAGAATTATTAAATAAAATATTTGTTAAATTTTCTTAGGTCCAAAAGCTCAAATAAACAACAGCTGTAACATTTATTGACGCCGATGCCGGAGAATCCCGACATAGCTTATAAAAAGATACATCAATTTTTCTTTTTTCTGTTACAGGCATTTTTATCCACGTTTGGCAAAGATGTGCTTCGAAAATATCGAGCACTTTACTTAAAGTTGTTTGAGCCAACGAAAATTCAGAATCTTTTCCAAAAAAAAAAAAAAAAACCGTAAACAACCACTTAGTTTCACCATAAGGCTAACAGCAGATTGGTTCTTAATCGGCTGAGAGTGTAATGTAAGCACTCGTAATAAATAACTAAAAGCACTTTTGTTGACTCTATAATATTTTTGAAACCTATCAAATGAAGTAGTTAATACAAAAATAATTAAACCAATTAGTTTTACATACATGCATAATTGGTCATTACAACCCTTCAGTCAGGATTATGACCTAGTTTCTCACACCACTTATGTTGTGTGAGTTTAATTTTTTATACATGAGTGGCGGGACCTACAGTTTAAAGTCGACTTCGAACGACAGATTTTTGAGGAACTTTTCATGGCAATTTTATTTACTCTCAGAGTTTTTGCCAGAAATCTGCTGAGAGGAAGTCGCCAAAAAAAAAACTTTTGTATTTTGTTTTGATGTCTGGCCTGGGATTAGTTTTACACATCTTACAAAGATCAGTCTAACTCAAGCGGATTTGATGCATCGCGCATCTTCCTCCTTGCAACCCTGTGGGTTATTTTCCGATCTTCTTCTTCAGAACGAGTTTCCTCCACAAGTAACTGAAAAGCTATGCTTTTCATTTTATACAACAAATTCAAAATAAATCAAAATTTTAAGAAAAACAAATTTATGAATGTATGTAAAAAAACGAAATCACAATCACAAAATAAATCACAATTACAAACTAAAATGTCAAAAACGAAACAGCTGTTTCTGATTTTCCCTCTCTCTAATTTACTTTTTCCCCGGGTGATTAGAATAAGAGGATTTTTTCTCGGGAAAAACAAAGTGCGCAAGGGAAAAATTCTGTGCGGATATTCATAATTGGGCTGAAAATAAAATCGGATGGCCCTTTAAAAAAGTATTTTTAAATCATTGTTAGTTGTAACTAAAGCAATGTACAGTTGTAAGTGTATTAGGGTGGCTCTTAACCTCTTAAGATCAGAAGATGAATCCACTGAACTTTGCATTTCTTTTCCTTACATATGAAACGATCTTTTAATATTTGAAACCATTATGTATTACTTTTTTTTTATTGGAGGTACATAATAGAAAATAATGGCGCACTTACATATATATATGTACCTAGGTTTTAAGGAGTTGCTAATGAGAAAAGTCTTAAGAGAGTGGTAGGCAGCCATCGTGCTGGATGATATCACGAGAGAATCCTAATCTGAGATAAGAGGAATAACATGGAATATCTCACGCCAATTTGAAGATATGGATTATGCGGATGATATTTGTCTACTTTTGCACAAAGTCTCCAATATGCAAACAAAGTTACAGGACATAAGCTACGTTCAGACTGAGTAAATATTTGAAGTAAAATATCATTTTTTTCTTTGCTCTAGTGTGACAATAAAATATTTTAAGGGTGCAAACAAGATTTTGAGGAAACAAATTTGTTTGCTTGCAAACAAAATGTCTCTAATGTGACCATAGTGTGACCACTCGTGTCAAATATTTTCTCCTTTTTTCGAGCAAATAAATATTTGATTTTGCAAAAATTTTGTAAGAGCAAACAGTGGCAAATAACAGTTGTTTCAAGCAGTGTTGTCCACTTTTAATAATAAATTGTAAACATTTTTCATAAAATCACCAAAACGGAAAATTTTAATAATAAACTTTAAATGAAAAGTACAAGAACATTGCAATACTGTAAAAAAAATCAGGTAAATATCATAATTTTTGTTTAATAGACGAATGGGTTCAAATTTTTAATACGTCAATCGAAAGCTCTTTGAAAGAAATTTTCTTCGATATCTATCTCAGGGATGATTGTATTTCAAAGTTTTATTAAAGAAGCAATTTAATATCTGGACCTTAGAGACCAATATCTCCAAAACCAGTCTTCAACGGCACAAAATTTTTATGTATATATACATACATATATAAGTTTTATATTTTATCGTTTAAACGCAATTCAGTTGTCAACACTGATGTAGAAAAGAAAACAATTAAACAGCTGTGCGAATTTACTTTATTTTTTTGGCAAAGAGTATGGCGGCTGATCCGCAATTTAACACAAATAATGTTTCCTCATCTTGCATTTCGAATTTTTATTTATTTATTTATTTATTTTATATTTTTTCCCTTAAGTTTTGTTGTTCTGATTAAACAAATTTGTTTATTTTCGTTTTTTTTTTAGTTTGTGTTTTGTTTTGTTTTCGTTTTTTTTAGTCATGTGTATCTTTTCGTTTGTTTCTCTTTTTCTGATGAAACAAAATTTTGTTTATGAGAAAACAAAAATATTTACTTCGGTCTGACCGCAGTGAAAACATGTTTGCTCCAAACTGTATTTGATGCTGTTTCATTGTTATTTGGGAAAATATTTTGTCAAATGTTTACCATCAGTGTGACCAGCAAACAAACTACAGAAAAATTTAATGTAAATACGAGTAAACATATTTGAAGCAAATATTTTTTCAGTGTGATAACAGCTTTAGGAAGAATAAAGCTCTAAGTTGGACTTGTGATAAATAAAACCAAAGCCATTAGAATTAACAACGTAAGTCTTGTCAACTTTATGCTACAAGGCCAACCAGTCGAATACGTAGATAACTTCTTTAATCTGGACAGTATAGTGACAACAATTGCAGGCGCCTAAACAGGCTTAATTAAGCGAGAGCAGCATTCGGACGACTACAGCCGATATGGAGAAGCTCACAAATATCCAGACGAATCAAACTCAAAATATTCAACGTACGTACATAATTTGGTCATTACAACCCTTCAGTCAGGATTACGACCTAGCTTCTCACACCACATATTGCTGGTATGTACCTGGTATAGCAGGTATACCAAGTATAGCTGGTATAGCTGTTATAGCTGATATAGCTGGTATAGCTTGTGTAGCTGATATAGCTGGTATAGCAGGTATAGCTGGTATAGCTGATATAGCTGGTATAGCAGGTATAGCTGATATAGCTGATATAGCTGGTACAGCAAGTATAGCTGGTATAGCTGATATAGCTGGTATAGCAGTTAAAGCTGATATAGCTGGTATAGCTGGTATAGCTGTTATAGCTGATATAGTTGGTATAGCAGGTATAGCTGATATAGCTGGTATAGCAGGTATAGCTGGTATAGCTGGTATAGCAGGTATAGCTGATATGGCTGATATAGCTGGTATAGCAGGTATAGCTGGTATAGCAGGTATAGCTGATATACCAGCTATATCAGCCATATCAGCTATACCTGCTATACCAGCTATACCAGCTATACCTGCTATACCAGCTATATCAGCTATACCTGCTATACCAACTATATCAGCTATAACAGCTATACCAGCTATACCAGCTATATCAGCTTTAACTGCTATACCAGCTATATCAGCTATACCAGCTATACTTGCTGTACCAGCTATATCAGCTATATCAGCTATATCAGCTATACCAGCTATATCAGCTATACCAGCTATACCTGCTATACCAGCTATATCAGCTACACAAGCTATACCAGCTGTATCAGCTATAACAGCTATACCAGCTATACTTGGTATACCTGCTATACCAGGTACATACCAGCAATATGTGGTGTGAGAAGCTAGGTCGTAATCCTGACTGAAGGGTTGTAATGACCAAATTATGTACGTACGTTGAATATTTTGAGTTTGATTCGTCTGGATATTTGTGAGCTTCTCCATATCGGCTGTAGTCGTCCGAATGCTGCTCTCGCTTAATTAAGCCTGTTTAGGCGCCTGCAATTGTTGTCACTATACTGTCCAGATTAAAGAAGTTATCTACGTATTCGACTGGTTGGCCTTGTAGCATAAAGTTGACAAGACTTACGTTGTTAATTCTAATGGCTTTGGTTTTATTTATCACAAGTCCAACTTAGAGCTTTATTCTTCCTAAAGCTGTTATCACACTGAAAAAATATTTGCTTCAAATATGTTTACTCGTATTTACATTAAATTTTTCTGTAGTTTGTTTGCTGGTCACACTGATGGTAAACATTTGACAAAATATTTTCCCAAATAACAATGAAACAGCATCAAATACAGTTTGGAGCAAACATGTTTTCACTGCGGTCAGACCGAAGTAAATATTTTTGTTTTCTCATAAACAAAATTTTGTTTCATCAGAAAAAGAGAAACAAACGAAAAGATACACATGACTAAAAAAACGAAAACAAAACAAAACACAAACTAAAAAAAAAACGAAAATAAACAAATTTGTTTAATCAGAACAACAAAACTTAAGGGAAAAAATATAAAATAAATAAATAAATAAATAAAAATTCGAAATGCAAGATGAGGAAACATTATTTGTGTTAAATTGCGGATCAGCCGCCATACTCTTTGCCAAAAAAATAAAGTAAATTCGCACAGCTGTTTAATTGTTTTCTTTTCTACATCAGTGTTGACAACTGAATTGCGTTTAAACGATAAAATATAAAACTTATATATGTATGTATATATACATAAAAATTTTGTGCCGTTGAAGACTGGTTTTGGAGATATTGGTCTCTAAGGTCCAGATATTAAATTGCTTCTTTAATAAAACTTTGAAATACAATCATCCCTGAGATAGATATCGAAGAAAATTTCTTTCAAAGAGCTTTCGATTGACGTATTAAAAATTTGAACCCATTCGTCTATTAAACAAAAATTATGATATTTACCTGATTTTTTTTTACAGTATTGCAATGTTCTTGTACTTTTCATTTAAAGTTTATTATTAAAATTTTCCGTTTTGGTGATTTTATGAAAAATGTTTACAATTTATTATTAAAAGTGGACAACACTGCTTGAAACAACTGTTATTTGCCACTGTTTGCTCTTACAAAATTTTTGCAAAATCAAATATTTATTTGCTCGAAAAAAGGAGAAAATATTTGACACGAGTGGTCACACTATGGTCACATTAGAGACATTTTGTTTGCAAGCAAACAAATTTGTTTCCTCAAAATCTTGTTTGCACCCTTAAAATATTTTATTGTCACACTAGAGCAAAGAAAAAAATGATATTTTACTTCAAATATTTACTCAGTCTGAACGTAGCTTATGTCCTGTAACTTTGTTTGCATATTGGAGACTTTGTGCAAAAGTAGACAAATATCATCCGCATAATCCATATCTTCAAATTGGCGTGAGATATTCCATGTTATTCCTCTTATCTCAGATTAGGATTCTCTCGTGATATCATCCAGCACGATGGCTGCCTACCACTCTCTTAAGACTTTTCTCATTAGCAACTCCTTAAAACCTAGGTACATATATATATGTAAGTGCGCCATTATTTTCTATTATGTACCTCCAATAAAAAAAAAGTAATACATAATGGTTTCAAATATTAAAAGATCGTTTCATATGTAAGGAAAAGAAATGCAAAGTTCAGTGGATTCATCTTCTGATCTTAAGAGGTTAAGAGCCACCCTAATACACTTACAACTGTACATTGCTTTAGTTACAACTAACAATGATTTAAAAATACTTTTTTAAAGGGCCATCCGATTTTATTTTCAGCCCAATTATGAATATCCGCACAGAATTTTTCCCTTGCGCACTTTGTTTTTCCCGAGAAAAAATCCTCTTATTCTAATCACCCGGGGAAAAAGTAAATTAGAGAGAGGGAAAATCAGAAACAGCTGTTTCGTTTTTGACATTTTAGTTTGTAATTGTGATTTATTTTGTGATTGTGATTTCGTTTTTTTACATACATTCATAAATTTGTTTTTCTTAAAATTTTGATTTATTTTGAATTTGTTGTATAAAATGAAAAGCATAGCTTTTCAGTTACTTGTGGAGGAAACTCGTTCTGAAGAAGAAGATCGGAAAATAACCCACAGGGTTGCAAGGAGGAAGATGCGCGATGCATCAAATCCGCTTGAGTTAGACTGATCTTTGTAAGATGTGTAAAACTAATCCCAGGCCAGACATCAAAACAAAATACAAAAGTTTTTTTTTTGGCGACTTCCTCTCAGCAGATTTCTGGCAAAAACTCTGAGAGTAAATAAAATTGCCATGAAAAGTTCCTCAAAAATCTGTCGTTCGAAGTCGACTTTAAACTGTAGGTCCCGCCACTCATGTATAAAAAATTAAACTCACACAACATAAGTGGTGTGAGAAACTAGGTCATAATCCTGACTGAAGGGTTGTAATGACCAATTATGCATGTATGTAAAACTAATTGGTTTAATTATTTTTGTATTAACTACTTCATTTGATAGGTTTCAAAAATATTATAGAGTCAACAAAAGTGCTTTTAGTTATTTATTACGAGTGCTTACATTACACTCTCAGCCGATTAAGAACCAATCTGCTGTTAGCCTTATGGTGAAACTAAGTGGTTGTTTACGGTTTTTTTTTTTTTTTTTGGAAAAGATTCTGAATTTTCGTTGGCTCAAACAACTTTAAGTAAAGTGCTCGATATTTTCGAAGCACATCTTTGCCAAACGTGGATAAAAATGCCTGTAACAGAAAAAAGAAAAATTGATGTATCTTTTTATAAGCTATGTCGGGATTCTCCGGCATCGGCGTCAATAAATGTTACAGCTGTTGTTTATTTGAGCTTTTGGACCTAAGAAAATTTAACAAATATTTTATTTAATAATTCTATATATTTTTTTCTTATTAATACTTACATTTTTCTTTTAAGGACGTTGTACAATGGGTCAATTCGACCTTACAAACAATTTATTTCAAATTTGTAGAAGAATGTGGGAGTATTTGGTATATTGGGATATACATACATACATAAATATGTACGTATTGCCAGCAAAAAAAATATAATACAATTTTATGAAACTGCGTAAATGTGTGTTATTTGCTAATTTTTTATAGAAACTTATGGAATCTTTTTTTCGGTCAGCCTTAAGTTTTTTCTTTCTGCAATACAAAATGCTTAATATACCATATAATCAGTAAAGTCTATTCATTAAACGTTAGTTAAACGAATTTAGAAATGAAATGGAATTTGGTAATTTTTTCAGTTTTAGATAACCTACGAACAGTAAACTAACCACTATGACCATGTTCTAAAAGTTTTTTAGGACTGTTACGTATGTAAACTATGTACTGCGTAAAGTTTTTTGATTGTTTTGTTGATATTTCATAAAAATAGAGAATTTAGGTCCATATTAAAACCTTCCACATCATTCTGTAATTTTAACATATACACAGAAAGAAAAAAAATTACATTGTAAAAGACTTGAACAGGTTAGAGTTTTGTTGAGTTTTCCTTATTGTCTTTTATATTACCATTCTATATATTTTTGCTTGTTTGAATGTAGTTTTTTCCTTCCTTTAGTTGAAGTTCTTATTGAATTCTAATGAAAATGAATTGAATTTTTAAGACACATTTTTCTTTCATTTGGAAGCATTTAAATTGAACATAAAATTTATTTTATTTTTCATCAAATTTCATACATACATAATTGGTCATTACAACCCTTCAGTCAGGATTATGACCTAGTTTCTCTCACCACTTATGTTGTGTGTGTGGGATTTTATACATGAGTGGTGGGAGCAACAGTTTAAAGCTGACTACGAACGACAGATGTGGACGTTGTGCAGCGTATTAGTATCCAGCGGCTGCGCTGGCTCGGGCATGTTGTGCGAATGGATAAGGATGCTCCGACGAGACGAGTATTTGATGGTGGCATTTGCGGAAGTCGGCGAAAAGGACAACCCTGTTTGCGTTGGGAGAACCAAATCGAAGAAGTACTGTCATCTATTTGTGTGACCAACTAGCTAAGGCGCTCAAGAAGCAGAGGTGCCTGGAATGATCGGGTTGTTAATAACAAATTGGGTAAGTAAGAAAATTCGAAATATACTTTTTCATTCTCTCTCAAACTGCTATGGTTAGAATGCCATGACGCAGCTTGTTCAAAGTCTGGAACACTTATGATTGCTTAAAGCAGCAATGTTGTCCTTTCAGTTAAGATGGGAGAAAAAGAGGGAAAAACCATAGACTTATTCAGCAGAAGTTTGAATAATCTAAAAATTAGTCGTGCAATTTAAGCAAAAAAATGATGAAGAAATTACGAATTTTAACATAAAAATAGAGAGTTTATCCCTAATATAAGTGTAGGCTTTAATATGTCTTAATTTACCTATATTTAAAGATATAAAATGATTTTGAAATAAAATTTATTAAGTTTTTTAACAAACAATAAATTAAAATAATTTTATTTTATTTTTTTATTTGAATTCACAATGGAACTGCTTGGCTCGGCTCCCAAAAACATACATAATTGGTCATTACAACCATTCAGTCATTTAATACATAAAATTGTCGAATTTGAGGCTCAAAAACTCATCATGCAATCAATGAGAAAAATTGGGATTTTTATCAGCTAGAGATAAGTTGGACTTGTGATAAATAAAACCAAAGCCATTAGAATTAACAACGTAAGTCTTGTCAACTTTATGCTACAAGGCCAACCAGTCGAATACGTAGATAACTTCTTTAATCTGGACAGTATAGTGACAACAATTGCAGGCGCCTAAACAGGCTTAATTAAGCGAGAGCAGCATTCGGACGACTACAGCCGATATGGAGAAGCTCACAAATATCCAGACGAATCAAACTCAAAATATTCAACGTACGTACATAATTTGGTCATTACAACCCTTCAGTCAGGATTACGACCTAGCTTCTCACACCACATATTGCTGGTATGTACCTGGTATAGCAGGTATACCAAGTATAGCTGGTATAGCTGTTATAGCTGATATAGCTGGTATAGCTTGTGTAGCTGATATAGCTGGTATAGCAGGTATAGCTGGTATAGCTGATATAGCTGGTATAGCAGGTATAGCTGATATAGCTGATATAGCTGATATAGCTGGTACAGCAAGTATAGCTGGTATAGCTGATATAGCTGGTATAGCAGTTAAAGCTGATATAGCTGGTATAGCTGGTATAGCTGTTATAGCTGATATAGTTGGTATAGCAGGTATAGCTGATATAGCTGGTATAGCAGGTATAGCTGGTATAGCTGGTATAGCAGGTATAGCTGATATGGCTGATATAGCTGGTATAGCAGGTATAGCTGGTATAGCAGGTATAGCTGATATAGCTGGTATAGCAGGTATAGCTGGTATAGCTGATATAGCTGATATAGCTGATGTAGCTGCTATAGCTGGTACAGCTTGCTAGTATAGCTAGTAAAGATTGTATAGCTTGCTAGTATAGCTAGTACAGATTGTACAGCTTGCTAGTATAGCTAGTACAGATTGTATGGCTTGCTAGTATAGCTAGTACAGCTTGCTAGTATAGCTAGTACAGATTGTATAGCTTGCTAGTATAGCTAGTACAGCTTGCTAGTATAGCTAGTACAGATTGTATAGCTTGCTAGTATAGCTAGTACAGCTTGCTAGTATAGCTGGTATAGCTGATATAGCTGGTATAGCAGGTATAGCTGGTATAGCTGGTATAGCTTGCTAGTATAGCTGGTGTAGTGTTTCATGCGAAGAGGTATGAAAGTAATGAAAAAATGGTTATAAACTACAGTCAAAAGAAAAAAACCTAATCAGTGTAAGATTGGAAGAAGATTTGTAGACAACTTAATAAACAAATTATATGTTGAAATACATCCACCTGGTTATCAGTTTTGTGACCTGATACAAAACTTCAAAACGAATAGCAAGAATAAAGGAAATAAAGGAATAATTTATTGGATGCAGATTGTAGAAAGCACGATATAGCGTACTCAAAATCAATGGATATAGACACAAGCCATCAAGCAGATCGTGATCAGGAGTAGTGTGTTTATGTATGTTCGGGATCAATTACTCCATACAAATTTAGGAGCATGCATAGCTGTAAAAGAGTAAGAACATTGCAGAATTGTGAAATGAATTGTGTGCGATCGGTCTTTAGGTTTGTAACATGTATTATGAAAAGGTAATGCTTTTTAATGTTTTTTTTTTTTTTTTGTCTTGAGCCGGAGGTGGGAATCTTCGAAAGACACTTTTGTTCCAACAAAAGAGTGCACGCTTCACCATCACTGGTGCCTACGTACTAAACCCACCCCCTACACACTTCAACCACTCTCCCTCCGCGGGACTGCCGTAAGGTATTACTTCGCGGAGAGCTGGTTAGCTTGAAAGCTTTATCACGTTAATTCAAATTTCGCCTCCGTTCCTCCAGTCTTCGGAGTACTATCAAAACTTCAGCCATTCTCTGGCTATATTGACTCCATAGAATCCTACGATTCAACAGCTCTTCCATTAGCCGGTTTGGTCCTAAACTCGTTTCTCCGGGCCATCTAAATCTGGGACAGCATATTAGAATATGCTCCGCATCTTCCTCCTCATCTACACAGTTTGGGCATATAGGGGAAGTGTCATGACCAAATCTGTGCAGGTACTTCCTGAAGCACCCATGACCAGTTAGGAACTGAGTCACGTAGTAGTTCAGCTCGCAATGTTTGTTATCCATCCAAAGGTTTACATCAGGGATAAGGCGAAATGTCCATCTTCCCTTTAAACTGCTTTCCCATCGTGACTGCCACTTGTGCATGGAAGTCCTTCGTTCCTCCGCTTTTATAGCTGCCATTCGTCCGGGGTGCTCGAGACGGCGAAGGTATATCCTCCTCATCTCATCCGCCAATATATCTATTGGTATTGTCTTTGCCAACACCAATACCGCTTCATCAGACACTGTCCTGAAGCCACTTATCCGTCTAATCGCGCTTAGACGATACACCGAGGACAGTAGCCTCCTTGTCGTCCCCACGGAGAGTGCCTCCGACCATATTGGGCAAGCATACAGCATTATCGACGTTATTACCGCCGAAATTATCCTCCTTTTGAATGGACCTGGTCCTCCAATATTTGGCATCATCCTCGCCAGTGCTCCCTGTGTTACAGATGCTTTTTCGCTGATGTATCTCACGTGCTCCTTAAAGTTCAACCTGTCGTCGATAATCACTCCCAGGTATTTTATCGCCCTCTTCGATTCGATCCTTGTGCCTCCAACGGTCACTTCCATCTTCTCCACTATCTTCCGGCCGCTTATCAAGACGGCCTCTGTTTTATGCGCAGCAAGTTTCAAACCTGCTTCATCCAGCCATGCTCCAACCTTTCGAATCGCTGTGTTCGTTTTCTCCTCTATTTCCCTTACCGTCTTAGCTACCGAGACTATGGCTATGTCATCTGCAAAGCCCACAATTGTAGTCCTGTTCGGCAATCGCAATCGAAGTACTCCATCGTACATAATGTTCCATAGCAGTGGCCCAAGTACAGAGCCCTGCGGGACACTCGCCGTCGCTACGTATTCCTGCTCTCCTTCATCCGTTAGATATATTACCTTCCTGTCCTGAAAGTAATTGTTCAGTATCTCCATTAAGTATGGCGGCGTAGCCATGTTAAAGAGGGCTCTCATAATCCGCCCCCAATTCGCTGAGTTGAACGCGTTTCTAACGTCAAGTGTGACAACCGCGCAGTATTCTTGGTGCCAAATCTCCACCTTTCGCCCTCTATTGCATCTCTTGCAATGTCGACCACTCTTCTTATCGCGTCAATAGTGGATCGTCCTTTCCTAAAACCGTATTGCAGGTCCGAGAGAGCTCCTCCTGCCTCGGCACACGTCAGTAGTCGATTGTATATAATCCTCTCCAGTATTTTTCCCATCGTGTCAAGTAGACAGATGGGCCGATACGACGATGGTTCCCCTGGTGGTTTGCCAGGTTTTGGAATGAGAACCAATTTCTGCTTCTTCCATCTACGTGGAAAAACACCCTCGACGAAGCACTTGTGGAACACCTTGGCGAACATATCCGGTCTGAGCCGGATAGCCACCTTAAGTGCCCTATTTGGGATTCCGTCTGGCCCCGGTGTCTTCCTATCTCCTATTCCAGTGCATGCTGCGAGTACCTCCTCTCCTGTTACCTCGGGTATGGTATGAATGGCCTCCGGCTCCCTACTTATAAAAGTGTAGGGCTGGCCCCGTGGGAATAATGTACCAATGATCTCCCGTAGCAAAACTGGACAACCTAGTTTAGGCTGTTCTCGAGCACCGATTCTCTTGCAGACGACTCTGTACGCCGTCCCAAAAGGATTGATGTCAGCTTCCTGGCATATCCGCTGAAAGGGTAGTTTCTTGCTCCTTTTAATGGCTCTTCTAAGTTGATGCCTTAGATCCTCATAGGAAGCCCGTTCGGCTTCCCATGTCGGTCTTCCTCTCGTACGCTGGGCCCGTCTTCTCGCCCCAAAGCATGCCGACCGCAGTCTTCGAATTTCGTCATTCCACCAGTAGCAGGGGAACGTCCCCTACACACAGTTCTCCTAGGCATAGCAGCATCACATGCAGTGTTGAGCATTTGGTATACGCCGCTCACTAATTCTTCTACCGTGCTGCCAGTCGTATGAAAAGACGACAACATCAATCTATACGTCTCCTCGTCAAAGCGGGAGTCCTTCCATTTCGGTCCCGTAAACTTCGGCAATCCGTTTCCTCTCGTGTTGCGCCCAGTAACCGTCATCACAATTGCCTGATGGTCACTATTCGTGAAGTCCTCAGTTAGCCTCCACGCGGTCCGCGAAGCAAGGCCATCGCTCACAAACGACAAATCTATTATCGAGCTCGATCCAGCTCTCCTAAATGTGCTTCCTCTTCCGCCATTCATCAGCGCCACAGGAAGGGAAGCGAACGTTTCCAAGAGGCAGCGACCCCTGGCGTTAGTATATCTACTACCCCATTCGGTCGCCCAAGCGTTTTAATCTGCTCCTATAATAACGGGGGTGTTCAAGCGCACGTGTGACGCCAGCCTCTCCAGCATATGTTGGAAGTCATCCATTGACCACCTCGGGGGAGCGTAACAGCTGTAGACGAAAACTCCCTTTATCCTGGCCATAACGAAACCAATGTCCCGCGCATAGGTTTGTTGGAAGGGTAATGAACCACAAATCCATATAGCCGCAGTACTAGATCCGTCCGTGATCCAAGTACTATTCCTCGGTACCCTATAAGGTTCGCTTATGATTGCGACATCGATATTCTCCTCCTTTACTCTCTGGACCAGTAGGTCCTGGGCTGCTTCGCAATGGTTCAAATTAATTTGTATTAACCTCATCTCCTAGATCGTGATTTAAGCGCACGTTGAAACTGCGGACAATTCCTACTCCCCGCGATATGTTTGGCGAACTTTGGGTTGTCCACTTTGCAGAACATGCAGAGTGGTTCCTGTTCGCAATTCCCAGCAATATGACCATCCTGTCCACACTTGCGGCATGTTCCCGAGCGGTCAACTTTACTCTCGCACAGGCGGGCCATATGTCCAAACTGCAAGCATCGGAAGCATTTCGTCGGAATGTTCCTTTCGCGAATCCTGCATATGACGCATAAGTATAAGTAATATCTGTTTTCACATAATTGAATTTACTGATTGATCTACAACACCCCAGAGTATAAATAGACTTGTTTTTAAGGATTTAGAATTTTTTAGTTTTACTGTTTTAAATAAATGAAATTATAGAATAAAGGGATTAATTAAAACAAATTAGTTTTTTTTTTTTTGAAAATTTTATTACATATTTCTTTTTTCAGATTTTTACAGATTCGAATTTAAAAATACGTTTATACAGATTAAATAACTTAAGTGTTAACAAATATTGTGTATAGAATGTTTGACATCGACAAATGTTAAAAGATTGTGAATAAGTATTTTCACAATAATACAAACGTATGACATATTAATACATAAAAATGGATTACTTATTTTACTAATGTTATATATCCTTATTTCATTTATAAGTTTCATAAATAAATCTATATGTTTTATTAATAGTTCTTCCAATACAGCTGATGTTACCATTTTTGTTCCCCTAGTAGTAGTAATAGTAGGTTGTGTTAGTGCGGGACGATGTACTCTGAATTATTTCATTTTAATTTATATTTATTGAATAAAAATTTTAAACACAAGTGCCCACAATTAAATGTATAAAATTTTTGTTTTCGTTCATAATTATATTCAATAGGAAATTTTAAGTAGTTGACAATCTCAAGTGGTGGTTGTAAGTTTCCAAAGCTATCAAAGTATTCTTTATAGTTGTGGTTTTTATAATATGCTACCCAATGTGTTCCCCTACCATTCGAATCATCTAAATTAACAATACCGCATTCTTGTTTGAATGGATTTTCAGGTAAAGAATCACGCATGAAAACACCCCTGAAGTATTTAAGATGTCTTCCATATTTATTCAAATCCAAATCTGTTAATGGGCGATTTGGTAGGTTATCTAATAGTTTTTTGGAGCTGGACTATAGTAGAGACCATATCCAGTTTTATATGGTTTGAGGTACAACCCTTTACCCATTGCAATTGATTCCATATATCTATTATGACGGTTAGGTTCCGCCAAGTGTTCTTTTCCATTTTTTATAGCATTTACTGCTTTGACAATAGCGGATCCTCCACTTGCCAAACCACCAAGCGCTGACAATGCTGTTAGTACGGGAATAAGTGGAAGAAATCCTCCAATTTTCGGTACAGGTATAACTCTCGGTATTATAATGTCTGCTCGCTTTTTCCCTTTAAAATTTGAATGAATAGCCTTTTGAGCTATTTTAACAGCAGCATTTATATCAAGGGATTTCTGTTCTTTCAATTGTTTTAAAGTTTTTCTCACAGTAGCTGTGAATAATTTTTTATTACACTTATTCATTTTTCCTTTCCTCATTCTTTTTGATTTTTTTCTTTTCTTATGTCTCTGCTCCTTCAAGCCTAATCCAAATTTCACTTTAGCTTTCATAGCGTTTGTCACAAACCACGCGTTAGCACGTTCATTAATAGCACTATCTTTAGATTTAACTTGTTGCCAGGCTTTTTCAGCTAATATTTGATCTGCTTGATGTCTTGTGTCTATATCTTTTGATTGTGAATATGCAATATTCAATATTCTAATAAATTTGTACCCTTATCTCGTCTTGCTAAACGTTTTTCAAGTTTTGTACCAGGTCCACAAAACTGATAACCAGGTAGATGTAATTCAACAGGTACTTTATTTATTAAGTTGTTTACAAATCCTATTCTCATCTTACACTGGCTGAGGTTTTGTTTTGACTGTAGATTATAACAAATTTTTTTCGTTACTTTTATACCTCTTCGCAAAAATAGCTGAAATCAAGACGATCTCCTATATATACAGCAATTTATATGATTTCAGTATGTTAATTTTTTGATATTGATTTTGATCTGCTTTCTATCTGATCACGATCTACTTTACATCTGCTCACGATCTGCTTTGTATCTGCTCACGATCTACTTTATATCTGATAACGATCTACTTTTTTGGTTTTTCGTTTTGTCTATTTTATTTTAATTTTTTTTTTTATTATTTTTTTTTTGACATTACCATGTTTTAGGTAAACATGTTCTACCTCAATGTTTAAATTGTTTATTTGATCAGCTAGATCATCATGTATTTGTGTTATATATATATATATATATTTTGTGTTTATGATTATATTTATTGAAACCTTCTCCAAATTTATTAATATAAGACATTTCTTTCACTCTTCTAATAAATTATGTTAGCTTCTTTAAGTTCTTCGATAATAGAGATTATTTCGTTTTGATGATTGTTGTGACCAGAACCTTCCGATGAAAGAAGTAAACGTAGTCTGTCAACTAGTTCATTAGGATCATCCCAATGTATGTAATTTGATTTCAGATTATTTTGTAATTTTGGCATTAAACCACTGCCTTTTGTTAAAATGTTTGTTGTTGTTTCGAATAAATGTTTAATTATTCGTATATATTTGAAGGCTCGTGTTCCCTTCACTTGTTCATTAGATTCATAGCGACGTTTATGTGCATTGGTATGAATTAAAATCTCTTTATATTTTTTCAAATCATTTTTAGAATAATGGAGAGGTTCTTTATGAAATACTAGTTCAAATAATCCAGGCGTCATTTTCAATTTCATATTCCCTATCTGCATAGTATTATCTCTATTAAATATTAATTTTTCCTTGCCATATCTCCAACTACCGTCTACATCTTGATTAAAACCATAAATTTTATCCAATTGCTTATTATTAATAAGTGTTTGTATATTTTCAAATAATGGAGAATTTTTCGTCAGCCTTAAACATGGTTTTCTTTTCAAGTTCTTGATACATGTACTTGATACAGGTCTATTATGGTCATCGTTTTTTTCATCATCATTATCATCAGTTGAAATATTTTCATACTAAAAATCGTTATTATCACCGTTTACATCATCGTAAACATCGTCATCATCAATAGTGTTGTCTATATCCTTATGCTTATCGTCAAGTTTTCCGATGATTTCATTATCACCATTTACATCATAATAATCGTCATCATCATCAATAGTGTTGTCTGTATCCTTATGCTTATCTTCGAGTTTTCCAATGATTTCATTATCACCATTTACGTCATAATACTCTTCCTCATCATCTATAGTGTTGTCTACATCCTTATGCTTATGTTCAAGTTTTGGGATGTTTTCATTATCATCATTTACATCATCATAATCATCGTCATCATTAATAGTGTTGTCTATATCCTTATGTTTATCTTTAAGTTTTCCAATGATTTTTTTAAGTGGTTTTGTTATTGGTTGAAAGGTATCTTCTAATAAATTAACTCTATCTATTTGATTCAGTTTAATATTTTTTAACTTTTTCTTTAGAACAGCCCTTGTCTTTTCAAGATCTTCCAACACTTTATTATGGTAATTTTTAGACATTATAATAATTTTTTATATTGAATTTGATCTGGTTATGATCTGCTCGCTATCTGATTATGATCTGCTTTGTATCTGATTACGATCTGCTTTATATCTGATCACGAACTGCTTGCTATCTGGTCACGATCTGATTTATACCTGATCACGATCTGCTTTATGGCTTGTATCTATATCCATTGATTTTGAGTACGCTATATCGTGCTTTCTACAATCTGCATCCAATAAATTATTCCTTTATTTCCTTTATTCTTGCTATTCGCTTTGAAGTTTTGTATCAGGTCCACAAAACTGATAACCAGGTGGATGTAATTCAACATATAATTTGTTTATTAAGTTGTCTACAAATCTTCTTCCAATCTTACACTGATTAGGTTTTTTTCTTTTGACTGTAGTTTATAACCATTTTCTTCATTACTTTCATACCTCTTCGCATGAAACACTATACTAGCAAGCTATACAATCTGTACTAGCTATACTAGCAAGCTGTACTAGCTACACTAGCAAGCTGTACTAGCTATACTTGCAAGCTGTACTAGCTACACTAGCAAGCTGTACTAGCTATACTAGCAAGCTATACAATCTGTACTAGCTATACTAGCAAGCTGTACCAGCTATAGCAGCTACATCAGCTATATCAGCTATACCAGCTATACCTGATATACCAGCTATATCAGCTATACCTGCTATACCAGCTATATCAGCTACAGTATCGGACAAAACCTAAGCACCCCCTCAGTACATTTTTTTTAAATGATTATTTTTTTAAGAAAACAAAGTTATTAATAATTTTTCTTATTTTTTTATTTATTTATATCCTTATTATTGAAAAACACAAACTTAAGGAATTCAGAATTCAATAAAAAAAAAGTTATGATTCAAAATACATTTTAAGTCGAAAATATAAGTGGACAAACTAAAGCACCCCCAATTTAGGGTACAGATAAAAACTATTGCAACCAATATTTCTTTGCGAATCCTTTATTTTGGATGGCACATGCCTTCTTTTAGGCATAGAGGATATGAAATTATAAATTATTTCAGGTGATATTGCTTCCCAGGCTATTTTTGCGGCTTCAAATATATCGTCTTTGGTTTTGCAATTTTCTCGGTTGATTTTTAAGTTAACGATCTCCCACAAGTTCTAGATTGGGTTAAGATCAATTGAGTACAAAATATTCGATAAACAGATCAATTATTTCTAGGCTAATTAAAAATTTTTTCCATACCGGTCGCACATCTCCTACCCATTCTGGAGGAAGACCACGTGAAACTTCGCGATATGAAGACTCCTGAATTAAAAGGACAATCCAAAATGATCCCACAGCATCTTCTAGCCACATACGAAACCGCTTAGGTTTAAAAATTAGGGATGGAGCGATTCGCAGAAGGAGGTTGAGGCCGGATTATTCAGTCTAAGGCCAGCAAAAAACCTTTCATATCGTGAAACACATCATATCATCTGCGCACACGCCTTATGCCATCTGAATCCTTTAAATTAAACTTAGATTCGTCAGAAAATAGTACAATCCTCCATATTTTGACACTCCTGTTGAGATGGGCCTTGGCCCATTCAAGTTTCGCTTTTTTATTTTTTGACGATATAAAAGTTTTTTTGCTGGTCGTCGACTGAATAATCCGGCATCTACCGTCCTTCTGCGAATCGTTCTTCCGCTAATTTTTTAACCTAAGCGGTTTCATATGTGGTTAGAAGATGCTGTGGGATCATTTTGGATTATCCTTTTAATTCAGGAGTCTTCATATCGCGAAGTTTCACGTGGTCTTCCTCCAGAATGAGTAGGAGATGTGCGACCGGTATGGAAAAATTTTTTAATTAGCCTAGAAATAATCGATCTGTTGATTGAATATTTTGCACTTAGTTGATCTTAACTCAATCTAGAGCTTGTAGGAGATTGTTAACTTAAAAATCAACCGAGAAAATTAGAAAACTAAAAAAGATTTATTTGAAGCCGCAAAAATAGCCTGGGAGGCAATTTCACCTGAATTAATTAATAGTTTAACTTCCTCTATGCCTAAAAGGTGTGCGTGTGTCATCCAGAATAAAAGATTCGCAAAGAAATATTGATTTCAATAGTTTTTATCTGTACCTTAAATTGGGGGTGCTTTAGTTTTGTCCGCTTATATTTTCGACCTAAAATGTATTTTGAATCATAACTTTTTTTTATTGAATTCTGAATTCCTTAAGATTGTGTTTTTCAATAATAAGGATATAAATAAATAAAAAAATAAAATAAAAAATTATTAATAACTTTGTTTTCTTAAAAAAATAATCATTTTAAAAAAATGTACTGAGGGGGTGCTTAGGTTTTGTCCGATACTGTATATCAGCTATA
Source organism: Sarcophaga carnaria (assembly GCA_958299815.1). Lineage (NCBI taxonomy): Eukaryota > Metazoa > Arthropoda > Insecta > Diptera > Sarcophagidae > Sarcophaga > Sarcophaga carnaria. Next base: position 65,596,653 of record OY283153.1, read on the forward strand.
CCTGCTATACCAGCTATACCAGCTATATCAGCTATACCTGCTATACCAGCTATATCAGCTATACCTGCTATACCAGCTACACCAGCTATACCAGCTATATCAGCTACACCAGCTATACCAGCTATACCTGCTATGCCAGCTATATCAGCTACACCAGCTATACCTGCTATACCAGCTATATCATAAAAAACCTCTCCATTATTCTAAAAATGATTTGAAAAAATATAAAGAGATTTTAATTCATACCAATGCACATAAACGTCGCTATGAACCTAATGAACAAGTGAAAGGAACACGAGCCTTCAAATATATACGAATAATTAATCATTTGTTCGAAACAACAACAAACATTTTAACAAAAGGCAGTGGTTTAATGCTAAATTTACAAAATAATCTGAAATCAAATTACATACATTGGGATGATCCTAATGAACTAGTTGACAGACTACGTTTACTTTTTTCATCGGAAGGTTCTGGTCACAACAATCATCAAAACGAAATAATCTCTATTATCGAAGAACTTAAAGAAGCTAACATAATTTATTAGAAGAGTGAAAGAAATGTCTTATATTAATAAATTTGGAGAAGGTTTCAATAAATATAATCATAAACACAAATATATATATATATATATATATATATATATATAACACAAATACATGATGATCTAGCTGATCAAATAAACAATTTAAACATTGAGGTAGAACATGTTTACCTAAAACATGGTAATGTCAAAACAAAAATAATAAAAAAAAAATCAAAATAAAATAGACAAAACCAAAAACCAAAAAAGTAGATCGTTATCAGATATAAAGTTGATCGTGAGCAGATACAAAGCAGATCGTGATCAGATGTAAAGTAAATCGTGATCAGATACAAAGCAGATCAAAATCAATATCAAAAAATTAACATACTGAAATCGTATAAATTGCTGTATATATAGGAGATCGTCTTAATTTCAGCTATTTTTGCGAAGAGGTATAAAAGTAACGAAAAAAAATTTGTTATAATCTACAGTCAAAACAAAACCTCAGCCAGTGTAAGATGAGAAGAGGATTGGTAAACAACTTAATAAATAAAGTACCTGTTGAATTACATCTACCTGGTTATCAGTTTTGTGGGCCTGATACAAAACTTGAAAAACGTTTAGCAAGAGGAGATAAGGGTATAAATTTATTAGACGCAGCTTGTAGAGAGCACGATATTGCATATTCACAATCAAAAGATATAGACACAAGACATCAAGCAGATCAAATATTAGCTGAAAAAGCCTGGCAACGAGTTAAATCTAAAGATAGTGATATTAAAGAACGTGCTAACGCGTGGTTTGTGACAAACGCTATGAAAGCTAAAGTGAAATTTGGATTAGGTTTGAAGGAGCAGAGACATAAGAAAAGAAAAAATTCAAAAAGAATGAGAAAAGGAAAAATGAATAAGTGTAATAAGAAATTATTCACAGCTACTGTGAGAAAAACTTTAAAACAATTGAAAGAACAGAAACCCCTTGATATAAATGATGCTGTTAAAATAGCTCAAAAGGCTATTCATTCAAATTTTAAAGGGAAAAAGCGAGCAGACATTATAATACCGAGAGTTATACCTGTACCGAAAATTGGAGGATTTCTTCCACTTATTCCCGTACTAACAGCTTTGTCAGCGCTTGGTGGTTTGGCAAGTGGAGGATCCGCTATTGTCAAAGCAGTAAATGCTATCAAAAATGGAAAAGAACAATTGGCTGAAGCTAACCGTCATAATAGATATATGGAATCAATTGCAATGGGTAAAGGGTTGTACCTCAAACCATATAAAACTGGATATGGTCTCTACAATAGTCCAACTCCAAAAAACTATTAGATAACCTTCCCAATCGCCCATTAACAGATTTGGATTTGAATAAATATGGAAGACATCTCAAACATTTTAGGGGTGTTTTCAAGCGTGATTCTTTACCTGGACCATTCAAACAAGAATGCGGCATTGTTAATTTAGATGATTCAAATGGTATGGGAACACATTGGGTAGCATATTATAAAAACCACAACTATAAAGAATACTTTGGAAACTTACAACCACCACTTGAGATTGTCAACTATTTAAAATTTCCTATTGAATATAATTATGAACGAAAACAAAAATTTAATACATTTAATTGTGGGCACTTGTGTTTAAAATTTAAATATAATATATAAATTGAAATGAAATAATTCAGACTACATCGTCCCGCACTAACACAACCTACTATTAACTTTTTAAAGAAGGGGAACAAAAATGGTAACATCAGCTGAATTGGAAGAACTATTTATTAACAAAACATAGTAATCAGATTGATAAAGAGCATATAGATTAATTTTTAAGTTTTATCAATGAACTAAGAATATGTACCATTAGTAAATTAAGTAATCCATTTTTATTTATTAATAATGTCATACATTTGTATTATTGTGAAAAAATTTACTCAGAATCTTTTGACATTTGCAGATGCCAAACATTCTATACACAATATTTGTTAACACTTAAGCTATTTAATCTGTATAAACGAATATTTAACTATTATTATATTCCATAGATATATGTATTGTATTGTACAAAATAACAAAATCTAAAAATAAAATATACATATCTAAGAATAAAAAAAAACTAATAAAATAAAACCTAATTTGTTTTAATTAATCTCATTATTTGACAATTTTATTTATTTAAAACAGCAAAACTAAAAAAATCTGAATCCTTAAAACAAGTCTATTTATACTCTGGGATGTTGTAAATCAATCAGTAAATTCAATTATATAAAAAACAGATATTCTACTTATGAGTGAAAAAAAACGTAGGCACAACTATACATTCCTTTCTTATCAATTTAAAAATCCTTATAACACAACAACAACAACAACACCACGTATAACTATATTTCTATTTTTTCACAATTATCATCTCAAAAGAACACGCACAAACTCTTTCTGTCCGTCCAATCATTCGAAAAGCAATACAAATACAATGAACATGTACACTCATGTTTCTACTTAGTTATACGATGTTATTTTTTATCCCAAAAAAAAAAAATTACACAGGTGTTCATCTCTTTCTTATCACATTTAAAATTAAAGATCCTTCTAATTGAATATACAAAAAATAAAAAAACATACAACAACTATATAGGTGTAGATCCCTTTTCTATTTTTTCAGCATTGAGTATGATAATACGTGCCAAGAATTTATTATTAAAAAAACGATCATACACATTACATGTTACACACACACTCATTCGGTCCGTCCAATCATTCGTACATAACTTTTCATATTACATGTTACAAACCTATCGACTAACCGACACTACCGACTGTAGCGTAGGCATGCTCCTAAATTTGTATGGAGTAATTGATCCCGAAGGTACATAAACATACTACTAAAACTAAATTAAACTTCTGATTTCCAATTAAGAAAAAAGAAAGTTTGAACGAAAGAAATATTTAACAAACTTGCTGATATGAAATTAAGTTCGATACAAAGGCATTTATGAACAAAACATACTCTCAAGAATAAGTATAATTAGAAGTTAATTTGCTTTTCCCAATTCCAATTATTCATCATAATAAAAGATAATTCAATTAAATGTTGAGGATATAAAAAAATACTGTGAGCGGAATTGCTTGTAATAAAATACTAAGAAGGTTGGTTAATAGTTGTGTGTAATATGAAGTGTGGAATGGGAAACACAATATTTTTTTAGTATCGCGGTAAGGCTTCCTTAAACGATAATAGCATTTGATTTACAAAAAAAACAAATTTAAATAAGTATGCAAATTTTATTTAAAAAAAATTTTTGCTGTATTTTTTTATAGGAAATATAAATAATGAAAGGACATGTGATTAATGTTGCAAAACTGAACATTTTTAACATCTCATATTCAATATATTCTTCTCCTAAATATATGTACTTCATTATATCGTCAGCGGCAGGTTTGCTAATAGTATGGGCCATGTATCCTTCCGCTACCTACTTATTGTGTTGTTGATTGCGTTTAAAAGGTAAATGTTAAATGGACTAGAAAATAAGAAAACAATAATAAAATAAAACCAAATGAACTAAATGCAATAAAAGAAGTTTTAGTGCATATACAAACATGTAATAATTAAAACAATCGCTCCAACTTAGTAGTGGTTTAATAGTAAAGTAATTATAATGTGTTGTTACGTTTTTACATTTTTAAAAACGTTTAAAATATGAGTTCATAGATAGCAAATAGAATAAAATTAAATTTTCGTTTAGTTTTAAATAAATTTGTTTCGAGCCTGTAATATTTTTTACAAGCTAAAAGCTACTTTTTAACTATAAATATTTCAAATATTTGTTCCCGATTGGAACCTCTTTATTATAATGCAAATTTAAGACTAACTAAATTTATGTTTCAAAATGTAAAGCAAAGTTACAATAATTATTATTGATCTTGTTTAATGTAATGTACTTACATACACGCATATATACTTATTTACTAAGTAAGAAGACACTTTCGAACATAAGTCTCCAACTTCGAACATTTACATGTATGAACAGTATTATGGAGATCGTAAGTATGTATGTGTGTATGCCTGTATGTAAATATAAATCGAACTGTTGCTAAGCAAAAAATAAAGAACATTAAATATGAAAACAATTTAAAGTAAAATAAGTAAATAAAAATAACTGAAGTTAAGCAGGGGCGTATCAGCATTTAACATCCTCCCCCCGTTGGAGGTTTGGGTAAAACAGCAAGTTTAGTAACCGCGCGTTTAATTAAACCATTATTTGTGCGAACAACTGCGACACGAGCAACTCCGTCTTCACCAGTTATAACTTCAGAAATACGTCCAATTTGCCACTTCAAGGGTGGTTGATTTTCATCCTTGAGAAGAACCATTGCGCCGCAAGTTATATTTGTACCTTTTTGTTGCCATTTCTTTCGTTCTTAAAGAAGAGATAAGTAAGAACTGCTCCATTTTCGCCAAAAGATTTGTTGCAATTGGGTTACTCTTTGCCACCTGTTCAGACGGCTAGTATCCATTTCGGTGATATTAGGCTCAATTATAGAGACTAGGGGACCTCCAACTAAAAAATGCCCGGGTGTTAGCACCTCAAGGTCATTACAATTTTCAGAAATAGGAAACAGTGGTCGAGAGTTTAAAATTGCAGAAATTTGATATACCAAAGTTTGTAGCTCATCCAATGTAAGAGTGTTTAGTCCAACTGTGCGATAAAAATGCTGCTTAGCTGATTTCACAGCTGCCTCCCACAATCCGCCAAAATGGGGTGACCTTGGTGGGATGAACTTCCACTCTATTTCATCTTCTAGGCATTGCTGTTGCAGTGACCTCTGATGCGACTCACTTAAAAACATTTGTTTTAAATCGAATAACTCATTTTTAGCGCCAACAAAGTTAGTTGCATTATCGGACCAAATAGTTCTGGGCTTTCCTCTAATAGCGATAAAGCGATGAAGAGCCGCTAAAAAATATGGTGTTGATAATTCTTGTGCTACTTCCATGTGACTAGCCTTGGTTGAGAAGCATATAAAAATCGAAATATGGCATTTGACAGGTGGGCGATTTCTCACTTCAGACTTATAATAAAATTGGCCGCAAAAATCCACGCCAGTAGTGTGAAAAGCTCTGTTTGGGCGTACTCGATCTGCAGGCAAGTTTCCCATCACGTGCTGACTTAACACCGGTTTCATTCTGAAGCACTGAAGATATTTTGAGATAGTAGAGCTTACCAATTTACGGCCTCCAATGGGCCAATATTGCTGCCGAATTGTAGCTAGTAAAACCTGAGGACCAGCATGCAACAACTTTTGATGAAAATGTATTATTAAAGACGATGTCAATTGATGATGTTTAGGCAAAATAATAGGGTGTTGAGCATCGAATTCGAGACAAGAGTTTTGAAGACGACCGCCGACACGAATTACTCCAAATGAGTCAATTATAGGCATCAGTGAGTAAAGCTTGCTGGATGAAGGTAAATTTTGATTTGATTTGAGGGCCTTATACTCAGCTGCAAAATGAATTAACTGTATGTTTTTTATTAAAAGATATGTTCCATTTTTTAAGTCTGTTGGCGTAAGCCTTTCATCTTGGGTCTTCAATTTAGGGTACGCAAATTTAAAAACATATGCAAATATACGTTGCATTTTTGGAAAAGAATTGTGGTACTTACACTGCAATGCAAAATCAGTTAAAGAGGTTATAACTAGTATATTTCGACGTCTTTCAGGTAACTCCGTCAAAAATTCCATATTGGAAGGCCATTTTGAAGATTCAAGACACAGAAAATCAGGACCATTGCTCCATAATGTAGAATTGAGTAATTCCTTAGGTGATGAGCCTCTTGACAGTATATCTGCAGGATTAAGGTTTGTTGGAACATAGTGCCACTTCATCTTATTTGTGATTGTTTGTATTTGAGAGATCCTATTGGAAACGAAGATATTATAATTTGAAGGCTGCTCCTGAAGCCAAGAAAGTACGACCATTGAATCTGACCAGCAATGTACATCACAATCATAAGGTAGTGTTTTTACAACTTAATCCACAAGTTCTGCTAGGAGACACGCCGCAGAAAGCTCAAGTTTCGGAATCGTTAAAGATTAAAGGGGTGCAACTATAGACTTAGAGCATAACAATGATGCTTTAACAATATTTTTAGATTGTGATCTTATATAAACACATGCCCCATATGCTACCAGACTGGCATCACAAAAGGCATGTACTTGGACATTCTTGTTTGACTTCAAAACACGTTGAGAAAATTTAAAATATTCAATGGAATCAAACTGCGAAATATATTCGAGCCATGATGAATGTAAAAACTGGGGAAGGCTTTCGTCCCACTGTAGCCCCAACTTCCATAAATGTTGCATAAATATTTTTGCTCTAGTTATAATCGGACCAATTAAACCTAGTGGGTCATACAAACGGGCAATGGACGATAATATAGAGCGCTTCGTAACAACTTTGCAATCATCAACAGAATTAAATGAAAAAATGAAATTGTCTGCTTTGGGATGATAAATCAGGCCAAGTGTTTTAGTGATATCAGTACCATCACTAAATTTTAAAAGTGTCTCGCATTGTTCTGGCGGCGTGTCCTCTAAAACGGCTGGAGCGTTTGAGCACCACTTTCTAATTACAAAATTTCCACGCTTTAGCAAGGCTGCGACCTGCTTTTGAATTATTCGCACCTCCTCAACAGAATCACCACCGGACAGCATATCGTCCACATAAAAATCACGCTTTATGACCTTTGCACCCACGGGAAAATTTGTTTCCTGTTCATGTGCCAATTGATGCATTGCTCGAATAGATAGGAATGCTGCAGGACGTGTACCATATGTAACTGTATCCAATGAATACGTTTTGATTTCATCTTCTTCGTTTTCTCTCCATAGAATACATTGTAGATAATTATCTGGATAAGAGACACGAACACACCTATACATCTTGCAGATGTCTCCACTAAGAACAACTTTGAAGCATCGAAAACGCAGAAGTGTACTGAACAATTTTGGCTGTATAGTTGGACCGGTATACAAAATATCATTAAGAGACAACCCAGTTGTTGTTTTTGCAGAACCATCAAAAACAACTCTTAATTTGGTTGATGTGCTGTCCAGCTTATACACACAATGGTGTGGGAGAAAATATGTCTTCTGGGAAACCTGTGAAGAAATTAAAGACATATGGTTCAACGATATATACTCAGCCATAAATTTTGCATATTGCATCTTCATATCGGGATTTCTTCTGAATTTTCTTTCTAAACCTTTAAAGCGTTGTAAAGCACGCTGATAAGAGTCACCAAGTTTATGCCTACCACTTCCATCTATTTCAGGCAAACGAACGGATAATGAACCACAATCGAGGCGAACCGTATTTTTTAGGAAATGATTTTCACAGAAAATTTCCTCCTCAGAAAACGAGCTACAGCTGGCAAAATTATTCTCCACTTCCCAAAAGCTTTTTACTACAGAGCACAATTCATCATCATGTTTTACTTTGGAACTAACTGCTAATGACCAGGAATGATTAGAACGAATATTACCGCCAGCAACTACCCAACCAATGTTTTTTGTAACATAGGCAAGTTTTCAGCCAATTTAATTTGTCCAACTGACATTAATTCAAAAAACAATTCGGCGCCAATTAAAATATCGATACGACCACATCTATCAAATGAGGAATCAGCGAGCTCTATATTGTTAGGGATTTCCCACTCTGACCTGTTAGAAATAATGCTGGGCTGGTAATCAGTAATGCTGGGAATCACCATAGCAGTCAATGATGTTGAATAATTTCCGTTCCTGGACTTGATTAATATATCAACTGATTTATCAATAGTTAAATTACCATCACCGATTCCAGAGATACTTGTGAATGTCCTTTCACACTTCAAATTTAAAAAGTTTGCAAATCGATTTGTTATTAGATTGAGTTGGGATGCCGAGTCCAGTATTGCGCGACAAGGTGCAAAAATTCCAAAACTATTTTTGACCATCACTACTGTTGTTGCGAGGAAAACGGTTGTAGTGGACGCTGATGTTATTTTTGCCTGTGCATTATTGGACGAAATAAGCACCGTTTAAGCAGGGCTGGTAACCATGGATGAAGCGACGAGATTATCTATGGGAGTACTATCAATGTGTAACAATGTATGGTGCTTTGAGGAACACTGACGGCAGCAACCAGAAGTACAACTTTTAAGCATATGACCTTTCCGCAAACAATTAAGGCATAATTTTAAATTTTTTACCTCTTTAAAACCTAGAGAGGGGGATAAATTCAAAAATCTCGATCAATTACTGATGAAATGATCTTTAGAGTCACAGAAAAAGCACAATTTATTTTGAGATGCAACATGAACATGCCGATTGATTTGGTTAGATTTTTTCAACATATGCGGTTTCGAAGGGTTAATTATATATCATATATCATAAAAAACCTCTCCATTATTCTAAAAATGATTTGAAAAAATATAAAGAGATTTTAATTCATACCAATGCACATAAACGTCGCTATGAACCTAATGAACAAGTGAAAGGAATACGAGCCTTCAAATATATACGAATAATTAAACATTTATTCGAAACAACAACAAACATTTTAACAAAAGGCAGTGGTTTAATGCTAAAATTACAAAATAATCTGAAATCAAATTACATACATTGGGATGATCCTAATGAACTAGTTGACAGACTACGTTTACTTTTTTCATCGGAAGGTTCTGGTCACAACAATCATCAAAACGAAATAATCTCTATTATCGAAGAACTTAAAGAAGCTAACATAATTTATTAGAAGAGTGAAAGAAATGTCTTATATTAATAAATTTGGAGAAGGTTTCAATAAATATAATCATAAACACAAATATATATATATATATATATATATATAACACAAATACATGATGATCTAGCTGATCAAATAAACAATTTAAACATTGAGGTAGAACATGTTTACCTAAAACATGGTAATGTCAAAAAAAAAAAATAATAAAAAAAAAATTAAAATAAAATAGACAAAACCAAAAACCAAAAAAGTAGATCGTTATCAGATATAAAGTAGATCGTGAGCAGATACAAAGCAGATCGTGATCAGATGTAAAGTAAATCGTGATCAGATACAAAGCAGATCAAAATCAATATCAAAAAATTAACATACTGAAATCGTATAAATATGCTTAATTTCAGCTATTTTTGCGAAGAGGTATAAAAGTAACGAAAAAAAATTTGTTATAATCTACAGTCAAAACAAAACCTCAGCCAGTGTAAGATGAGAAGAGGATTGGTAAACAACTTAATAAATAAAGTACCTGTTGAATTACATCTACCTGGTTATCAGTTTTGTGGGCCTGATACAAAACTTGAAAAACGTTTAGCAAGAGGAGATAAGGGTATAAATTTATTAGACGCAGCTTGTAGAGAGCACGATATTGCATATTCACAATCAAAAGATATAGACACAAGACATCAAGCAGATCAAATATTAGCTGAAAAAGCCTGGCAACGAGTTAAATCTAAAGATAGTGATATTAAAGAACGTGCTAACGCGTGGTTTGTGACAAACGCTATGAAAGCTAAAGTGAAATTTGGATTAGGTTTGAAGGAGCAGAGACATAAGAAAAGAAAAAATTCAAAAAGAATGAGAAAAGGAAAAATGAATAAGTGTAATAAGAAATTATTCACAGCTACTGTGAGAAAAACTTTAAAACAATTGAAAGAACAGAAACCCCTTGATATAAATAATGCTGTTAAAATAGCTCAAAACGCTATTCATTCAAATTTTAAAGGGAAAAAGCGAGCAGACATTATAATACCGAGAGTTATACCTGTACCGAAAATTGGAGGATTTCTTCCACTTATTCCCGTACTAACAGCATTGTCAGCGCTTGGTGGTTTGGCAAGTGGAGGATCCGCTATTGTCAAAGCAGTAAATGCTATCAAAAATGGAAAAGAACAATTGGCTGAAGCTAACCGTCATAATAGATATATGGAATCAATTGCAATGGGTAAAGGGTTGTACCTCAAACCATATAAAACTGGATATGGTCTCTACAATAGTCCAACTCCAAAAAACTATTAGATAACCTTCCCAATCGCCCATTAACAGATTTGGATTTGAATAAATATGGAAGACATCTCAAACATTTTAGGGGTGTTTTCAAGCGTGATTCTTTACCTGGACCATTCAAACAAGGATGCGGCATTGTTAATTTAGATGATTCAAATGGTATGGGAACACATTGGGTAGCATATTATAAAAACCACAACTATAAAGAATACTTTGGAAACTTACAACCACCACTTGAGATTGTCAACTATTTAAAATTTCCTATTGAATATAATTATGAACGAAAACAAAAATTTAATACATTTAATTGTGGGCACTTGTGTTTAAAATTTAAATATAATATATAAATTGAAATGAAATAATTTAGAGTACATCGTCCCGCACTAACACAACCTACTATTAACTTTTTAAAGAAGGGGAACAAAAATGGTAACATCAGCTGAATTGGAAGAACTATTTATTAACAAAACATAGTAATCAGATTGATAAAGAGCATATAGATTAATTTTTAAGTTTTATCAATGAACTAAGAATATGTACCATTAGTAAATTAAGTAATCCATTTTTATTTATTAATAATGTCATACATTTGTATTATTGTGAAAAAATTTACTCAGAATCTTTTGACATTTGCAGATGCCAAACATTCTATACACAATATTTGTTAACACTTAAGCTATTTAATCTGTATAAACGAATATTTAACTATTATTATATTCCATAGATATATGTATTGTATTGTACAAAATAACAAAATCTAAAAATAAAATATACATATCTAAGAATAAAAAAAACTAATAAAATAAAACCTAATTTGTTTTAATTAATCTCATTATTTGACAATTTTATTTATTTAAAACAGCAAAACTAAAAAAATCTGAATCCTTAAAACAAGTCTATTTATACTCTGGGATGTTGTAAATCAATCAGTAAATTCAATTATATAAAAAACAGATATTCTACTTATGCGTGAAAAAAAACGTAGGCACAACTATACATTCCTTTCTTATCAATTTAAAAATCCTTATAACACAACAACAACAACAACACCACGTATAACTATATTTCTATTTTTTCACAATTATCATCTCAAAAGAACACGCACAAACTCTTTCTGTCCGTCCAATCATTCGAAAAGCAATACAAATACAATGAACATGTACACTCATGTTTCTACTTAGATATACGATGTTATTTTTTATCCCAAAAAAAAAATTACACAGGTGTTCATCTCTTTCTTATCACATTTAAAATTAAAGATCCTTCTAATTGAATATACAAAAAATAAAAAAAACATACAACAACTATATAGGTGTAGATCCCTTTTCTATTTTTTCAGCATTGAGTATGATAATACGTGCCAAGAATTTATTATTAAAAAAACGATCATACACATTACATGTTACACACACACTCATTCGGTCCGTCCAATCATTCGTACATAACTTTTCATATTACATGTTACAAACCTATCGACTAACCGACACTACCGACTGTAGCGTAGGCATGCTCCTAAATTTGTATGGAGTAATTGATCCCGAAGGTACATAAACATACTACTAAAACTAAATTAAACTTCTGATTTCCAATTAAGAAAAAAGAAAGTTTGAACGAAAGAAATATTTAACAAACTTGCTGATATGAAATTAAGTTCGATACAAAGGCATTTATGAACAAAACATACTCTCAAGAATAAGTATAATTAGAAGTTAATTTGCTTTTCCCAATTCCAATTCTTCATCATAATAAAAGATAATTCAATTAAATGTTGAGGATATAAAAAAATACTGTGAGCGGAATTGCTTGTAATAAAATACTAAGAAGGTTGGTTAATAGTTGTGTGTAATATGAAGTGTGGAATGGGAAACACAATATTTTTTTAGTATCGCGGTAAGGCTTCCTTAAACGATAATAGCATTTGATTTACAAAAAAAAAAAATTTAAATAAGTATGCAAATTTTATTTAAAAAAAATTTTTGCTGTATTTTTTTATAGGAAATATAAATAATGAAAGGACATGTGATTAATGTTACAAAACTGAACATTTTTAACATCTCATATTCAATATATTCTTCTCCTAAATATATGTACTTCATTATATCGTCAGCGGCAGGTTTGCTAATAGTATGGGCCATGTATCCTTCCGCTACCTACTTATTGTGTTGTTGATTGCGTTTAAAAGGTAAATGTTAAATGGACTAGAAAATAAAAAAACAATAATAAAATAAAACCAAATGAACTAAATGCAATAAAAGAAGTTTTAGTGCATATACAATCATGTAATAATTAAAACAATCGCTCCAACTTAGTAGTGGTTTAATAGTAAAGTAATTATAATGTGTTGTTACGTTTTTACATTTTTAAAAACGTTTAAAATATGAGTTCATAGATAGCAAATAGAATAAAATTAAATTTTCGTTTAGTTTTAAATAAATTTGTTTCGAGCCTGTAATATTTTTTACAAGCTAAAAGCTACTTTTTAACTATAAATATTTCAAATATTTGTTCCCGATTGGAACCTCTTTATTATAATGTAAATTTAAGACTAACTAAATTTATGTTTCAAAATGTAAAGCAAAGTTACAATAATTATTATTGATCTTGTTTAATGTACTGTACTTACATACACGCATACATACTTATTTACTAAGTAAGAAGACACTTTCGAACATAAGTCTCCAACTTCGAACATTTACATGTATGAACAGTATTATGGAGATCGTAAGTATGTATGTGTGTATGTCTGTATGTAAATATAAATCGAACTGTTGCTAAGCAAAAAATAAAGAACATTAAATATGAAAACAATTTAAAGTAAAATAAGTAAATAAAAATAACTGAAGTTAAGCAGGGGCGTATCAGCATTTAACATCCTCCCCCCGTTGGAGGTTTGGGTAAAACAGCAAGTTTAGTAACCGCGCGTTTAATTAAACCATTATTTGTGCGAACAACTGCGACACGAGCAACTCCGTCTTCACCAGTTATAACTTCAGAAATACGTCCAATTTGCCACTTCAAGGGTGGTTGATTTTCATCCTTGAGAAGAACCATTGCGCCGCAAGTTATATTTGTACCTTTTTGTTGCCATTTCTTTCGTTCTTAAAGAAGAGATAAGTAAGAACTGCTCCATTTTCGCCAAAAGATTTGTTGCAATTGGGTTACTCTTTGCCACCTGTTCAGACGGCTAGTATCCATTTCGGTGATATTAGGCTCAATTATAGAGACTAGGGGACCTCCAACTAAAAAATGCCCGGGTGTTAGCACCTCAAGGTCATTACAATTTTCAGAAATAGGAAACAGTGGTCGAGAGTTTAAAATTGCAGAAATTTGATATACCAAAGTTTGTAGCTCATCCAATGTAAGAGTGTTTAGTCCAACTGTGCGATAAAAATGCTGCTTAGCTGATTTCACAGCTGCCTCCCACAATCCGCCAAAATGGGGTGACCTTGGTGGGATGAACTTCCACTCTATTTCATCTTCTAGGCATTGCTGTTGCAGTGACCTCTGATGCGACTCACTTAAAAACATTTGTTTTAAATCGAATAACTCATTTTTAGCGCCAACAAAGTTAGTTGCATTATCGGACCAAATAGTTCTGGGCTTTCCTCTAATAGCGATAAAGCGATGAAGAGCCGCTAAAAAACATGGTGTTGATAATTCTTGTGCTACTTCCATGTGACTAGCCTTGGTTGAGAAGCATATAAAAATCGAAATATGGCATTTGACAGGTGGGCGATTTCTCACTTCAGACTTATAATAAAATTGGCCGCAAAAATCCACGCCAGTAGTGTGAAAAGCTCTGTTTGGGCGTACTCGATCTGCAGGCAAGTTTCCCATCACGTGCTGACTTAACACCGGTTTCATTCTGAAGCACTGAAGATATTTTGAGATAGTAGAGCTTACCAATTTACGGCCTCCAATGGGCCAATATTGCTGCCGAATTGTAGCTAGTAAAACCTGAGGACCAGCATGCAACAACTTTTGATGAAAATGTATTATTAAAGACGATGTCAATGGATGATGTTTAGGCAAAATAATAGGGTGTTGAGCATCGAATTCGAGACAAGAGTTTTGAAGACGACCGCCGACACGAATTACTCCAAATGAGTCAATTATAGGCATCAGTGAGTAAAGCTTGCTGGATGAAGGTAAATTTTGATTTGATTTGAGGGCCTTATACTCAGCTGCAAAATGAATTAACTGTATGTTTTTTATTAAAAGATATATTCCGTTTTTTAAGTCTGTTGGCGTAAGCCTTTCATCTTGGGTCTTCAATTTAGGGTACGCAAATTTAAAAACATATGCAAATATACATTGCATTTTTGGAAAAGAATTGTGGTACTTACACTGCAATGCAAAATCAGTTAAAGAGGTTATAACTAGTATATTTCGACGTCTTTCAGGTAACTCCGTCAAAAATTCCATATTGGAAGGCCATTTTGAAGATTCAAGACACAGAAAATCAGGACCATTGCTCCATAATGTAGAATTGAGTAATTCCTTAGGTGATGAGCCTCTTGACAGTATATCTGCAGGATTAAGGTTTGTTGGAACATAGTGCCACTTCATCTTATTTGTGATTGTTTGTATTTGAGAGATCCTATTGGAAACGAAGACATTATAATTTGAAGGCTGCTCCTGAAGCCAAGAAAGTACGACCATTGAATCTGACCAGCAATGTACATCACAATCATAAGGTAGTGTTTTTACAACTTCATCCACAAGTTCTGCTAGGAGATACGCCGCAGAAAGCTCAAGTTTCGGAATCGTTAAAGATTTAAGGGGTGCAACTATAGACTTAGAGCATAACAATGATGCTTTAACAATATTTTTAGATTGTGATCTTATATAAACACATGCCCCATATGCTACCAGACTGGCATCACAAAAGGCATGTACTTGGACATTCTTGTTTGACTTCAAAACACGTCGAGAAAATTTAAAATACTCAATGGAATCAAACTGCGAAATATATTCGAGCCATGTTGAATGTAAAAACTGGGGAAGGCTTTCGTCCCACTGTAGCCCCAACTTCCATAAATGTTGCATAAATATTTTTGCTCTAGTTATAATCGGACCAATTAAACCTAGTGGGTCATACAAACGGGCAATGGACGATAATATAGAGCGCTTCGTAACAACTTTGCAATCATCAACAGAATTAAATGAAAAAATGAAATTGTCTGCTTTGGGATGATAAATCAGGCCAAGTGTTTTAGTGATATCAGTACCATCACTAAATTTTAAAAGTGTCTCGCATTGTTCTGGCGGCGTGTCCTCTAAAACGGCTGGAGCGTTTGAGCACCACTTTCTAATTACAAAATTTCCACGCTTTAGCAAGGCTGCGACCTGCTTTTGAATTATTCGCACCTCCTCAACAGAATCACCACCGGACAGCATATCGTCCACATAAAAATCACGCTTTATGACCTTTGCACCCACGGGAAAATTTGTTTCCTGTTCATGTGCCAATTGATGCATTGCTCGAATAGATAGGAATGCTGCAGGACGTGTACCATATGTAACTGTATCCAATGAATACGTTTTGATTTCATCTTCTTCGTTTTCTCTCCATAGAATACATTGTAGATAATTATCTGGATAAGAGACACGAACACACCTATACATCTTGCAGATGTCTCCACTAAGAACAACTTTGAAGCATCGAAAACGCAGAAGTGTACTGAACAATTTTGGCTGTATAGTTGGACCGGTATACAAAATATCATTAAGAGACAACCCAGTTGTTGTTTTTGCAGAACCATCAAAAACAACTCTTAATTTGGTTGATGTGCTGTCCAGCTTATACACACAATGGTGTGGGAGAAAATATGTCTTCTGGGAAACCTGTGAAGAAATTAAAGACATATGGTTCAACGATATATACTCAGCCATAAATTTTGCATATTGCATCTTCATATCGGGATTTCTTCTGAATTTTCTTTCTAAACCTTTAAAGCGTTGTAAAGCACGCTGATAAGAGTCACCAAGTTTATGCCTACCACTTCCATCTATTTCAGGCAAACGAACGGATAATGAACCACAATCGAGGCGAACCGTATTTTTTAGGAAATGATTTTCACAGAAAATTTCCTCCTCAGGAAACGAGCTACAGCTGGCAAAATTATTCTCCACTTCCCAAAAGCTTTTTACTACAGAGCACAATTCATCATCATGTTTTACTTTGGAACTAACTGCTAATGACCAGGAATGATTAGAACGAATATTACCGCCAACAACTACCCAACCAATGTTTTTTGTAACATAGGCAAGTTTTCAGCCAATTTAATTTGTCCAACTGACATTAATTCAAAAAACAATTCGGCGCCAATTAAAATATCGATACGACCACATCTATCAAATGAGGAATCAGCGAGCTCTATATTGTTAGGGATTTTCCACTCTGACCTGTTGGAAATAATGCTGGGCTGGTAATCAGTAATGCTGGGAATCACCATAGCAGTCAATGATGTTGAATAATTTCCGTTCCTGGACTTGATTAATATATCAACTGATTTATCAATAGTTAAATTACCATCACCGATTCCAGAGATACTTGTGAATGTCCTTTCACACTTCAAATTTAAAAAGTTTGCAAATCGATTTGTTATTAGATTGAGTTGGGATGCCGAGTCGAGTATTGCGCGACAAGGTGCAAAAATTCCAAAACTATTTTTGACCATCACTACTGTTGTTGCGAGGAAAACGGTTGTAGTGGACGCTGATGTTATTTTTGCCTGTGCATTATTGGACGAAATAAGCACCGTTTGAGCAGGGCTGGTAACCATGGATGAAGCGACGAGATTATCTATGGGAGTACTATCAATGTGTAACAATGTATGGTGCTTTGAGGAACACTGACGGCAGCAACCAGAAGTACAACTTTTAAGCATATGACCTTTCCGCAAACAATTAAGGCATAATTTTAAATTTTTTACCTCTTTAAAACCTAGAGAGGGGGATAAATTCAAAAATCTCGAACAATTACTGATGAAATGATCTTTAGAGTCACAGAAAAAGCACAATTTATTTTGAGATGCAACATGAACATGCCGATTGATTTGGTTAGATTTTTTCAACATATGCGGTTTCGAAGGGTTAATTATTCCCGAATTTTCACAGTTTTCTGCCATGCGACACCTTTTGTCTAAAAATGCTGCCATTGAGGCCCAAGTTGGCAAGTCATTTATTGGTAGCCCTTCTTCCCATTTTATACGAGATTTGGCATCCATCTTTGTTGCTACCAAATGGATCAATAAACCATCGGTAATTTGCTGTTGATTTCCAATAGTTTGCATAGCACGCAAATGTGCATTAAAACAGTCACTAAATCGACGCAAATCAGCAGCAGACCCACTTTCGGCACTGCTTAATGCAAAGAGCCCCTTTATATGCGTTTGAAAATTTAGCAGCTTATTGTCAAAACGATTTTTTAACAATACCATGGCTTCGTTGTAGTTAGCTTCTTTCAATTCAAGCGACGCAATTGTGTCTAGGGCAACACCTTCCAAATTTGCACGCAAGTAATGAAACTTTAACAATTTACTCAAGTTACTATTATCATTTATAATAGTCGAGAATAATGCGAAGAAATTAGGCCACTCTGAATATGAACCACGGAATTTCGGCAATTGGATTTCTGGAACCTTGGTTTTACGCGATGTTGCGTGAGACGGTGACTCATCGAGAGAAAATTGGCGAAATGTTGACGAACGTTGGTTGGAATCAGTTCTGCGAACCTCAGCGATTTGACGGGTTAACTTAGCTTTCACTTCGAAATACAATGACATATAAACCATACTGTCACTGGTATCCGATGCACTGCATTCATACTGCTCTATCATGCCTTGTGCCTCTTCGTAGCATTTGTTGATTTTCTCGACGTATTCCAAACGGAAAGACAGCTTTGCATCATCATATTCCTTAAGCTGTGAATGCCTAAGGTTTTTATTTAGGTCTTCTAGTTTTTTCAGCGAAACAGCAATCTTGGAAAAATAGGGCAGCAAATTCACCGACTTATCTGCTTCACCAGAATTAGAAGATCCTTCACCATTATTTTTTGACATTATTCTTTAATTTTATTAATTTTATTGTTAAACCGACGAATAACAAAAAAGTCTTAGATATTAATATACAAATTTATATTAATTTACGAAATTTTCTTTTGGCCTTAACCGAAAAAACAAGACAAACTAGTATCCGAATTGAAACTAATTTTTTAAAAATTATTTAAATATGCCGACGACAAACGAATTATCAATATTCGAATTAATATTGATCTTCAAGAAAGATTACGCGGTACCTATCAATATCCGAATTGATGTTGATCTTTTAAAGTATCACGTCGGGGTCACCAATGTTTCGAGCCTGTAATATTTTTTACAAGCTAAACGCTACTTTTTAACTATAAATATTTCAAATATTTGTTCCCGATTGGAACCTCTTTATTATAATGCAAATTTAAGACTAATTAAATTTATGTTTCAAAATGTAAAGCAAAGTTACAATAATTATTATTGATCTTGTTTAATGTAATGTACTTACATACACGCATACATACTTATTTACTAAGTAAGAAGACACTTTCGAACATAAGTCTCCAACTTCGAACATTTACATGTATGAACAGTATTATGGAGATCGTAAGTATGTATGTGTGTATGCCTGTATGTAAATATAAATCGAACTGTTGCTAAGCAAAAAATAAAGAACATTAAATATGAAAACAATTTAAAGTAAAATAAGTAAATAAAAATAACTGAAGTTAAGCAGGGGCGTATCAGCATTTAACAAAATTCTTTATTGTTCGTACAATTCTGTGGGCCACTGTTCACAACTTGATGTAAAGAACAACAATTGCTTTTTTGAACAATTGTTCAATAGATCTTTATAACGAAGATATTCAAACCACGATTATTCTCTTCAAATGCAACTCGTCTTCGCACACGACTGACTGAACTCTTTCTGACTCCGTTGCCTGCTTTTTCTTGTCTTTTTTATCGAAGGGTAAGCAGTCTGAAGGATGCTCTTGAAGGAGAATGGCCTCGCCTTCACGAAATCACTATAAATGTAAACATGTTGTTAACGTTATTGTTGTTTGTGAATTTTGTTTACCTTTGTCCTTGCAGTGTTTTTGTTGCCTGTATGTTTACTTGTTTCTCCCTTTTTGTACTGATGTTTTTGCTATATTTTTGTTTATTTGTTGATCATGTAAACAAGTCCATAGTTTTTTGTTTTTGTGGCTTTGGTTTATCATTTTAATGTTAAACGATGTAACACCATTTCCATTTTCGTAATAATATAAAATATATACGAGAATGTGAGAAAATGTTTATATGTACATTACATTCTTATTAAAAACTTATTGGGTTATTGAGAATTTCCACAATTTATTTTTGTAATTAAGAAGAATTGGAAAGTACAACTCAGGAATAAATAATATATATCAAAAAAAAAATATTTTTAAATAATATAACAACACAGACTTGAATTATATAACAATAGAGACAGAATTAATATGTATACATATCTAAAAAGAAAGTTTGTATTTGTAATGCAAAGAATATAAAAGGAGTGCGGGCAGTCAATCGATCACGGCCTTTTGCAAGTTCATAAACAGATGATAATCTTCTTGTATATCAATATTTTCTAATAAACAAGTAGTCATGGACAAAAATCTAAATATCACCAACATTTCTTTTACATTTAGGGTCATTATTACAATTTCCCGATAAAGTTGTGTTTAGTTAATGGTAACTTTAGCTAAAGTGAAATTTAAAGTCACCTTTAACTTCTTTTCATTTTTACAACCTAATGATAAAATAAAGTTAACTTTTTCAAAAATATGGCAGTGCCCGAGCAATGTCGATAACACCGCTCAATTAAACTAGTTTTTTTAAACGCAGTGACAACGAAGGCCTACGTTTTTTTTGTTGTATATGCTATTTTGTTTATATTTGAAGTTGCCGTATTGAAAATAATATATAATATTGCAAGTTCAAACATAAACATAACTTTAAAAGTTACCGGTAGGATGATCCTCCATTTAGATTACCGCTCACTTTTACCATATTATCCACTTATAATAATGAACAACAATTTATCTGCCCGTGAAAATCCTCCGTTTAGTGAACGGTAAGTTATAATAATGGCCCTTAGAGTTGCAAAAACTTGTCAAAATAAATAATACCTTTGGTCTTTAAATTTATTTAAATCAATAAAAAACAAAAAAACAAAATTGATTATAAATACAAAAAAGTAGTAGAGCAGTAGACAACAAACGAATAAAAAATTCTGTGACATAAATGTACATACAACAATTATTGATAATGGAAAATAGAAGTCGCCGTAGTCTAGTAGGTGGTATGTTCGCTTATTGGACGTAAGGGTACGGTTCATACTCCAGGTCAGACATCAAAACGAAAATATGAAAAAAATATTTCTTTGTTGACGTCCTCTCAGCAGATTTCTTTCAAAATGTATGACAGCGAACTAAATTGCCGCGAAAAGTTTCTCAAAAATCTGGAGTCGACTTTAAACTGTAGGTCCCGCCATTCATGTATAAAATTAACACACACAACATAAGTGTTGTAATGACCAATTATGTATGTAATAGTCCCATTTTCACATCATACGTTCGTAAAATATTGTTTAAACATATTAATGATTTAACAAAAAGTATCAGTTAAAGTTTTAAGTGCAAGATGTGAGAAATAATGCTTTAAAAATTTGGTTGTTAAATTAAGAAATGAATCAAAATCTTATTATCAAATAGTAAGAATCTGATATTTAAATATAGTATAAACTTATATAACAAATTAAATGACCCAAAGGTCGCTTGTTGTTAGAAACGCCACATGTATACATCTGGAAGTTCGGAAAACCCAAGAACATATGTCTCAAAGTTAACTGAAGCCATTGCTGAAAGATCAGGAATATTTGAAATACGCGAACAGTTCGAAAATCATTGATTGAAAAAAGTTTTCGCAACAGAACATCAAACATCATTTGTTATTGTGCTCCTCAAACCACTGTCCGGGCGACTTGCTGACATGAATTGCTGCGTTATCTTGCTAAAAGGTTAAAGCTCTGTCAGCATTTTGAGCCAAATACTGCAGCAAACGTTAAGAAAGAATGCCCTATTACTCTAAGCTATTCAATCGAGTGGAAGAAAAGTAGAGTTCCAAGGTGTCATGTGAGCTAAAGCCTGCTCAAACCATCGAACTGCCTTCGCCGAAATTCCATTTGGGGAAAACAAGGACAGCAAATAGCAATTGAGACCATCTGGTCTTACCTATAAGCCCAAAAATGTATGGAGTATCTTATAACCTTTTTAAGAAAAATGTTTACCTGGTATCAATTAGTTGTCATGTTGTTTTTCGCTCCTTACGCTTAATCTTATGTTGCTTAGTCAGACAGGGATTTTTTAATTTTGCTCTTATAAGGTGTGGTTGGCGTTGATATCTCTTAGAATTGTGCTTTTTGAAGCCTGTAAGTTCAATTCCTCTTTTATCTATTTCGCACTTTTCATGGAATTCGAGGCCTTTCGTGAGATTAGCTGAGTTTCACGAGCAGTCCAAGTTTTTCGTCATTTCACGCATACTCAATCCCTGCTCATAAAGTGCCACAATTTGCCCATTGCATTTTGTACTTATTTACATAAAATTAAATAAACATAATATAACAGTACTGCTCTGAGAGAAAAATCGTCTTCTTATTCACTTATTTGTACGTAGACTTATTTATTTTTATTTAATATTCTATAGTTTTGATGAACTGAGCAAATATTAAGGTGACCTTATCATTTTGAAGCACACCTTTTTCTTACTTTTCTCTTTTGAGATGTTTTTTTTGTTTTTTTTTTAATAAAATTTTGTTAATAAAAACTTTTGTTAATAAAAATGAATTTGATGAAAATCTGCATTAAGTTTTTAGACTTAGATTTTCTAGACTTAGAACCAAACTCCTCCCAATAGATTCAAGGCATCGCGAACAATATTATTTTGGGCAAAAAAGCAGTTGTCCACCGATTACTTGTCTATTGACTGTAACATTGCTTTTAACATAGTTTAACATAATTCTTGGAGCTGTCGGTCAACAAAATGTTCGAAACATTGCGCCAAAAATTAATTAAGGCGCCAAAGATAGCTTTTCGGTATGAATTAAGAATTTTGATATTGGAATTAAATGATTTACAAACGTGATTGGTTTGCTTATCTATTCTGGTTGAATTGACACATACTACTACTATTGCTTTGCAATATATCAAGAAAATTTGTTTATACTTAAAAAAAGTACATGCAAAAACCAAATAGAAACAAAAAATTACCATTTGTTTATTAATAAAAATCTTTATTTCTTTTGAAAAGAGCTATAAAACAAACAAATTTTCAAATAAGGATTGCTATATACATATGTAAGTGTTCTTTTTTTAAACAAATTCTTTTAAATTGAATAAAATATGTCACATAAAATTTACGCAATAAAATCCCAAACTTCTTGTAAAATTCACACGATAGATTAAGCACCTTATATGTATATTTTGTTGTTTGCCGTTTTGTTTTCTTGATAAGCAATCCTTTTTTATTATTTTTTTTTAATGGACCAAGTACCCTTTTAAATCCAATTTTACCGTAAAATATGAAAAATGTGTAAAATTAAATTGTTTGTTTTATGTGAATTTTATTACAGGCAAAATAGTAGGAATAAAAACAATCAAGACGTTCGAAAGATATCTTTTTACAGCTAAACAGAAAGAACCATGTATTAACGAATGTATTCATACACATAATTTTTTTATTATTATTCATCAACTAAACTACAAACATCTGTCTTTTCTGTCTATTACGAAATTTTTCTACGACAACATTATAAAAAAATATTTAAAAGCAAAATAAATCTTATGATCGAGATTAGTGTCCTAATGTGAGAATTAGTGTCCTAATGTAAGAATTAGAATTCCAGTGCCACTCGAGACTGTATATAGAATATAAATATAAACAAATTGCGAATAAAATATTGTTTTCAATTATGTACATATTGTTACGTTTTTACCTTTATAAAAACGTTTAGAATATGAGTTCGTTAATTGCAAACAGAATAAAAATAAATTTGTGTTTAGTTTCAATTAAACGCTTTATTGTTCGAACTCACTTTTGTGTCCCACCGTTTACAACTTGATAAATGCAATTGAATTTGCTTTATTCGTTATTCTTCTTTACACTTCTGTTCGCATACACACTAACAAATGTTCGGTAGATCTTTACAACGACGATCTTCAAACCACGAATGTTTTCTTCGCACGCAACGCGTCTTCACACAATACAAACTGAATTCTTACTACTCGTTGCCTGCTTTGTCTTGCCTTTTTATATGCCCACGTAATCAGTCTGATGAAGTTTCTTGAAGTTGCTTGTTGTTGCATGTTCGCTTACTTGTCTATCCTCTTTTTTTTCTGATGATGATGTTGGTTTACTCGTAACAAGTTCGTTGTATTTGTTTGTGTTGCTTTAATGTTAAACGATGTACACCGTTTCCATTTTCGTGACAAAGCAGAGGCTTCAGAACACCTGGTAACGGCCATCTTGTTGAAACTACGTCTGAGAAATTAGTTGTCATTTATTTAGTTTGTTTTACTTAAATCACCATGATCCACCATAGACAACTGCGTGTTCGCTCGATGGGCTTTGTAGTAGTTGGCAACTGACCCTAATTTTCATCGAAAAACACATTTAGGGTTGAGGCACATTTCTGGATGAATGGGAACGAAGAAAACTGTCGAATTTAGGACGATAACAATCCACACGAGATCCAAGAGCTTTTAATGCATCTCATTAAAGTCATTGTTTAGTGTGGATTTTAGGTCAGTGGCAACGTAGGTTCATATTTATTTAAGAACAACGTTTAACAGACCACCACTGTCAACGGCGTGAACTACAATCCTTTGGCATAAATTAGATTATCTGGATAACAACGACATCTGGTTTCAACAAGACGGATATATGTGCCACACAACTAATGTCACATTACATATTATGTACGACCGATTTGTGGACATGGTCGTCTCTCGTCGATGTGATGAAAACTAGCAACCGATATCGTGTGATTTGAACACATTTCTGAAGCCGCAGTTGGATGGGATTAAGTCACAAGCCACAGCGGTCATCAAAGCCAATATATCATATTCCCACAATCCACCCAGAGATGCCGTGGAGGACATTTGAACGACAAATACAAAATTTCAATAATATCTCACACGCTCTTTGTTTTATCAAAATTTAAAGATAGAAATCTATTAATGAAAGATATACAGTGGACAGCAAAAGTCTTAGTAAACCAATACATTTAGCAATTTCATGCATTTGAAGAAAAAGTTTGTATAAATAATTAAAGTTTTTATTTATTCCTGCTTTAAATTTTTTTAATGTTTTTCACAAAACAAGAGAAATATAAGAAAAAGTTTCAGGTGACATCGTATTTTTGCATAGCAAAACTGCAGGTACCCACAAGAAGAACTCAGATTAAATTTAAAATTCAAAGGCCTAATATATGAACATTTTATCCCTTATATTAAGTAGGATATCCCTTAAGGTCAAACACTCCATTTAATCCATTTGGAATTGAATGTATCAGCGATGTTTAGTATTTTCAGATGATATTTGCCCTCATGCACTCATGAGCAAGTTTTTCAGTTGACTTTTGCTTGAAGTTTAGCGACAACATAACTTTTTCCCAAACGATCTTCTAAATATTCTCTTGGTGTCATATCGGGACTTTGTGCAAGAGTATTAAGCCTGTAGGGGCTTTGGTAGGCAAATCACATCTTCACATTAATAGCCGTATGATTGTGTTCATTGACTTTTTAGGAAATAATTACCATTAAAAATTCTTAATTCTTCCGATCTTTTGGTTAATTTGTTTTTAGAATGTTTAAATATTCTCTCTTATTCATAATTTCTGCAATAAATTCCAAACTGTCAATACCTGATGCCGATACACTTTATAGTAAGAAAAAAGGTATTGACGATCCTTAAATGACAAAAGGACATAATAATAAGGATAAAGTATGAGAAGAAATTGGAAACTGATAAATGGTAAACGAAACTTTAAGAAAATAAGAGAACAAGCACAGCTGAAGATAATTTAATGGCAAAACTTACAAATCAATTTTACTGCATGTTTGAAAGCAAACGTAGGTATACTATGAACAAAAATAAAAAAACTTACCATCTCAAAATAAACTCTTGAACAAGAAATTATCTATAAAAGAAAACTTGAAATTTCAATTTATTTCTACTGATTGTGAAAACCAACCTTATATATAAAAATTAATGTGTGTTATTTGTTTGTGGGTTTGTTTGAAGTCTATAAACGGCTTAACGGCTGAACTGATTTTCTTGAAATTTTCACAGTATATTGCTATATGTCTGGACGGAGTTATAGGCTACTTTTTAGGTTGAGATAGGCAAATAAAATAAAATAAAATAAAATAAATAAAAAAGTATGAGTGTTATTGTCTCAAAATATTACGTATACGTCACCCGTCAGATCTATGTAATCTTATATATAAAAATGAATGTGTTTTTATTTCTTTGTGGGTTTGTTTGTTTGAAGTCTATAGACGGCTAAACGGCTGTACCGATTTTCTTGAAAGTTTAACAGTACAGTGTCTGGAAGGACCTATAGGCTACTTTTTATTTTAAAATTTCAAGTAGGCGAGGTGCCACGCCCACATACCCAATAAGTATTTAATGTCGCATATCTCATAAACTGCAACAGCTAGAGTCCTCAAATTTTGTATGGACGACTTTGACGTATATATGAACAAAATGGGCGGATTGGCTATAAAGGGCGTGTCACCTCCCATAGTCTATATACATAAAAATGAAGGCTTGTTTGTATGTACCTTATAGAATCGTAAACTATGCATTTGATCATTTTATGATCTTTCTCAAAGTTGTTGCGCATGAGCCGGAGAAGGTTTCTAAGTTGGTATGACTAATTTCCGGCAGGTGACCCCACTGAAAATTACTTAAAATCAATTAAATCGTAAACTGGGCATTTGATTATGTTATGATCTTCGCAAAGTTGTTGCGCATGAGCCGACAAAGGTTTCTAAGTTGGTATGACCAATTTCCCTCAGGTAGCGCCACTGAAAATTACTCAAAATGAATTAAATCGTAAACTGTACATTCTTTAACAAAGTTGTTGCGCATGAGTCGACGGAGGTTGGTGCGATTAATTTTCGATGGATGGCGGTAATGAAAATTATTCAAAATGAATGACAAGGAATTGGTCGACCTACGCCTTAAGCACGGAAGAAAAAAGCATTACGAGCATCAGAATTAGACGAGCATTGAGACTGGAAAATCTCCCAGTATATGCCGCTGAGACCCGTTAGCTTGAACCACTTTAACAACGAGAAGTGAGATTAAAAACTGATCGAATGCGTATTACTCAGGCCCGTTCATCTGAATCATCAGGAAAACGGGAAACAAAACCAATAAAATGATTCAAAATTAATTGGACATTTGTGTAATGTCTTTCCTTCAAATTTATTTTAGTTGGTGGCGCAGCAACAAGCGCTGGGTACAGCTAGTATAATATAAATATTTGTTAATTCTTTTCTGTACAAATGTTTTTATCTAGGAATATATGTGTTCGATAGTTTGACGATTTTTTTCTTCAAAAATACCCTCTAATTTATATTTAAGCTAGAGATTTCGAGATTTTATTTGACGACAATAGCAATAAACTTTTTTTGATAAATAACCGTATCTTTAAAAAAAATTTTGAGATTATAAGTGTACAATTTTTTTTATTCACTGTATATACAAAGGATGATCAGTGGTGTAGCGTAGGAAGCAAGGAGGAGCATCATGCCCCGGGTCTAACTTACAAAGCAGCGCAAATTGGTTGGTAAAACAATTATTATATTTGGTATCTGGAAAATATATTTTAAATTTAATGCCTGTGTTACATAAATACATAGGAATACCAATAGTTTAAAAAAAATTGTAATAATATTTATAATAGAAATGACGTAACAGGACTGACTCGAACTGTGACTGTCAGCGCCTGCTTATGGTATCTTTGTGGATTTGTCTGATAAAATAAAATGTTATAATAATTATTTCTATAAACAAAAACCAACTTATGCTTGTTTTTTTAACGATAACAATAACACTCTACTGAACTTTTACAGTCAGGAGAAAATTGCAAAAATTCCAAAACTATTTTTGACCATCACTACTGCTTTTGCGAGGAAAACGGTTGTAGTGGACGCTGATGTTATTTTTGCCTGTGCATTATTGGACGAAATAAGCACCGTTTGAGCAGGGCTGGTAACCATGGATGAAGCGACGAGATTATCTATGGGAGTACTATCAATGTGTAACAATGTATGGTGCTTTGAGGAACACTGACGGCAGCAACCAGAAGTACAACTTTTAAGCATATGACCTTTCCGCAAACAATTAAGGCATAATTTTAAATTTTTTACCTCTTTAAAACCTAGAGAGGGGGATAAATTCAAAAATCTCGAACAATTACTGATGAAATGATCTTTAGAGTCACAGAAAAAGCACAATTTATTTTGAGATGCAACATGAACATGCCGATTGATTTGGTTAGATTTTTTCAACATATGCGGTTTCGAAGGGTTAATTATTCCCGAATTTTCACAGTTTTCTGCCATGCGACACCTTTTGTCTAAAAATGCTGCCATTGAGGCCCAAGTTGGCAAGTCATTTATTGGTAGCCCTTCTTCCCATTTTATACGAGATTTGGCATCCATCTTTGTTGCTACCAAATGGATCAATAAACCATCGGTAATTTGCTGTTGATTTCCAATAGTTTGCATAGCACGCAAATGTGCATTAAAACTGTCACTAAATCGACGCAAATCAGCAGCAGACCCACTTTCGGCACTGCTTAATGCAAAGAGCCCCTTTATATGCGTTTGAAAATTTAGCAGCTTATTGTCAAAACGATTTTTTAACAATACCATGGCTTCGTTGTAGTTAGCTTCTTTCAATTCAAGCGACGCAATTGTGTCTAGGGCAACACCTTCCAAATTTGCACGCAAGTAATGAAACTTTAACAATTTACTCAAGTTACTATTATCATTTATAATAGTCGAGAATAATGCGAAGAAATTAGGCCACTCTGAATATGAACCACGGAATTTCGGCAATTGGATTTCTGGAACCTTGGTTTTACGCGATGTTGCGTGAGACGGTGACTCATAGAGAGAAAATTGGCGAAATGTTGACGAACGTTGGTTGGAATCAGTTCTGCGAACCTCAGCGATTTGACGGGTTAACTTAGCTTTCACTTCGAAATACAATGACATATAAACCATACTGTCACTGGTATCCGATGCACTGCATTCATACTGCTCTATCATGCCTTGTGCCTCTTCGTAGCATTTGTTGATTTTCTCGACGTATTCCAAACGGAAAGACAGCTTTGCATCATCATATTCCTTAAGCTGTGAATGCCTAAGGTTTTTATTTAGGTCTTCTAGTTTTTTCAGCGAAACAGCAATCTTGGAAAAATAGGGCAACAAATTCACCGACTTATCTGCTTCACCAGAATTAGAAGATCCTTCACCATTATTTTTTGACATTTTTCTTTAATTTTATTAATTTTATTGTTAAACCGACGAATAACAAAAAAGTCTTAGATATTAATATACAAATTTATATTAATTTACGAAATTTTCTTTTGGCCTTTAACCGAAAAACAAGACAAACTAGTATCCGAATTGATACTAATTTTTTAAAAATTATTTAAATATGCCGACGGCAAACGAATTATCAATATTCGAATTAATATTGATCTTCAAGAAAGATTACGCGATACCTATCAATATCCGAATTGATGTTGATCTTTTAAAGTATCACGTCGGGGTCACCAATGTTTCGAGCCTGTAATATTTTTTACAAGCTAAAAGCTACTTTTTAACTATAAATATTTCAAATATTTGTTCCCGATTGGAACCTCTTTATTATAATGCAAATTTAAGACTAACTAAATTTATGTTTCTAAATGTAAAGCAAAGTTACAATAATTATTATTGATCTTGTTTAATGTAATGTACTTACATACACGCATACATACTTATTTACTAAGTAAGAAGACACTTTCGAACATAAGTCTCCAACTTCGAACATTTACATGTATGAACAGTATTATGGAGATCGTAAGTATGTATGTGTGTATGCCTGTATGTAAATATAAATCGAACTGTTGCTAAGCAAAAAATAAAGAACATTAAATATGAAAACAATTTAAAGTAAAATAAGTAAATAAAAATAACTGAAGTTAAGCAGGGGCGTATCAGCATTTAACAAAATTCTTTATTGTTCGTACAATTCTGTGGGCCACTGTTCACAACTTGATGTAAACAACAACAATTGCTTTTTTGAACAATTGTTCAATAGATCTTTATAGCGAAGATATTCAAACCACGATTATTCTCTTCAAACGCAACTCGTCTTCGCACACGACTGACTGAACTCTTTCTGACTCTGTTGCCTGCTTTTTCTTGTCTTTTTTATCGAAAGGTAAGCAGTCTGAAGGATGCTCTTGAAGAAGAATGGCCTCGCCTTCACGAAATCACTATAAATGTAAATATGTTGTTAACGTTATTGTTGTTTGTGAATTTTGTTTACCTTTGTCCTTGCAGTGTTTTTGTTGCCTGTATGTTTACTTGTTTCTCCCTTTTTGTACTGATGTTTTTGCTATATTTTTGTTTATTTGTTGATCATGTAAACAAGTCCATAGTTTTTTGTTTTTGTGGCTTTGGTTTATCATTTTAATGTTAAACGATGTAACACCATTTCCATTTTCGTAACAATATAAAATATATACGAGAATGTGAGAAAATGTTTATATGTACATTACATTCTTATTAAAAACTTATTGGGTTATTGAGAATTTCCACAATTTTTTTTGTAATTAAGAAGAATTGGAAAGTACAACTCAGGAATAAATAATATATATCAAAAAAAAAAAAAATATTTTTAAATAATATAACAACACAGACTTGAATTATATAACAATAGAAACAGAATTAATATGTATACATATCTAAAAAGAAAGTTTGTATTTGTAATGCAAAGAATAAAAAGGAGTGCGGGCAGTCAATCGATCACGGCCTTTTGCAAGTTCATAAACAGATGATAATCTTCTTGTATATCAATATTTTCTAATAAACAAGTAGTCATGGATAAAAATCTAAATATCACCAATATTTCTTTTACATTTAGGGTCATTATTACAATTTCCCGATAAAGTTGTGTTTAGTTAATGGTAACTTTAGCTAAAGTGAAATTTAAAGTCACCTTTAACTTCTTTTCATTTTTACAACCTAATGATAAAATAAAGTTAACTTTTTCAAAAATATGGCAGTGCCCGAGCAATGTCGATAACACCGCTCAATTAAACTAGTTTTTTTAAACGCAGTGACAACGAAGGCCTACGTTTTTTTTGTTGTATATGCTATTTTGTTTATATTTGAAGTTGCCGTATTGAAAATAATATATAATATTGCAAGTTCAAACATAAACATAACTTTAAAAGTTACCGGTAGGATGATCCTCCATTTAGATTACCGCTCACTTTTACCATATTATCCACTTATAATAATGAACAACAATTTATCTGCCCGTGAAAATCCTCCGTTTAGTGAACGGTAAGTTATAATAATGGCCCTTAGAGTTGCAAAAACTTGTCAAAATAAATAATACCTTTGGTCTTTAAATTCATTTAAATCAATAAAAAACAAAAAAACAAAATTGATTATAAATACAAAAAAGTAGTAGAGCAGTAGACAACAAACGAATAAAAAATGCTGTGATATAAATGTACATACAACAATTATTGATAATGGAAAATAGAAGTCGCCGTAGTCTAGTAGGTGGTATGTTCGCTTATTAGACGTAAGGGTACGGTTCATACTCCAGGTCAGACATCAAAACGAAAATATGAAAAAAATATTTCTTTGTTGACGTCCTCTCAGCAGATTTCTTTCAAAATGTATGACAGCGAACTAAATTGCCGCGAAAAGTTTCTCAAAAATCTGGAGTCGACTTTAAACTGTAGGTCCCGCCATTCATGTATAAAATTAACACACACAACATAAGTGTTGTAATGACCAATTATGTATGTAATAGTCCCATTTTCACATCATACGTTCGTAAAATATTGGTTAAACATATTAATGATTTAACAAAAATATCAGTTAAAGTTTTAAGTGCAAGATGTGAGAAATAATGCTTTAAAAATTTGGTTGTTAAATTAAGAAATGAATCAAAATCTTATTATCAAATAGTAAGAATCTGATATTTAAATATAGTATAAACTTATATAACAAATTAAATGACCCAAAGGTCGCTTGTTGTTAGAAACGCCACATGTATACATCTGGAAGTTCGGAAAACCCAAGAACATATGTCTCAAAGTTAACTGAAGCCATTGCTGAAAGATCAGGAATATTTGACATACGCGAACAGTTCGAAAATCATTGATTGAAAAAAGTTTTCGCAACAGAACATCAAACATCATTTGTTATTGTGCTCCTCAAACCACTGTCCGGGCGACTTGCTGACATGAATTGCTGCGTTATCTTGCTGAAAGGTTAAAGCTCTGTCAGCATTTTGAGCCAAATACTGCAGCAAACGTTAAGAAAGAATGCCCTATTACTCTAAGCTATTCAATCGAGTTGAAGAAAAGTAGAGTTCCAAGGTGTCATGTGAGCTAAAGCCTGCTCAAACCATCGAACTGCCTTCGCCGAAATTCCATTTGGGAAAAACAAGGACAGCAAATAGCAATTGAGACCATCTGGTCTTACCTATAAGCCCAAAAATGTATGGAGTATCTTATAACCTTTTTAAGAAAAATGTTTACCTGGTATCAATTAGTTGTCATGTTGTTTTTCGCCCCTTACGCTTAATCTTATGTTGCTTAGTCAGACAGGGATTTTTTAATTTTGCTCTTATAAGGTGTGGTTGGCGTTGATATCTCTTAGAATTGTGCTTTTTGAAGCCTGTAAGTTCAATTCCTCTTTTATCTATTTCGCACTTTTCATGGAATTCGAGGCCTTTCGTGAGATTAGCTGAGTTTCACGAGCAGTCCAAGTTTTTCGTCATTTCACGCATACTCAATCCCTGCTCATAAAGTGCCACAATTTGCCCATTGCATTTTGTACTTATTTACATAAAATTAAATAAACATAATATAACAGTACTGCTCTGAGAGAAAAATCGTCTTCTTATTCACTTATTTGTACGTAGACTTATTTATTTTTATTTAATATTCTATAGTTTGGATGAACTGAGCAAATATTAAGGTGACCTTATCATTTTGAAGCACACCTTTTTTCTTACTTTTCTCTTTTGAGATGTTTTTTTTTTGTTTTTTTTTTTAATAAAATTTTGTTAATAAAAACTTTTGTTAATAAAAATGAATTTGATGAAAATCTGCATTAAGTTTTTAGACTTAGATTTTCTAGACTTAGAACCAAACTCCTCCCAATAGATTCAAGGCATCGCGAACAATATTATTTTGGGCAAAAAAGCAGTTGTCCACCGATTACTTGTCTATTGACTGTAACATTGCTTTTAACATAGTTTAACATAATTCTTGAAAAAGACCGTCAAGTGGAGCTGTCGGTCCACAAAATGTTCGAAACATTGCGCCAAAAATTAATTAAGGCGCCAAAGATAGCTTTTCGGTATGAATTAAGAATTTTGATATTGGAATTAAATGATTTACAAACGTGATTGGTTTGCTTATCTATTCTGGTTGAATTGACACATACTACTACTATTGCTTTGCAATATATCAAGAAAATTTTTTTATACTTAAAAAAAGTACATGCAAAAACCAAATAGAAACAAAAAATTACCATTTGTTTATTAATAAAAATCTTTATTTCTTTTGAAAAGAGCTATAAAACAAACAAATTTTCAAATAAGGATTGCTATATACATATGTAAGTGTTCTTTTTTTAAACAAATTCTTTTAAATTGAATAAAATATGTCACATAAAATTTACGCAATAAAATCCCAAACTTCTTGTAAAATTCACACGATAGATTAAGCACCTTATATGTATATTTTGTTGTTTGCCGTTTTGTTTTCTTGATAAGCAATCCTTTTTTATTATTTTTTTTTAATGGACCAAGTACCCTTTTAAATCCAATTTTACCGTAAAATATGAAAAATGTGTAAAATTAAATTGTTTGTTTTATGTGAATTTTATTACAGGCAAAATAGTAGGAATAAAAACAATCAAGACGTTCGAAAGATATCTTTTTACAGGTAAACAGAAAGAACCATGTATTAACGAATGTATTCATACACATAATTTTTTTATTATTATTCATCAACTAAACTACAAACATCTGTCTTTTCTGTCTATTACGAAATTTTTCTACGACAACATTATAAAAAAATATTTAAAAACAAAATAAATCTTATGATCGAGATTAGTGTCCTAATGTGAGAATTAGTGTCCTAATGTAAGAATTAGAATTCCAGTGCCACTCGAGACTGTATATAGAATATAAATATAAACAAATTGCGAATAAAATATTGTTTTCAATTTGTGTACATATTGTTACGTTTTTACCTTTATAAAAACGTTTAGAACATTAGTTCGTTAATTGCAAACAGAATAAAAATAAATTTGTGTTTAGTTTCAATTAAACTCTTTATTGTTCGCACTCACTTTTGTGTGCCACCGTTTACAACTTGATAAATGCAATTGAATTTGCTTTATTCGTTATTCTTCTTTACACTTCTGTTCGCATACACACTAACAAATTTTCGGTAGATCTTTACAACGACGATCTTCAAACCACGAATGTTTTCTTCACACGCAACGCGTCTTCACACAATACAAACTGAATTCTTACTACTCGTTGCCTGCTTTGTCTTGCCTTTTTATATGCCCACGTAATCAGTCTGATGAAGTTTCTTGAAGTTGCTTGTTGTTGCATGTTCGCTTACTTGTCTATCCCCTTTTTTTTCTGATGATGATGTTGGTTTACTCGTAACAAGTTCGTTGTATTTGTTTGTGTTGCTTTAATGTTAAACGATGTACACCGTTTCCATTTTCGTGACAATGCAGAGACTTCAGAACACCTGGTAACGGCCATCTTGTTGAAACTACGTCTGAGAAATTAGTTGTCATTTATTTAGTTTGTTTTACTTAAATCACCATGATCCACCATAGACAACTGCGTGTTGGCTCGATGGGCTTTGTAGTAGTTGGCAACTGACCCTAATTTTCATCGAAAAACACATTTAGGGTTGAGGCACATTTCAGGATGAATGGGAACGAAGAAAACTGTCGAATTTAAGACGATAACAATCCACACGAGATCCAAGAGCTTTTAATGCATCTCATTAAAGTCATTGTTTAGTGTGGATTTTAGGTCAGTGGCAACGTAGGTTCATATTTATTTAAGAACAACGTTTAACAGACCACCACTGTCAACGGCGTGAACTACAATCCTTTGGCATAAATTAGATTATCTGGATAACAACGACATCTGGTTTCAACAAGACGGATATATGTGCCACACAACTAATGTCACATTACATATTATGTACGACCGATTTGTGGACATGGTCGTCTCTCGTCGATGTGATGAAAACTAGCAACCGATATCGTGTGATTTGAACACATTTCTGAAGCCGCAGTTGGATGGGATTAAGTCACAAGCCACAGCGGTCATCAAAGCCAATATATCATATTCCCACAATCCACCCAGAGATGCCGTGGAGGACATTTGAACGACAAATACAAAATTTCAATAATATCTCACACGCTCTTTGTTTTATCAAAATTTAAAGATAGAAATCTATTAATGAAAGATATACAGTGGACAGCAAAAGTCTTAGTAAACCAATACATTTAGCAATTTCATGCATTTGAAGAAAAAGTTTGTATAAATAATTAAAGTTTTTATTTATTCCTGCTTTAAATTTTTTTAATGTTTTTCACAAAACAAGAGAAATATAAGAAAAAGTTTCAGGTGACATCGTATTTTTGCATAGCAAAACTGCAGGTACCCACAAGAAGAACTCAGATTAAATTTAAAATTCAAAGGCCTAATATATGAACATTTTATCCCTTATATTAAGTAGGATATCCCTTAAGGTCAAACACTCCATTTAATCCATTTGGAATTGAATGTATCAGCGATGTTTAGTATTTTCAGATGATATTTGCCCTCATGCACTCATGAGCAAGTTTTTCAGTTGACTTTTGCTTGAAGTTTAGCGACAACATAACTTTTTCCCAAACGATCTTCTAAATATTCTCTTGGTGTCATATCGGGACTTTGTGCAAGAGTATTAAGCCTGTAGGGGCTTTGGTAGGCAAATCACATCTTCACATTAATAGCCGTATGATTGTGTTCATTGACTTTTTAGGAAATAATTACCATTAAAAATTCTTAATTCTTCCGATCTTTTGGTTAATTTGTTTTTAGAATGTTTAAATATTCTCTCTTATTCATAATTTCTGCAATAAATTCCAAACTGTCAATACCTGATGCCGATACACTTTATAGTAAGAAAAAAGGTATTGACGATCCTTAAATGACAAAAGGACATAATAATAAGGATAAAGTATGAGAAGAAATTGGAAACTGATAAATGGTAAACGAAACTTTAAGAAAATAAGAGAACAAGCACAGCTGAAGATAATTTAATGGCAAAACTTACAAATCAATTTTACTGCATGTTTGAAAGCAAACGTAGGTATACTATGAACAAAAATAAAAAAACTTACCATCTCAAAATAAACTCTTGAACAAGAAATTATCTATAAAAGAAAACTTGAAATTTCAATTTATTTCTAATTCTATTCTATTTGTTTGAAGTCTATAAACGGCTTAACGGCTGAACTGATTTTCTTGAAATTTTCACAGTATATTGCTATATGTCTGGACGGAGTTATAGGCTACTTTTTAGGTTGAGATAGGCAAATAAAATAAAATAAAATAAAATAAATAAAAAAGTATGAGTGTTATTGTCTCAAAATATTACGTATACGTCACCCGTCAGATCTATGTAATCTTATATATAAAAATGAATGTGTTTTTATTTCTTTGTGGGTTTGTTTGTTTGAAGTCTATAGACGGCTAAACGGCTGTACCGATTTTCTTGAAATTTTAACAGTACAGTGTCTGGAAGGACCTATAGGCTACTTTTTATTTTAAAATTTCAAGTAGGCGAGGTGCCACGCCCACATACCCAATAAGTATTTAATGTCGCATATCTCATAAACTGCAACAGCTAGAGTCCTCAAATTTTGTATGGACGACTTTGACGTATATATGAACAAAATGGGCGGATTTGCTATAAAGGGCGTGTCACCTCCCATAGTCTATATACATAAAAATGAAGGCTTGTTTGTATGTACCTTATAGAATCGTAAACTATGCATTTGATCATTTTATGATCTTTCGCAAAGTTGTTGCGCATTAGCCGGAGAAGGTTTCTAAGTTGGTATGACTAATTTCCGGCAGGTGACCCCACTGAAAATTACTTAAAATCAATTAAATCGTAAACTGGGCATTTGATTATGTTATGATCTTCGCAAAGTTGTTGCGCATGAGCCGACAAAGGTTTCTAAGTTGGTATGACCAATTTCCCTCAGGTAGCGCCACTGAAAATTACTCAAAATGAATTAAATCGTAAACTGTACATTCTTTAACAAAGTTGTTGCGCATGAGTCGACGGAGGTTGGTGCGATTAATTTTCGATGGATGGCGGTAATGAAAATTATTCAAAATGAATGACAAGGAATTGGTCGACCTACGCCTTAAGCACGGAAGAAAAAAGCATTACGAGCATCAGAATTAGACGAGCATTGAGACTGGAAAATCTCCCAGTATATGCCGCTGAGACCCGTTAGCTTGAACCACTTTAACAACGAGAAGTGAGATTAAAAACTGATCGAATGCGTATTACTCAGGCCCGTTCATCTGAATCATCAGGAAAACGGGAAACAAAACCAATAAAATGATTCAAAATTAATTGGACATTTGTGTAATGTCTTTCCTTCAAATTTATTTTAGTTGGTGGCGCAGCAACAAGCGCTGGGTACAGCTAGTATAATATAAATATTTGTTAATTCTTTTCTGTACAAATGTTTTTATCTAGGACTATATGTGTGTTCGATAGTTTGACGATTTTTTTCTTCAAAAATACCCTCTAATTTATATTTAAGCTAGAGATTTCGAGATTTTATTTGACGACAATAGCAATAAACTTTCTTTTATAAATAACCGTATCTTTAAAAAAAATTTTGAGATTATAAGTGTAAAATTTTTTTTATTCACTGTATATACAAAGGATGATCAGTGGTGTAGCGTAGGAAGCAAGGAGGAGCATCATGCCCCGGGTCTAACTTACAAAGCAGCGCAAATTGGTTGGTAAAACAATTATTATATTTGGTATCTGGAAAATATATTTTAAATTTAATGCCTGTGTTACATAAATACATAGGAATACCAATAGTCTAAAAAAAATTGTAATAATATTTATAATAGAAATGACGTAACAGGACTGACTCGACCTGTGACTGTCAGCGCCTGCTTATGGTATCTTTGTGGATTCGTCTGATAAAATAAAATGTTATAATAATTATTTCTATAAACAAAAACCAACTTATGCTTGTTTTTTTAACGATAACAATAACACTCTACTGAACTTTTACAGTCAGGAGAAAATTGCAAAAATTCCAAAACTATTTTTGACCATCACTACTGCTGTTGCGAGGAAAACGGTTGTAGTGGACGCTGATGTTATTTTTGCCTGTGCATTATTGGACGAAATAAGCACCGTTTGAGCAGGGCTGGTAACCATGGATGAAGCGACGAGATTATCTATGGGAGTACTATCAATGTGTAACAATGTATGGTGCTTTGAGGAACACTGACGGCAGCAACCAGAAGTACAACTTTTAAGCATATGACCTTTCCGCAAACAATTAAGGCATAATTTTAAATTTTTTACCTCTTTAAAACCTAGAGAGGGGGATAAATTCAAAAATCTCGAACAATTACTGATGAAATGATCTTTAGAGTCACAGAAAAAGCACAATTTATTTTGAGATGCAACATGAACATGCCGATTGATTTGGTTAGATTTTTTCAACATATGCGGTTTCGAAGGGTTAATTATTCCCGAATTTTCACAGTTTTCTGCCATGCGACACCTTTTGTCTAAAAATGCTGCCATTGAGGCCCAAGTTGGCAAGTCATTTATTGGTAGCCCTTCTTCCCATTTTATACGAGATTTGGCATCCATCTTTGTTGCTACCAAATGGATCAATAAACCATCGGTAATTTGCTGTTGATTTCCAATAGTTTGCATAGCACGCAAATGTGCATTAAAACTGTCACTAAATCGACGCAAATCAGCAGCAGACCCACTTTCGGCACTGCTTAATGCAAAGAGCCCCTTTATATGCGTTTGAAAATTTAGCAGCTTATTGTCAAAACGATTTTTTAACAATACCATGGCTTCGTTGTAGTTAGCTTCTTTCAATTCAAGCGACGCAATTGTGTCTAGGGCAACACCTTCCAAATTTGCACGCAAGTAATGAAACTTTAACAATTTACTCAAGTTACTATTATCATTTATAATAGTCGAGAATAATGCGAAGAAATTAGGCCACTCTGAATATGAACCACGGAATTTCGGCAATTGGATTTCTGGAACCTTGGTTTTACGCGATGTTGCGTGAGACGGTGACTCATCGAGAGAAAAATGGCGAAATGTTGACGAACGTTGGTTGGAATCAGTTCTGCGAACCTCAGCGATTTGACGGGTTAACTTAGCTTTCACTTCGAAATACAATGACATATAAACCATACTGTCACTGGTATCCGATGCACTGCATTCATACTGCTCTATCATGCCTTGTGCCTCTTCGTAGCATTTGTTGATTTTCTCGACGTATTCCAAACGGAAAGACAGCTTTGCATCATCATATTCCTTAAGCTGTGAATGCCTAAGGTTTTTATTTAGGTCTTCTAGTTTTTTCAGCGAAACAGCAATCTTGGAAAAATAGGGCAACAAATTCACCGACTTATCTGCTTCACCAGAATTAGAAGATCCTTCACCATTATTTTTTGACATTTTTCTTTAATTTTATTAATTTTATTGTTAAACCGACGAATAACAAAAAAGTCTTAGATATTAATATACAAATTTATATTAATTTACGAAATTTTCTTTTGGCCTTTAACCGAAAAAACAAGACAAACTAGTATCCGAATTGATACTAATTTTTTAAAAATTATTTAAATATGCCGACGGCAAACGAATTATCAATATTCGAATTAATATTGATCTTCAAGAAAGATTACGCGATACCTATCAATATCCGAATTGATGTTGATCTTTTAAAGTATCACGTCGGGGTCACCAATGTTTCGAGCCTGTAATATTTTTTACAAGCTAAAAGCTACTTTTTAACTATAAATATTTCAAATATTTGTTCCCGATTGGAACCTCTTTATTATAATGCAAATTTAAGACTAACTAAATTTATGTTTCAAAATGTAAAGCAAAGTTACAATAATTATTATTGATCTTGTTTAATGTAATGTACTTACATACACGCATACATACTTATTTACTAAGTAAGAAGACA
The DNA here is from genome assembly GCA_958299815.1 of Sarcophaga carnaria. Lineage (NCBI taxonomy): Eukaryota > Metazoa > Arthropoda > Insecta > Diptera > Sarcophagidae > Sarcophaga > Sarcophaga carnaria. The sequence goes on from OY283153.1 coordinate 65,636,938, forward strand.
CTTTCGAACATAAGTTTCCAACTTCGAACATTTACATGTATGAACAGTATTATGGAGATCGTAAGTATGTATGTGTGTATGCCTGTATGTAAATATAAATCGAACTGTTGCTAAGCAAAAAATAAAGAACATTGAATATGAAAACAATTTAAAGTAAAATAAGTAAATAAAAATAACTGAAGTTAAGCAGGGGCGTATCAGCATTTAACAAAATTCTTTATTGTTCGTACAATTCTGTGGGCCACTGTTCACAACTTGATGTAAACAACAACAATTGCTTTTTTGAACAATTGTTCAATAGATCTTTATAACGAAGATATTCAAACCACGATTATTCTCTTCAAACGCAACTCGTCTTCGCACACGACTGACTGAACTCTTTCTGACTCCGTTGCCTGCTTTTTCTTGTCTTTTTTATCGAAAGGTAAGCAGTCTGAAGGATGCTCTTGAAGGAGAGTGGCCTAGCCTTCACGAAATCACTATAAATGTAAATATGTTGTTAACGTTATTGTTGTTTGTGAATTTTGTTTACCTTTGTCCTTGCAGTGTTTTTGTTGCCTGTATGTTTACTTGTTTCTCCCTTTTTGTACTGATGTTTTTGCTATATTTGTGTTTATTTGTTGATCATGTAAACAAGTCCATAGTTTTTTGTTTTTGTGGCTTTGGTTTATCATTTTAATGTTAAACGATGTAACACCATTTCCATTTTCGTAACAATATAAAATATATACGAGAATGTGAGAAAATGTTTATATGTACATTACATTCTTATTAAAAACTTATTGGGTTATTGAGAATTTCCACAATTTTTTTTGAAATTAAGAAGAATTGGAAAGTACAACTCAGGAATAAATAATATATATCAAAAAAAAAATATTTTTAAATAATATAACAACACAGACTTGAATTATATAACAATAGAGACAGAATTAATATGTATACATATCTAAAAAGAAAGTTTGTATTTATAATGCAAAGAATATAAAAGGAGTGCGGGCAGTCAATCGATCACGGCCTTTTGCAAGTTCATAAACAGATGATAATCTTCTTGTATATCAATATTTTCTAATAAACAAGTAGTCATGGACAAGAATCTAAATATCACCAACATTTCTTTTACATTTAGGGTCATTATTACAATTTCCCGATAAAGTTGTGTTTAGTTAATGGTAACTTTAGCTAAAGTGAAATTTAAAGTCACCTTTAACTTCTTTTCATTTTTACAACCTAATGATAAAATAAAGTTAACTTTTTAAAAAATATGGCAGTGCCCGAGCAATGTCGATAACACCGCTCAATTAAACTAGTTTTTTTAAACGCAGTGACAACGAAGGCCTACGTTTTTTTTTTGTTGTATATGCTATTTTGTTTATATTTGAAGTTGCCGTATTGAAAATAATATATAATATTGCAAGTTCAAACATAAACATAACTTTAAAAGTTACCGGTAGGATGATCCTCCATTTAGATTACCGCTCACTTTTACCATATTATCCACTTATAATAATGAACAACAATTTATCTGCCCGTGAAAATCATCCGTTTAGTGAACGGTAAGTTATAATAATGGCCCTTAGAGTTGCAAAAACTTGTCAAAATAAATAATACCTTTGGTCTTTAAATTCATTTAAATCAATAAAAAACAAAAAAACAAAATTGATTATAAATACAAAAAAGTAGTAGAGCAGTAGACAACAAACGAATAAAAAATGCTGTGACATAAATGTATATACAACAATTATTGATAATGGAAAATAGAAGTCGCCGTAGTCTAGTAGGTGGTATGTTCGCTTATTAGACGTAAGGGTACGGTTCATACTCCATGTCAGACATCAAAACGAAAATATGAAAAAAATATTTCTTTGTTGACGTCCTCTCAGCAGATTTCTTTCAAAATGTATGACAGCGAACTAAATTGCCGTGAAAAGTTTCTCAAAAATCTGGAGTCGACTTTAAACTGTAGGTCCCGCCATTCATGTATAAAATTAACACACACAACATAAGTGTTGTAATGACCAATTATGTATGTAATAGTCCCATTTTCACATCATACGTTCGTAAAATATTGGTTAAACATATTAATGATTTAACAAAAAGTATCAGTTAAAGTTTTAAGTGCAAGATGTGAGAAATAATGCTTTAAAAATTTGGTTGTTAAATTAAGAAATGAATCAAAATCTTATTATCAAATAGTAAGAATCTGATATTTAAATATAGTATAAACTTATATAACAAATTAAATGACCCAAAGGTCGCTTGTTGTTAGAAACGCCACATGTATACATCTGGAAGTTCGGAAAACCCAAGAACATATGTCTCAAAGTTAACTGAAGCCATTGCTGAAAGATCAGGAATATTTGACATACGCGAACAGTTCGAAAATCATTGATTGAAAAAAGTTTTCGCAACAGAACATCAAACATCATTTGTTATTGTGCTCCTCAAACCACTGTCCGGGCGACTTGCTGACATGAATTGCTGCGTTATCTTGCTGAAAGGTTAAAGCTCTGTCAGCATTTTGAGCCAAATACTGCAGCAAACGTTAAGAAAGAATGCCCTATTACTCTAAGCTATTCAATCGAGTGGAAGAAAAGTAGAGTTCCAAGGTGTCATGTGAGCTAAAGCCTGCTCAAACCATCGAACTGCCTTCGCCGAAATTCAATTTGGGAAAAACAAGGACAGCAAATAGCAATTGAGACCATCTGGTCTTACCTATAAGCCCAAAAATGTATGGAGTATCTTATAACCTTTTTAAGAAAAATGTTTACCTGGTATCAATTAGTTGTCATGTTGTTTTTCGCTCCTTACGCTTAATCTTATGTTGCTTAGTCAGACAGGGATTTTTTAATTTTGCTCTTATAAGGTGTGGTTGGCGTTGATATCTCTTAGAATTGTGCTTTTTGAAGCCTGTAAGTTCAATTCCTCTTTTATCTATTTCGCACTTTTCATGGAATTCGAGGCCTATGAACAAAAATAAAAAAACTTACCATCTCAAAATAAACTCTTGAACAAGAAATTATCTATAAAAGAAAACTTGAAATTTCAATTTATTTCTACTGATTGTGAAAACCAACCTTATATATAAAAATTAATGTGTGTTTATTTGTTTGTGGGTTTGTTTGAAGTCTATAAACGGCTTAACGGCTGAACTGATTTTCTTGAAATTTTCACAGTATATTGCTATATGTCTGGACGGAGTTATAGGCTACTTTTTAGGTTGAGATAGGCAAATAAAATAAAATAAAATAAAATAAATAAAAAAGTATGAGTGTTATTGTCTCAAAATATTACGTATACGTCACCCGTCAGATCTATGTAATCTTATATATAAAAATGAATGTGTTTTTATTTCTTTGTGGGTTTGTTTGTTTGAAGTCTATAGACGGCTAAACGGCTGTACCGATTTTCTTGAAATTTTAACAGTACAGTGTCTGAAAGGACCTATAGGCTACTTTTTATTTTAAAATTTCAAGTAGGCGAGGTGCCACGCCCACATACCCAATAAGTATTTAATGTCGCATATCTCATAAACTGCAACAGCTAGAGTCCTCAAATTTTGTATTGACGACTTTGACGTATATATGAACAAAATGGGCGGATTGGCTATAAAGGGCGTGTCACCTCCCATAGTCTATATACATAAAAATGAAGGCTTGTTTGTATGTACCTTATAGAATCGTAAACTATGCATTTGATCATTTTATGATCTTTCGCAAAGTTGTTGCGCATGAGCCGGAGAAGGTTTCTAAGTTGGTATGACTAATTTCCGGCAGGTGACCCCACTGAAAATTACTTAAAATCAATTAAATCGTAAACTGGGCATTTGATTATGTTATGATCTTCGCAAAGTTGTTGCGCATGAGCCGACAAAGGTTTCTAAGTTGGTATGACCAATTTCCCTCAGGTAGCGCCACTGAAAATTACTCAAAATGAATTAAATCGTAAACTGTACATTCTTTAACAAAGTTGTTGCGCATGAGTCGACGGAGGTTGGTGCGATTAATTTTCGATGGATGGCGGTAATGAAAATTATTCAAAATGAATGACAAGGAATTGGTCGACCTACGCCTTAAGCACGGAAGAAAAAAGCATTACGAGCATCAGAATTAGACGAGCATTGAGACTGGAAAATCTCCCAGTATATGCCGCTGAGACCCGTTAGCTTGAACCACTTTAACAAGGAGAAGTGAGATTAAAAACTGATCGAATGCGTATTACTCAGGCCCGTTCATCTGAATCATCAGGAAAACGGGAAACAAAACCAATAAAATGATTCAAAATTAATTGGACATTTGTGTAATGTCTTTCCTTCAAATTTATTTTAGTTGGTGGCGCAGCAACAAGCGCTGGGTACAGCTAGTATAATATAAATATTTGTTAATTCTTTTCTGTACAAATGTTTTTATCTAGGACTATATGTGTGTTCGATAGTTTGACGATTTTTTTCTTCAAAAATACCCTCTAATTTATATTTAAGCTAGAGATTTCGAGATTTTATTTGACGACAATAGCAATAAACTTTCTTTTATAAATAACCGTATCTTTAAAAAAAATTTTGAGATTATAAGTGTAAAATTTTTTTTATTCACTGTATATACAAAGGATGATCAGTGGTGTAGCGTAGGAAGCAAGGAGGAGAATCATGCCCCGGGTCTAACTTACAAAGCAGCGCAAATTGGTCGGTAAAACAATTATTATATTTGGTATCTGGAAAATATATTTTAAATTTAATGCCTGTGTTACATAAATACATAGGAATACCAATAGTCTAAAAAAAATTGTAATAATATTTATAATAGAAATGACGTAACAGGACTGACTCGACCTGTGACTGTCAGCGCCTGCTTATGGTATCTTTGTGGATTCGTCTGATAAAATAAAATGTTATAATAATTATTTCTATAAACAAAAACCAACTTATGCTTGTTTTTTTAACGATAACAATAACACTCTACTGAACTTTTACAGTCAGGAGAAAATTGCAAAAATTCCAAAACTATTTTTGACCATCACTACTGCTGTTGCGAGGAAAACGGTTGTAGTGGACGCTGATGTTATTTTTGCCTGTGCATTATTGGACGAAATAAGCACCGTTTGAGCAGGGCTGGTAACCATGGATGAAGCGACGAGATTATCTATGGGAGTACTATCAATGTGTAACAATGTATGGTGCTTTGAGGAACACTGACGGCAGCAACCAGAAGTACAACTTTTAAGCATATGACCTTTCCGCAAACAATTAAGGCATAATTTTAAATTTTTTACCTCTTTAAAACCTAGAGAGGGGGATAAATTCAAAAATCTCGAACAATTACTGATGAAATGATCTTTAGAGTCACAGAAAAAGCACAATTTATTTTGAGATGCAACATGAACATGCCGATTGATTTGGTTAGATTTTTTCAACATATGCGGTTTCGAAGGGTTAATTATTCCCGAATTTTCACAGTTTTCTGCCATGCGACACCTTTTGTCTAAAAATGCTGCCATTGAGGCCCAAGTTGGCAAGTCATTTATTGGTAGCCCTTCTTCCCATTTTATACGAGATTTGGCATCCATCTTTGTTGCTACCAAATGGATCAATAAACCATCGGTAATTTGCTGTTGATTTCCAATAGTTTGCATAGCACGCAAATGTGCATTAAAACAGTCACTAAATCGACGCAAATCAGCAGCAGACCCACTTTCGGCACTGCTTAATGCAAAGAGCCCCTTTATATGCGTTTGAAAATTTAGCAGCTTATTGTCAAAACGATTTTTTAACAATACCATGGCTTCGTTGTAGTTAGCTTCTTTCAATTCAAGCGACGCAATTGTGTCTAGGGCAACACCTTCCAAATTTGCACGCAAGTAATGAAACTTTAACAATTTACTCAAGTTACTATTATCATTTATAATAGTCGAGAATAATGCGAAGAAATTAGGCCACTCTGAATATGAACCACGCAATTTCGGCAATTGGATTTCTGGAACCTTGGTTTTACGCGATGTTGCGTGAGACGGTGACTCATCGAGAGAAAAATGGCGAAATGTTGACGAACGTTGGTTGGAATCAGTTCTGCGAACCTCAGCGATTTGACGGGTTAACTTAGCTTTCACTTCGAAATACAATGACATATAAACCATACTGTCACTGGTATCCGATGCACTGCATTCATACTGCTCTATCATGCCTTGTGCCTCTTCGTAGCATTTGTTGATTTTCTCGACGTATTCCAAACGGAAAGACAGCTTTGCATCATCATATTCCTTAAGCTGTGAATGCCTAAGGTTTTTATTTAGGTCTTCTAGTTTTTTCAGCGAAACAGCAATCTTGGAAAAATAGGGCAACAAATTCACCGACTTATCTGCTTCACCAGAATTAGAAGATCCTTCACCATTATTTTTTGATATTTTTCTTTAATTTTATTAATTTTATTGTTAAACCGACGAATAACAAAAAAGTCTTAGATATTAATATACAAATTTATATTAATTTACGAAATTTTCTTTTGGCCTTTAACCGAAAAAACAAGACAAACTAGTATCCGAATTGATACTAATTTTTTAAAAATTATTTAAATATGCCGACGGCAAACGAATTATCAATATTCGAATTAATATTGATCTTCAAGAAAGATTACGCGATACCTATCAATATCCGAATTGATGTTGATCTTTTAAAGTATCACGTTGGGGTCACCAATGTTTCGAGCCTGTAATATTTTTTACAAGCTAAAAGCTACTTTTTAACTATAAATATTTCAAATATTTGTTCCCGATTGGAACCTCTTTATTATAATGCAAATTTAAGACTAACTAAATTTATGTTTCAAAATGTAAAGCAAAGTTACAATAATTATTATTGATCTTGTTTAATGTAATGTACTTACATACACGCATACATACTTATTTACTAAGTAAGAAGACACTTTCGAACATTAGTTTCCAACTTCGAACATTTACATGTATGAACAGTATTATGGAGATCGTAAGTATGTATGTGTGTATGCCTGTATGTAAATATAAATCGAACTGTTGCTAAGCAAAAAATAAAGAACATTGAATATGAAAACAATTTAAAGTAAAATAAGTAAATAAAAATAACTGAAGTTAAGCAGGGGCGTATCAGCATTTAACAAAATTCTTTATTGTTCGTACAATTCTGTGGGCCACTGTTCACAACTTGATGTAAACAACAACAATTGCTTTTTTGAACAATTGTTCAATAGATCTTTATAACGAAGATATTCAAACCACGATTATTCTCTTCAAACGCAACTCGTCTTCGCACACGACTGACTGAACTCTTTCTGACTCCGTTGCCTGCTTTTTCTTGTCTTTTTTATCGAAAGGTAAGCAGTCTGAAGGGTGCTCTTGAAGTAGAATGGCCTAGCCTTCACGAAATCACTATAAATGTAAATATGTTGTTAACGTTATTGTTGTTTGTGAATTTTGTTTACCTTTGTCCTTGCAGTGTTTTTGTTGCCTGTATGTTTACTTGTTTCTCCCTTTTTGTACTGATGTTTTTGCTATATTTTTGTTTATTTGTTGATCATGTAAACAAGTCCATAGTTTTTTGTTTTTGTGGCTTTGGTTTATCATTTTAATGTTAAACGATGTAACACCATTTCCATTTTCGTAACAATATAAAATATATACGAGAATGTGAGAAAATGTTTATATGTACATTACATTCTTATTAAAAACTTATTGGGTTATTGAGAATTTCCACAATTTTTTTTGTAATTAAGAAGAATTGGAAAGTACAACTCAGGAATAAATAATATATATCAAAAAAAAAATATTTTTAAATAATATAACAACACAGACTTGAATTATATAACAATAGAGACAGAATTAATATGTATACATATCTAAAAAGAAAGTTTGTATTTATAATGCAAAGAATATAAAAGGAGTGCGGGCAGTCAATCGATCACGCCTTTTGCAAGTTCCTAAACAGATGATAATCTTCTTGTATATCAATATTTTCTAATAAACAAGTAGTCATGGACAAAAATCTAAATATCACCAACATTTCTTTTACATTTAGGGTCATTATTACAATTTCCCGATAAAGTTGTGTTTAGTTAATGGTAACTTTAGCTAAAGTGAAATTTAAAGTCACCTTTAACTTCTTTTCATTTTTACAACCTAATGATAAAATAAAGTTAACTTTTTCAAAAATATGGCAGTGCCCGAGCAATGTCGATAACACCGCTCAATTAAACTAGTTTTTTTAAACGCAGTGACAACGAAGGCCTACGTTTTTTTTTTGTTGTATATGCTATTTTGTTTATATTTGAAGTTGCCGTATTGAAAATAATATATAATATTGCAAGTTCAAACATAAACATAACTTTAAAAGTTACCGGTAGGATGATCCTCCATTTAGATTACATACATTACATATTATCCACTTATAATAATGAACAACAATTTATCTGCCCGTGAAAATCCTCCGTTTAGTGAACGGTAAGTTATAATAATGGCCCTTAGAGTTGCAAAAACTTGTCAAAATAAATAATACCTTTGGTCTTTAAATTCATTTAAATCAATAAAAAACAAAAAAACAAAATTGATTATAAATACAAAAAAGTAGTGAGCAGTAGACAACAAACGAATAAAAAATGCTGTGACATAAATGTACATACAACAATTATTGATAATGGAAAATAGAAGTCGCCGTAGTCTAGTAGGTGGTATGTTCGCTTATTAGACGTAAGGGTACGGTTCATACTCCAGGTCAGACATCAAAACGAAAATATGAAAAAAATATTTCTTTGTTGACGTCCTCTCAGCAGATTTCTTTCAAAATGTATGACAGCGAACTAAATTGCCGTGAAAAGTTTCTCAAAAATCTGGAGTCGACTTTAAACTGTAGGTCCCGCCATTCATGTATAAAATTAACACACACAACATAAGTGTTGTAATGACCAATTATGTATGTAATAGTCCCATTTTCACATCATACGTTCGTAAAATATTGGTTAAACATATTAATGATTTAACAAAAAGTATCAGTTAAAGTTTTAAGTGCAAGGTGTGAGAAATAATGCTTTAAAAATTTGGTTGTTAAATTAAGAAATGAATCAAAATCTTATTATCAAATAGTAAGAATCTGATATTTAAATATAGTATAAACTTATATAACAAATTAAATGACCCAAAGGTCGCTTGTTGTTAGAAACGCCACATGTATACATCACACATACAAAACACAAGAACATATGTCTCAAAGTTAACTGAAGCCATTGCTGAAAGATCAGGAATATTTGACATACGCGAACAGTTCGAAAATCATTGATTGAAAAAAGTTTTCGCAACAGAACATCAAACATCATTTGTTATTGTGCTCCTCAAACCACTGTCCGGGCGACTTGCTGACATGAATTGCTGCGTTATCTTGCTGAAAGGTTAAAACTCTGTCAGCATTTTGAGCCAAATACTGCAGCAAACGTTAAGAAAGAATGCCCTATTACTCTAAGCTATTCAATCGAGTGGAAGAAAAGTAGAGTTCCAAGGTGTCATGTGAGCTAAAGCCTGCTCAAACCATCGAACTGCCTTCGCCGAAATTCCATTTGGGAAAAACAAGGACAGCAAATAGCAATTGAGACCATCTGGTCTTACCTATAAGCCCAAAAATGTATGGAGTATCTTATAACCTTTTTAAGAAAAATGTTTACCTGGTATCAATTAGTTGTCATGTTGTTTTTCGCTCCTTACGCTTAATCTTATGTTGCTTAGTCAGACAGGGATTTTTTAATTTTGCTCTTATAAAGTGTGGTTGGCGTTGATATCTCTTAGAATTGTGCTTTTTGAAGCCTGTAAGTTCAATTCCTCTTTTATCTATTTCGCACTTTTCATGGAATTCGAGGCCTTTCGTGAGATTAGCTGAGTTTCACGAGCAGTCCAAGTTTTTCGTCATTTCACGCATACTCAATCCCTGCTCATAAAGTGCCACAATTTGCCCATTGCATTTTGTACTTATTTACATAAAATTAAATAAACATAATATAACAGTACTGCTCTGAGAGAAAAATCGTCTTCTTATTCACTTATTTGTACGTAGACTTATTTATTTTTATTTAATATTCTATAGTTTGGATGAACTGAGCAAATATTAAGGTGACCTTATCATTTTGAAGCACACCTTTTTTCTTACTTTTCTCTTTTGAGATGTTTTTTTTTTGTTTTTTTTTTTTAATAAAATTTTGTTAATAAAAACTTTTGTTAATAAAAATGAATTTGATGAAAATCTGCATTAAGTTTTTAGACTTAGATTTTCTAGACTTAGACCCAAACTCCTCCCAATAGATTCAAGGCATCGCGAACAATATTATTTTGGGCAAAAAAGCAGTTGTCCACCGATTACTTGTCTATTGACTGTAACATTGCTTTTAACATAGTTTAACATAATTCTTGAAAAAGACCGTCAAGTGGAGCTGTCGGTCCACAAAATGTTCGAAACATTGCGCCAAAAATTAATTAAGGCGCCAAAGATAGCTTTTCGGTATGAATTAAGAATTTTGATATTGGAATTAAATGATTTACAAACGTGATTGGTTTGCTTATCTATTCTGGTTGAATTGACACATACTACTACTATTGCTTTGCAATATATCAAGAAAATTTGTTTATACTTAAAAAAAGTACATGCAAAAACCAAATAGAAACAAAAAATTACCATTTGTTTATTAATAAAAATCTTTATTTCTTTTGAAAAGAGCTATAAAACAAACAAATTTTCAAATAAGGATTGCTATATACATATGTAAGTGTTCTTTTTTTAAACAAATTCTTTTAAATTGAATAAAATATGTCACATAAAATTTACGCAATAAAATCCCAAACTTCTTGTAAAATTAACACGATAGATTAAGCACCTTATATGTATATTTTGTTGTTTGCCGTTTAGTTTTCTTGATAAGCAATCCTTTTTTATTATTTTTTTTTTAATGGACCAAGTACCCTTTTAAATCCAATTTTACCGTAAAATATGAAAAATGTGTAAAATTAAATTGTTTGTTTTATGTGAATTTTATTACAGGCAAAATAGTAGGAATAAAAACAATCAAGACGTTCGAAAGATATCTTTTTACAGGTAAACAGAAAGAACCATGTATTAACGAATGTATTCATACACATAATTTTTTTATTATTATTCATCAACTAAACTACAAACATCTGTCTTTTCTGTCTATTACGAAATTTTTCTACGACAACATTATAAAAAAATATTTAAAAACAAAATAAATCTTATGATCGAGATTAGTGTCCTAATGTGAGAATTAGTGTCCTAATGTAAGAATTAGAATTCCAGTGCCACTCGAGACTGTATATAGAATATAAATATAAACAAATTGCGAATAAAATATTGTTTTCACCTATGTACATATTGTTACGTTTTTACCTTTATAAAAACGTTTAGAATATTAGTTCGTTAATTGCAAACAGAATAAAAATAAATTTGTGTTTAGTTTCAATTAAACTCTTTATTGTTCGCACTCACTTTTGTGTGCCACCGTTTACAACTTGATAAATGCAATTGAATTTGCTTTATTCGTTATTCTTCTTTACACTTCTGTTCGATACACACTAACAAATGTTCGGTAGATCTTTACAACGACGATCTTCAAACCACGAATGTTTTCTTCGCACGCAACGTGTCTTCACACAATACAAACTGAATTCTTACTACTCGTTGCCTGCTTTGTCTTGCCTTTTTATATGCCCACGTAATCAGTCTGATGAAGTTTCTTGAAGTTGCTTGTTGTTGCATGTTCGCTTACTTGTCTATCCCCTTTTTTTTCTGATGATGATGTTGGTTTACTCGTAACAAGTTCGTTGTATTTGTTTGTGTTGCTTTAATGTTAAACGATGTACACCGTTTCCATTTTCGTGACAATGCAGAGACTTCAGAACACCTGGTAACGGCCATCTTGTTGAAACTACGTCTGAGAAATTAGTTGTCATTTATTTAGTTTGTTTTACTTAAATCACCATGATCCACCATAGACAACTGCGTGTTCGCTCGATGGGCTTTGTAGTAGTTGGCAACTGACCCTAATTTTCATCGAAAAACACATTTAGGGTTGAGGCACATTTCAGGATGAATGGGAACGAAGAAAACTGTCGAATTTAAGACGATAACAATCCACACGAGATCCAAGAGCTTTTAATGCATCTCATTAAAGTCATTGTTTAGTGTGGATTTTAGGTCAGTGGCAACGTAGGTTCATATTTATTTAAGAACAACGTTTAACAGACCACCACTGTCAACGGCGTGAACTACAATCCTTTGGCATAAATTAGATTATCTGGATAACAACGACATCTGGTTTCAACAAGACGGATATATGTGCCACACAACTAATGTCACATTACATATTATGTACGACCGATTTGTGGACATGGTCGTCTCTCGTCGATGTGATGAAAACTAGCAACCGATATCGTGTGATTTGAACACATTTCTGAAGCCGCAGTTGGATGGGATTAAGTCACAAGCCACAGCGGTCATCAAAGCCAATATATCATATTCCCACAATCCACCCAGAGATGCCGTGGAGGACATTTGAACGACAAATACAAAATTTCAATAATATCTCACACGCTCTTTGTTTTATCAAAATTTAAAGATAGAAATCTATTAATGAAAGATATACAGTGGACAGCAAAAGTCTTAGTAAACCAATACATTTAGCAATTTCATGAATTTGAAGAAAAAGTTTGTATAAATAATTAAAGTTTTTATTTATTCCTGCTTTAAATTTTTTTAATGTTTTTCACAAAACAAGAGAAATATAAGAAAAAGTTTCAGGTGACATCGTATTTTTGCATAGCAAAACTGCAGGTACCCACAAGAAGAACTCAGATTAAATTTAAAATTCAAAGGCCTAATATATGAACATTTTATCTCTTATATTAAGTAGGATATCCCTTAAGGTCAAACACTCCATTTAATCTATTTGGAATTGAATGTATCAGCGATGTTTAGTATTTTCAGATGATATTTGCCCTTATGCACTCATGAGCAAGTTTTTCAGTTGACTTTTGCTTGAAGTTTAGCGACAACATAACGTTTTCCCAAACGATCTTCTAAATATTCTCTTGGTGTCATATCGGGACTTTGTGCAAGAGTATTAAGCCTGTAGGGGCTTTGGTAGGCAAATCACATCTTCTTCTTGTGCTTTTGTATGGGTGTGAAATCTTCGCAAACTGCGATTGTAATGACAACCGGAAACTCAACTTGGCATACAACAATATAGCAAGATATGTCTTTCTTAAAGGTCACCGGAATCACATTTCTCATTTAGCGTACAAGATATTTAGTGTGAAATTTGATTCAATAAAATTATTAATAAGAAACGGCCGAAATATTTATTAGTCGAATTAAGTTTGCTAGATCTTAAAAAAGAGTTATATGATAAAGAGTAGATGAGCTTCGTTGATTCGACGAACAGTAACCGTCAAGGGTTAATAATAAGTTTTTACGTTATTAGCTCGGTTATTATATCGCCTAAATATTTATTATTATTTTTTAGACTGAATTTTGTAAATGTCTTTTTATATTTTTATTTACTTCAGTGTTATTGTTAGTTTTTCAAATTGCTCCTTATTATATTTTTATTTATATTTAAATCATACCTGTTAAATTTCGATTACGATTAGTAATCAATTACATTACTTTTTAAAAAGAATCGTAATGATTATATAATTCTATGAACAATTTTTCGAATTACTAATTGATTACGATTACCAAAGAATCAAAAAATAATCAGGATTACTGGCGATTAGTCTAATAATCAAAAAGAATCAAAAGAAGTCTAAAAAATAATAAAATTGTTTTAAATAATTCTTTTTCATTACTTTCAAATATTCAAAAGTAATCCAAAAGTAATCAAATTGTTTTCAATAATTCTTTTTGATTATTTTCAAATCTTCAAAAAGAATTCTAAGTAATTATTGAAAATAAATTGATTACTTTTGGATTACTTTTGATTCTTTTTGATTATTAGACTAATCGCCAGTAATCCTGATTATTTTTTGATTATTTTGTAATCGTAATCAATTATTAACTATTTTAACCAAAAATAATCGTAATTGTAATCATTATTTCACCATTCAAAAAAAAGTAATCAAATTACTAATCATTACGATTACTAATCATTACTTAACAGGTATGCCTTTAACTTATTTTCCTTATTACAACCTAATGATAAACTAAAGTTAACTTTATTAAAAATATGGCAGTGTTGGAACAATGTCGATAACACTGTTCAAATTAAACAAGTTTTATTTATACCTGAAGTTGCCATATTGAAAATAATATATAGTATGGCACGTTCAGACACAAACTTAACTTTAAAAGTTACCGCTAGGATGATCCTAACTTTAGCTTAACGCTCACTTCTACCTTATTGTCCACTTATAATAATGAAACACAATTTATCTGCCCGTTAAAATCCTCCCTATAGTTAACGGCAAGTTGTAATAATGGCCCTACATCGTTCTAACAGCGTGATATATACTAAAAAAAACAGATAAGGAAATAACGTTTTCTTCATATCTCGAATATTAATATTTAGATATGTGTATTTAAAGTATAAACTTTAAACCGAAAAGTAAAATGTTAAGAAAAAGTGAACTAAATCGTGAACTAAATTCCTATCTGCACGCACATGGTGCCGACACACATCCAAATATCAATAGAAAACAGAAGAAAAAACTGTTACATTCATTAAATAGGTTAAATAGAGTGTTTGAACTTAAAGTATATCGTACCTAATATAATGGATAACATTTTAATATATTGGGCCATTGAATTTTAAATTTACTCGTAGTTCTTCTTGGGAATACCTAAACTTGTCTTTATTTTTCTTTTGGTTTGTGAAAAGAAACAAAAATTCTTGTGTTTTAAAATAAAACAGAATTAAATAAATAAAATAAATATAAGAAACATCAATTACATACTTTTACATGTTATTGCTTAAAATTCATGAAATTGCTGAAATATATTTAGGTACCTAGTCTTGTGCTTACCACTGTAGATAATATGACTGGAGAATTGTAGAAAGCATGTAAAATGTAAAAGAAAAGCGCTACAGTTAACAATCTGCAGAAACAAACGGAATTATTTTCTTGATATTGGTGAGGAGTGTAAGCTTAATGGGCAAATTAAGGACAGGAAAGATCAAGCCTGGATTGCAAAACAATTTTTGTGCTAAAGGAACCATTAACATATATGTATATGTCCGAGTTAAAGTATCTTTAGTTGATAAGAAATAGAAGTTGGTCTTACTCTGACCTCTTCAGGTCATCTTACTGATTACCCTTTTTCCTTTTGTCCACTCTGAATTATAGATACAATTAGAACATTTTTCGAGATTTTAAATTACAAAATATTGAGACATGTTTTGCAGCAAAAACGGTTCAAAATGGGAAAAAATTCCGTTTTAGAAAGGCAAATTGAACTGAGGGTGCTATTAATGTTGTGTTAGGAACTGCATAGACCGCCATTTACCATACAAGCAAAAGAATCGGCTCGGCGACATGTTGAACTATGCCGAATACTATTGTGTATTGAAATTTATTATTATTTTATTTGCGTCGCCTATATGGTATGCACTTTTGATGATCGTAAATGATATCCGCAATATACAGATTGGCTGACATGCGTGTATGTAGCACATTTTAGATAACTGCGTACGAATATTGCTATTGTGGGTATGTATACGTATAAAATTGTTGGCCGCAGCCCTTGCTGTTTACAGTTGTGCGCAATTACTGGGCAGGCTCGTTGGACTGACTCTGGAGTGAGAAGGTAAAGACCCACTTATAGCTAACATTCGGGTGTGAATTGGGTGTGAATTTCGATATAAAGCTGTTGTAGACGTGATGATATCGTGGAGGCTACCCAGCACACTTTCTTCGTCTGTCCATGAGCGAGTGTGCAGCCCCCTTACCTGTGGCGTCAAACGAGCCGCTAAGCGTGCTCAAGTATGCTTGGTAATCAAGGCTACCACTTCCATCAAATATAAGCTAACATAACCTGTTTGAAAGAATATATTAAGGCCTTGATTTAGACTGGAGAATATAATTTTCACGTAATTGGTCATTACAACCTTTCAGTCAGGATTACGACCTGTAGGAAGCTATAGCAGCTATAGCTGTTTACACCACTTATGTTGTGTGTCTTAATTTTATACATGAGTTGCGGGACCTACTGTTTAAAGTCGACTCCAAACAACAGGTTTTAGAGAAACTTTTCATGGCAATTTTATTTACTCTCAGAGTTTTTGCCAGAAATCTGCTGAGAAGAAGTCGCCGAGGAATATTTTTTGATATTTCGTTTTGATGTCTGATCTTGGCCTTACGTCTAATAAGACTACGGCGACTTCTATAGTTCCAACAATCATTGGATTTTAGCTTTAAACATGTTATAAATTAAACAACGTAAAGTAAGAGAGTTCGAAGAATAAATCATTAAATCGGATTTATGGTCTCCCCATACTGGATAATCTCGCCGTGGTTTCCCAGAGGAGTTTTAGAGTGTCAATGGATTTAAAAATATCTGCTGATTACTTTCGCAGAAGAACATACAGTTATAAGTGTTGGATCTATTTTGCAGCCAATGGTAAAATAATACTATATTCAATTTTGGACAAATATTGCGAATTACAACGCAGATAATATAGAATTTAAAATTTCAATTTTATTAACTTAAATGGGTATAGTATATATAGTTCTATAATATTTATTATATACTATCCTAACCACTATTAATTCATATACCACCCATTTTTGTTTAATATACACTATTTTTTGGATAATAATAATGACAACGCCTTAAGAGTTATATTTTCTGAAAGGTAATTTTATAACCTCTAATTCTATAAATACAAAAAAAAATTAACATATTGGTTGTTCGGAAGGTAATTTCGTTTTTTTTTTTTTTGGAAATGAAAGAAAGTTTTCTTATTATATCACTGAAGTGGTCATATATTGTTGGATTTGATAAATTTAACCTTAATCCGATCTCACATGTTTATATTCGCCGGTTTGCGTCAACTTATGACTTTACCTCGTCGTTATCTGCTTCAGCCGGCCTTCACGAACGTGGTGCATCTTCGAAATCAAAATTTCCGGATCGAAATTTAACGAACCAGTTCTGGCACTGGCGTACTGTCAACACACCTTCTCCATACATATCGGCCAATTTCTTTCTGGCTTGAACAGCATTTTTACCCTTTCTGTAGTAAAACAGTAAGATATGTCGAAAATGCTGCTTATCGCTCTCCATGTTTAAAAGGGCACAACCAAAAACTACTGCGTAGAATTAAATGGAATTTTTCACACACAAGCCTTGCTATATGAGCTCTCAAAGCATATAAAAATTATACGGCTTAAGTGTGAAGTTGGTTGCAAAAAATACAATTAAATAAACTGTCGGGAAAAACGAAATTACTCTCCGGACAATCCAATATTTTATAAATGTATTGAAAACACAAACTAAAGCAAAATTTCATTTTTTTTAGACCAAAATTGTCTAACTGCTTACTCACTATTTTCCTTTAAATAATGGTACATCAAACAAAAATGCTTGGTGTATGAATGAATTAATCTGTTGGTTTTAAGACCCTTGCTTTCCTACTATTCTTGGTGTACGATATTAATTAATATTAATACTTTGAGAGTAAATACAATTGCCATGAAAAGTTTCTTAAAAATTTGTCGTTCGGAATCGACTTTAAACCGTAGGGCCCGCCACTCATGTATAAAATTAACACACATGACATCAGTGGTCGTAATCCTGGCTAAAGGGTTGTAATGACCAATTAAGAATGTAATTTAAAGAAAACAAAGAATGCAAATTTCATGATATTACTAACAGAGTAGTCGTTTATTCAATTCAATCACGTGTGAGTCAATTTCCTAATCAGTGTGTGGCTTGTATGTAATATAATGTGTAATTATTGACCACATAACAAAGCCATATAAACGTTTTGTTTGTGTCTGAAAGCATTACACCACATTTCTAGGCTGTTGTTAAGATTCAGTTGCTTTGAGAAAATTTCATTTTCTCTTACACATGGAAATATGTATATGTATGTGTATAGGAAAATTTGTTCAGTTAGATACTATACATACACATATAAGGAACAAGCCTCTACAAACATTTACGTATCTCTGTTAGACATGTGTAGACTGTTCATGTTCGCAATTATGTAACTTCTTTGTTTCACCAAAAATGCATGAATTTGAATTCGATTAACTTAATGACACTCGAACCATATACTTTAATAATAGCAAGCCGAGGGAGGTAGAAGCAGGTGGCGTAGAACTTACTTTGTAATTAGATTTAGGGTCGCCCCATAGAAAATATGCATACATATTAAGGATTTCAAAAAAATTTTCAAAGAATCATTATTTTTTGTAAAAGTAAGAGCAAAAATTAAAATTTGAATGTCTGAATGTTTTCATATTTTATATTTTATCACAGCTAAAATTTTTATTACGTTCATGATACTCAATAATATTGAATTAAATTCATCTGAAAACAAATATTTTCCAAATTTTTTATTGCCTTTCAAAAATGATGATGACAATTTCATTTTATATTATTTAAACGAGTATTAAAATTTTTTTTAAATATGTCAATAATTTACTGAAATGTTGGACCTCCAGCGTATAGAAATTATGTTTTCAATCCCCTTAATAAGACTCTTAATTTGTTATTAATAAATATTAAAAGTTATTAGTGTTGAATACTTAAATAATTTATTGTAGACATTAAAGCATACTAGTGTCCATTTGGTCCGTAAGGGAAATTTTCTACTTAGTTACGATTATAGGTTACGATTCCTTACTGTTACCATCATTTACTTATTTTTGGCATTGCATATTATGCTTTGTAGAGAATGCGAAGTTATTAAACTCAGCGAACATGAAAATTTTCCAATTTTTATGGGAGACTATAGTGTCGGCGATGAAAGATAAATCAAAGGCTTTTGACAGATGACGAGGACCAAGACATATCTGATGTTGAAACCAAAAATACGATATTCTAACGCATTTCGGTGATACTTAGAAACGATTACCTTGTTTTTAAATGGTGACAGAGAGAATATTGTTACGTTTTTACCTTTTAAAAACGTTTGAAATATGAGTCCGTAGATTGCAATAAAAATAAATTTGTGTTTAGTTATAATTAATTTCTTAATTGTTCGTAAAATTCCGTGTGCCACTGTTCACAACTTGATGTAAAAAACAACGATTACCTTGTTTCTTATTTTGCTTTACACTTGTTTGCGTCAACAATAACAATAGTTCGACCGATCTTTATAGTGGAGATCTTCAAACCACAATTATTCTCTTCTCGCGCAACGCGTGTCACAAGACTGACTAAATTTTTACTGACTCCGTTGCTTTGTCCTTTTGTATCGCAGGGTAAACAGTCTATTGGATACTCTCGAAGGAGAATGACTTCGTGTTCTCGAAATATCTGGAAATGTAAACATCGTTGTTTGTGTATTTTGTTTACATTTATTCTGGTAACGTTTGTTCTTGCTTCTTGTTTACTTGTTTATCCCCTTTTTTATACTGATGTTGTTGCTATATTTTTGGGTATTCGTTGATCATGTAAACAAGTCCATTGATTTTGTTTTTGTAGCTTTTGTTTATCATTTTAATGTTAAACGTTGTGACACCATTTACATTTTATTAACAATATATTCCGAATGTTTTTCCTCTTTGAAATGTATTCCTTTCAAGTATACCTTTCAACTGCAAAGTTTGGAAGCTTCTTACACGATGTATTACATACATACATACATACATAATTGGACATTTCAACCCTCCAGTCAGGATTACGACCTAGTTTCTCACACCACTTATGTTGTGTGTGTTAATTGTATACATGAGTGGTGGGACCTACAGTTTAAAGTCGACTCCGAACGACAGATTTTTTGAGAAACTTTTCATGGCAATTTTATTTACTCCCAGAGTTTTTGCCAGAATCTGCTGAAATGAAGTCGCCAAAGAAATACTTTTTGTATTTTGTTTTGATGTCTGACCTGGGGCTCGATCCCTGGCTTTACGTCTAATAAGCCAACATACTACCTACTAGACAAGGCGACTTACACGATATATTAGAAAAATTAATTCGATAATCTCTTAAAAAATGATCGAGAATTCTTTATGGGTTATCATATTTTTCCATAATTTGGAGAGTACTAGTCTGCAAAAATAAATATGAGGGCACCTTGCTAAGGCCTCGGTTTGAGGCTTATGTAGAAATCATCGTTTTTGCAACAATGAAGACGTTCAAGATGTTCTCAAAAACGGCAAACAACAATCAATTAATGAGAATATGATAAAATTAAAAGCACGCAATAATTAGTACCGATTACTTACCTGATTTCGATACGTATATAGATGACTAAAATTCTAAAATTTCATCACTTTATTTTAACAAATACTTCATTTTATTAAAAATTTTGTATTTCAAATACATTAACCAATTACATTTCTCTTAATTTTAAATCTCACAAAAATTTATATAAAAGTATCCCTGAACGATCTTAGATACATATGTACATATATGTCCCAAGAAAAATCCGATAAGCCGCAATTGGTGTTTGGTAAATTGGTTTTAAAATATGCCTTTTGGACACCTAATGAATCATTCCAAAAAGACAGAAAGATAACTTTGCCTCTTATAACCTTATGGTTGTTAAAGGGTTAACAAATAATTCCAGCCTCATATTTTAACTATTTAAAAACGAAAATTGAGGACGCATATTTATTTTAAAATATATTTGAACAATAATACAGTGCATTCACCTGATGATTTTAACTGCCATTTTTTTGGCTTTTCAATGCTTCCTTTTTTTGTGTTTGGCAACTTCGAGAATCTCAATTTTGCTTCGTTATTAAAATATTACTCTTTTCTACATTCCGCGGTTTTTATATGTAGTTTTGTTATTGTAGTTTAATCTGCTTTTATCCATATTGTTAAAATGTCCATGTTATTTTCTTAATGTTTGTCCTTCTTTAAGTCCATTGTCCGTTAATACTATTTTTTGCGGTCATTTCCAATTTTTGGTTTCCATTTTAATTGAAGAAATTTTTGTTAGTTTAATTACTTCATTGTTTTTTTGAGAAAAAGAAATGCTTGTCTTATAAAAAATTATGTTATATTCGTTAACGGTTATGAAAAGGTAAAAACCGTAAAAAACCGAAATACATAGAGCTTTTTTCGATTTTAGTAGTTTTAGTTTCTGGAAACGACGTATTATTATAAGGCACAATTACAATAGTTTGTATCGATTAATTGGTACATCAAGATATTGTACGTTGCTTTATTTTGTGAGATAGGATAGCCAATAATAATAATATCGGACTGATGTTTTGTTATGGTTATAAGTATAGCTAATTATAATGAATCGAAGTTACTAATATTCCTACACATTTACTCGTAATAACAAAAAAAGTTCAAAAGGGGAACCCTTGTATTGTGACTGCACAAGTACGTGTTTGCATTTTCTTCTGCTCGTAATGCAAATGTATTTCAAACTCTTATTTACTTCAAATATATGATGATATTTGTTTTGTTGTTATTATTGTCGTGACAGTCGTTGTAGTTTTTGTAGACTGAATTGTTCGAACAATATTGTGTTGGCTTAAAACTTAATTGTTTTTAGTGCATATGTTTTAAGAATCTTAATAAGCCCATTATTCGAAACATACTATACACATATATTTATACGCACCCACATAAGTTAGACTCATTAGACGGACATATTCTTTGGTAAACATGTTTATGTTCGAATATATTTGAATGCGTTTTATACTTCTTATACAGTATTTTCATGATGATAATTAGTTTAAATCATGTTGTTATTATATTGGTGCTCGTCATTGCCCTCAATGATCTGCTTAGAAAAATATATTGCTGCGTTTGCTTATATAGGTAGCTTCGGCATTTTAAACAAACAAATTATACAAATTATTATTAAACATTAATTTAGTATGTACTTATTTTTCAAATACTATTGGTGCTGAGAGATTTCAGAAAATATCACAAGATAAATTACACTATGCGACAAAATAAAAAAAATTAAATACACCCAGCTAATGACCTAGTGTACGTTGGGAGTTTTGTTGAGTAGAACTCAAAAATATTTTTTTGTATATTTCTTGAACCCTCCAAACTTGTTTTCATTGAAAAAACAGTTTTTGACTTTACGCATAAATTTATTGATTATATATTATATTTATTAATAAAACGAATACATATATATACTATACATATTATTTGACTTAATATGCTATGAGGTTTAATGAGATAAACTTATCAAATGCGAATTTACTTCATATTTTTTCTTGTTTGTCCGTTCATAGTAGCAACTTTTAGTCGAAAAATATGAAAAAATTATGATATTATGGTCTGCCGACTTCTGGCAGTCGCATTAATTGGCATTTACCCTGAAAAGCAGGCCAAAAAGGCAAAAATTAATTTAAAGAAATTTAAGAAATTTAATGTTATTTAGCACAAGAAAATACGAACTCTCTACATTCGGGAACAAAAAAAAGTTTGCGCAAATTTGCGCAATTGGCGATTTTTTGAATATTTTACTTTTTTTTGAAATATTAAAAAAAATTAGACGCCGTGTAAAAAAGCCGTATGGCCTTATTTCTCAATAGAATGAGATATAAAACCATATGGCTATATTTCCTACACCCAAGTGCAATAACGCAATAATCGCGTCGAAATAACGCCGTAACAATGTAATGTCGAGCTTTGGTTTTATTTCACTGCACCAAAAATTACCCTTTTTATACCAAAAGACGAAACACACAAGATTTTTGAACCTTAAATTAGCAAGTACTCAAAAATTGTTATATACTATTAAATTACTCCTTCCTGACATTGATGATGAAAATTATAACGATTTTAACGATTGTAGTTAGTTTCACTTTTTAAGTTAAGTATTAAATAATGTAAAATTAATATTATAAATAAATATTAATTATCATAGAACTTTTAAAATTTAATAACATATGTATGTATATCGACTATTATAACAACAAGAGATGTATGTTTGATATTCTTAATAGACCGTATGTGGGCACTTATGATCCGATCATAATAAAATCAGGTAAGATGATTCACATTCATATTAAACATGTTCATGTCGAATTTCATCGACGTAAAAAAATTTTTAAGCCAATTATAATTGTTAAACCATGATAATGATAAACGATGTTTTTAAGCCGTTTATGAGCGCAAACGTGAATTTCTAAAGGGGACTTTATATGGGGACTAGTGTCAAATGTAACCCGATTTTCACCAAACCTTCCACCATGATTACTTAGTACACAGAACTGATCTGTGCTAAATTTTATCATGATTGTTGCATAATTACCATAGTTATGTGTAAATAAGTGCAATTTCGAGGGGAATTTGTATGCCGGCTAGGCGAAATCACGGACCGATTTGAACCAAAATCAGTTGGGTTCATCCTTGGGCCTAATTCTCACTAACACTATCAAAAAATTCCAGCCATAAAACACTTCTATTAATTTTGGCCAGGTTTTCAGGCAAAATGTCCCTATGTGAGTCGTGCAAACGTGAAATTGACACATTGAAAATTTTTGAACTGAAAGTTCATTTGATAAGATGATATATATAACAATATAACACGACTATTATACTAATTAAATAATAACTACGTTAAATTTTGTCCGATTTGATCAAACGAAGTGCCAATCTCTTCACAAGATAATACACTTTCAGAATGTCATCACTTATTTTATATTTTTTAATTAAATTTTGGAATTAAGAATATTTAAACTTTAAAAAATGAGAAAAAAATATTATCCAAATTTACCCGATCAAAACTCATAACATGTAAGTTTGTACCATGAGTTTATGTATACCATTCCGAAGGCTCATCTGTTCCCTTTTCAAAAAACTTTGCATTATGAAAATAGGTTAGAAAACATTTGGGTAATCAATAATTTTGAATGAAAAGGTCAAAAATTCGGTTTTTGTCATATAAAAAAAGTTTGGAGTGTTCGAGAAATATAAAAAAATATTTTTGAGTCGCAACGTGTTATCGGTAAAGATTAAATATTTTTACTAATATTGATTGAAGTAAAATTTTATATGTGTTTGAATAACTTAAAGTGTTTGATGTCTCTAAATAATTGATCAAATAAGATAGGGGGTTTAAAACCTATTTATGCATCTTTATGCAACAGGCGCTTTACTATTTGGCATACCCTAAAATTCAAGATTGACAAAGCCATACATGCTAAAAAATATTTGCCATTTTATCATGGACAGGCTAGTAATAAACCGATATCGTTGAATGAAAGTTAGTACTTAACGTTCAAATCTCTCATCTGGAGTGTGACTCATTCGAGGTCTTTCTATTGCAAACAAAACAAACCAAGGTAGCGTCTTCAGGAATACGACTTACGTAATGCATACACGTTAACGTAAATATAAAGGTAGATGATATCAACTAATGATATTCAATATAGTTGGAATGTTGCCCTGATATTGTCAATATACCCTATGTCGTTTTTGATGCTAGAGTTTGTATTGTAACGTATTTATTTTATTTGTTTAATAGAGTGCACTCAAGGAGCACTTCCAAATAAAAGACCAATAATTTTAATTAAGTGCAGTTGAACCGCACTATTTTGTTAAGTTTTATTGATTGACTTCTTGAGGGAAAATGTCCCTTCTTTTATACTAAATTTTGGCTGATTTGACAATTCCAAATCAAACCCTTAATTCTAATACAATTTTGTATTGACTTAATACTATAACATATGTTTGTGTGTACATTATATGTTTAACTATATTATATTGGTTTGTGTGTGTAATAATTATGGGACAAGTGGATGTTATATGACACGCGCCTATTATCCACAATAATTCCCACGGTAAAGTGTAAAGAGAGCTACACACGATCACCAGCAATGCCATACAACAACAACACACATACTACATATTATATGCAAACCAATGCAGTCAGCGGCCTGACAACAAAGTGTCAAATGATCGTCGCATGTGCGCGACGGTCAATAACATTGAGTCAAGTGGTCGCTGCTCATATGCAATTGGATATTCTTTTGTTTATGCATATGAAATGTTGTGCTAGTATTGACAACTGTAAAATCATGCTACACCTCCACCCCTTACAAGAATGTTCATATAACTTTTGTTCTATGGACATTCTTTTACACAACACAGTACAATGATTTTACGTCTATTTCAAATTATATTTTATTAGTGAACTTAAAATGTAAAGTATTTATTTAAATGACTAATAATGTTTTACATATTAATCTTAATTTAACATAATCCAATCTTAATATTATTTCTTATTTAATTTTAATATTTATTTTGTTTTTAATAAATGTTTAGTGATAAGTTTACTTATGTAGTTAAAAAAAAATCTTGTCTTAAAGATTATTATTTCACTTTTCTGATCAGTTTAGTGTTATAATTAAAACTTATTTATTATATAGCTTAAGTCTATTTTTATGAACTACTTGCTCTTTATTATTTTTCTTATCAACTATAGTTACAATATTTCTTAAATTTTTTTTTTAATTTTGTATGGACCTTTATATGATTCCTCTAGTTTATGTCCTGTATTATTCCTAAGTAAAACTAAATCTCCTATGTTAAAATTATAATCTAATATATCCTTATCATAGTTATTCTTCTGTTTGATTTTATTTATTTCTAATAAATGTTTTGCTCTCTTAAGTGCAAGTTCTAATCTAAATTTTGCCTCTTTGGCATAATCGTCTACATTGTATAGTGGAGTAACTGTGTCTACCTCATTGAAATCTTTGAAACTGTTTGGTACTTTGCTAAAAACCAATTCAAAAGGACAATAATTATGTACAGTTGATGGTGTTGTATTAAAACAATATGTGAAATACCTAATCCATTCATCCCAGTCATCTTTTTCTACAGATATGTAAGAACGTACGTATTCATTAAAAGTTCTATGACTTCTTTCTATTGTACCTAAGGTCTGGTGATGATGTGCTGTTGATGTTAGTTTCTCGATTTTCAACAAAGTGCACAATTCGTTTAATATAGAATTCTTATATTCTGTACCCATGTCCGAAATGAATGTTTTCATTGGGGCATAGGTAAGTACAAAATTTTCGAATATCGCTTTTGCGATCGTCTTAGCCGATTTATTTGGTATAGGTATTGTTACCAGGTATTTAGTTAAGTCGCATATTAATGTGATTGCGTACTCATTTCCATGTATTGATCTTGGAAATGGTCCAATTGTGTCTACATACACTGTATCAAACGGTTTGTTAGGTGTTTCTGTTATTATCATCGGGCCTTTAACGTGTTTGGTAGTTTTTGTTATTTGACATTTGTGACATGCTTTTACATATTTGGCTATGTCTTTTGTCATATTTTTCCAGTAGTAGTATCTTTTTATTTTTTCTGCGGTTCTATATATGCCGCAATGACCTCCTTCGATAGGGTCATCATGATATTTCAGCATGACTTTTAGAATTTCCTTAGAATTCTTTATATCAAGTATCTTTATTTCATTTAAAAGCGCTATTTTAATTCTATTTAGTACCTTATTGCCCATATTTCTAAATTCATACTTTGAGACAAATTCGAAAATTTTCTCACTAGGTGCTACTTGTAGTTTATTGATATTTAATTTACTGGCCGCTTTCTCGAGCCTAGAGAAAAATTGTCCTAAGTCAAGTTCCTCTTTAGTAAATATATCATTTATATTTATGCTAGCTAATATTGATTTTCCCTTCTTTATGTAGCATTTATTGGGATAAATCTTTAATTTGTAATACTTTCTGACGTCACTATTCTTAATTGGTACATATATTTTGGGCTCATTTAATACATCTGTTTTATTTGCTCTATGCTGATTATTTATCCTACTACTGTCTTTTTGCTTAGTCACCGACCTTGTCGCGACTCTCAACACGCGTGATACCTTTCTATTCATTTCCTTAAAATCTTCTATAGTAATTCGCGATAACGCATCCGCGATATAATTGTCCTTCCTAAAGTATAATATAGCGTTTTGTTGCGCTGTGGCTTTAGTGCAACTATTTACGAATTTATTGGCTGGTTTTTTTTTAAACATGGTTCATATTTCAATTGCATATTAAAGTAATGAAAACAATTTTTACTTTAAAGCATAGAGGCTAGATTTATATATAAAAAAAGTTTGACGTTCATGTTTAATGTATGTAATTTTAGATTAATAGAACATACATACAAAAAATTAAGCCAACCTTTTAGTCAATTTTTGGCATTGGCTCCATCAAATTCTTCAATCCTATGTTTGTTCTTTATGAATATGAAAGTGGACATGCTGGAGATGTTGTATTCTATGGCAACATCCTCGCAGTCATCAATATCGACCCTGATAAAGACAATTCTGTCAGCATAGTCCCTGGAGAGTTCCTCCAACCTGGGGGCCATTACTTTGCAGGGGCCACACCAAGTGGTACAGAATTTGACCACCACCAACCTATCACCAGCATTTTCCAATTGCTGATTGAAATCGGACTTGTTCCTGATAGTATAAACCATTTTGTTGCGAGCAGACACAATTTTTTACTGTGATCATACGCTCTAACTTTTACCTCAATAATGCCCTAAATCAATTTACTAATAATTAATGCTTGATTATCTTAATATTTATCTAAAATTATTGTCTATTAAAGTCCAGTATATCCCTAATGTTTTCTTGCTATGTATTATTACAAATTTTTCCTTATTAATAATTTAATGTAAACTAAGTTATGGATAAAAATCTAAATATATGTAAGTATTATTGACAAATCTTATATTAAAAGTCCATGTATATGATTTCTAATTGTAATATTATATTGTTTCACTTGGAAATCATAAATATTGTAGTTAAAAAAAAATTTTCGTAGCAAGTTTCGACTTAAATTTTTTTTTTTGATATTATTTTTGCCTCGAGCGGTTAACGCTTATAGGCCCTGCCAGTGCAACCCTTGAGGAGCACGTTGGTTTAAATAAAAAATTTTTTTTTTTTTTTTTTATTATTTTTGTTCTGCAGCGGCGGTAGAGATTCTGTTCGACCTTAAACCACATACGGGTTGTCTTCTTCATGTTTTTGTTCTTTGGTCCTTGATTCTTGAGGTCCTTGGTCATCTTTATGCCTCTTTGCCAGGCGGTCATCGTGTGCTTCACAAGTACAAGGTCCCTGATGCCTCTTAGCCAGGCGGTTCTTCCTTCAACGGATCCTTGGCTGTCCGTCAGGATAAACAAAATTTATTTTGGGTGCTTTTGAGCACACTAATTGTTGTTATATATTTTTTTCGGGTCCTTGGGTGCTTTAAATTTTAGCACACCAAGGCCCAGGCAGGATTGACCTGCTTTTTGGTGCTTGATAAATTAGCACTCCAGGACTGGCAGGATCACTGTTATATTCTAGGTGCTAATAACTGGAGCACTTCTAGAATAGTGGCAGGATCGCCATGTAACGTATTTATTTTATTTGTTTAATAGAGTGCACTCAAGGAGCACTTCCAAATAAAAGACCAATAATTTTAATTAAGTGCAGTTGAACCGCACTATTTTGTTAAGTTTTATTGATTGACTTCTTGAGGGAAAATGTCCCTTCTTTTATACTAAATTTTGGCTGATTTGACAATTCCAAATCAAACCCTTAATTCTAATACAATTTTGTATTGACTTAATACTATAACATATGTTTGTGTGTACATTATATGTTTAACTATATTATATTGGTTTGTGTGTGTAATAATTATGGGACAAGTGGATGTTATATGACACGCGCCTATTATCCACAATAATTCCCACGGTAAAGTGTAAAGAGAGCTACACACGATCACCAGCAATGCCATACAACAACAACACACATACTACATATTATATGCAAACCAATGCAGTCAGCGGCCTGACAACAAAGTGTCAAATGATCGTCGCATGTGCGCGACGGTCAATAACATTGAGTCAAGTGGTCGCTGCTCATATGCAATTGGATATTCTTTTGTTTATGCATATGAAATGTTGTGCTAGTATTGACAACTGTAAAATCATGCTACAGTATAGCATGGATTTTGTTTAGTAAAGAATACCCCTGAGGAATTAAGGTTTTTGCTGTCGCCATTTTCCGGCAGTTAGATACGTGTTAGATTTTAAAACCCAATGACCCGACAAACGCCCAGCTATCAGAAAGAACATTATTTCAAAGACAAAGTCGCACTCAAGCTCGTATGGCCGTCATTTAAGCCTGGAAACGTTCCAATGATCTGGTAGCTTTATTGAACGAAGTGTACCGCCGAAAACGATGTTATTTTAAATCATTCAATTTGGATGGAGTCTACAGGATTTTGGTTCACTAGCCATCTTCGGGCCTGCATGAATCCTTTCAAGGCCTGTCCAAATTTTGGCTTCATCAAGGAACTCTATAGTTTTTTCCCTGCTTTGGGTGAGCTTTTTATATGACTTCACTACGACATTTTTAATATATTCTACCACCATATGATACAATGAATTATTTCCAATTCTTTTTTTTCAAGTTGGATTAGACTATCATGTTTTCTAATATAATTTGTCTATTCAATAATTTTTTTTTTTTCAAAAAGATGAGTGGATTCGAATCACACTCATAATTTCTGATACTTTTACGCATTCATACTTATTTTAATATCATACCCATACTACTCATATTTAAAGTTTGAAGTACTCATTGTACTCATACTTAACAATACGCATGATGTTGTTGATTTCGACTCTCCTTTACTCAACATTTACAAGAATCACAAAATAAGTATGATTCGCGTACGAACACTTCAATACTCACTAGAATGTTGTGTGTTTGCTTGCTGTCTTAGTCTTTTGCTTTCTTCTTTTTTTGTAAATGCAACAACAACTAAGACTGATTCGAGTCACTGGAATCATTTATGAATATTATTAGTATTTTTCTAAATTTATGAATCTGAATGAGTATGAATCAAACATATTACGAATGTTATGATTTTGATGTCAACGTTGTACTCATACCTATTGCAACCTGTACTTATAAATCAATGTTGTAGTGAGTACGAATGAATCAGAGTAGTTGAATTTCAATACTGTTGACTCACTCATACTCAAAATTTCATGAGTACTCATGAGTAGCGAAAAAGCGATTCATTGCTGATCCCTGATAGCCATTAACCAAGCTCCAAATCTGACAAAAAAAATTTAAAATGTTTATTCGTATGCTTAATACTCTAACATTGGTAATTCATGTTGTAGCAACAGACACAATTGAACGCACTCTGGGATCAAAAATAACAGATTGGCAAAAGATATTTTCGTAATAACAAAGTGAATCTTAAGTGAACCCTGTGGAACGTTGAAATTAATTTCATCCCATAAGTTTCGAAAGAAATTCAATTTTATTTTCAATTTCGCCAACATATCTGCTCAGACAATTGTGTTCGCTGGTGTTTTAAAAAAAATTATTCCCAAATGAATACAGACACACACAATAAACATACACTTTTACTAAATTGCTGCGTATTTATAACTTCAATGTTTATTTCTTAAAAACGAACAAACGAAATCAGACATAAATAAATCACTTTTAGAGAAAAGAAAAGGGGAAATCGTATTTGCTATCAAAATTGAAAAGGAAAGCAAAAAAGAAGACAAATAACTAAATTTAAAAAAATTGTACAGAATTAAAATATTTTTATGTACCTGTGGGAAAATAATTGTAAAAAATAATTATTTTTTCCGTTTTTTTATAATTGTGGCTAAGTTTGAAAATATGCCTTTTTTTGAAATAATGAAGAGAAATATTTTTAAAGTGCCTCACCATAACGATCATAAAATTATTCCTCCTCCTTTGAAAACTGAAGATATTTTCGTCGCTGATTCAAAGACACAATGGACTAAATTGGGAAAACTGTATTCCATCTTGGTTTTTCGATGTATTAAAATGCTTTGGGTTTTATATTTGGTTATTTCAATTGACACAGCCTGATAATAGCACTATTCTCACCCGTTTAGTTAAGAGCTATAAATTTAAAAAAATTACGAATTTTTTGTTATTTAGATTATAATCTTAATTAATAATTAATAATTAATAATTAATAATTATTAACGTGCAATTTTATATGATCTCTTTAAATTTTCTAAGAACTTTTCTCTGCTATTTTTCTCAAGGTGATTAAGTTAACTCCAATAATACTTTTTGTATGAATTTACAGTCGGGAATCTCTTATAAAAGAAAAAATAACTTTTTTGTTATGTTTATATAGGCATCAAGATCGAAAAACTTATTATTCCCAAATTATAATTGTAAAGGATGGGCCATTTAAAAGTGTAAATTTAACAATGTAATAAAACAAGAAAGATTTTGATATTCTGCCAAATTTTATTTTGTTCTGAAGTACTAGTGCTCCGGTTAGAGATGTAATATTATTTCATTTATATGGCTGCCGCGGCTGGCTTCACAGTACCTCATTCGATCGGACCAATTTTCAGCCACTTTTTCGACTTTATCACGATTATTGGCCTTCAAATGCTCAATTGTCCCTGGTTTGCCTGCATAACACTTTTCTTTAACGGCGCCCCACAGAAAAGAGTCCAACGGCGACAAATCGCAAATTCCTGAATTCTAAACAGCCATCAAACGTTTGATAATAATAGGTAGTGTGTTGGCTAATTAGACGTAAAGCCAGGGTTCGAGCACCAAGCCAGATATTAAAACAATATACAAAAAGTATTTCTTCGGCGACTTACTTTCAGCAGATTTCTGGCGAAAACTCTGAGAGTAAATAAAATTGCCATGAAAAGTTTCTCAAAAATCTGTCGTTCGGACTCGACTTTAAACTGTAGCTCCCACCACTCATCCATAAAAATTAACACACACAACATAAGTGGTGTGAGAAACTAGGTCGTAATGAAGGGTTGTAATGACCAATTATGTTTGTAGCATGAGACCATACATCGTTGACATGAATACCATGAAGAGTGGGCAGAAAAAAATCGGTATTCGTGGTGCGATAGGTGACCGTAATTATTGCGCCTAATTTTCTAAGAAATATCAGCCAATGATGCCTCCGCTCCACAAGCATCACCAAACAGTCACTCGTAATGGGTACATTGCCTTCTGTAAGACCAATTGCGGGTTTTCTGAGCCTCAAATACGGCAATTTGGATGGCAAAATCGACATCATCGTGCCCATCTAGCGAAGCGAAAATGGAGTGTATGGTCATGCGGCTGCAACTCTTGAACTAATTAAACTTTAAAGGCATCATACCGATATCTTTTCGCAATATTCAACGTAAACTGGTGCGTGAAATGTTTAATTCTTGAGAATGCGTTGATTTTGATGAATTCTCATGCACACGCACACTCTTTGGTTATCAACAATAAACTCGCGTATACCGGACACAGTTGATCTTTCCCTGCCACCAAATTTTGTACCACATTTTCGTGCAATTTTGACTCAAAATAGATGTCCCACGGGACATCGAAATATGTTGTAACGCACAACAAAAATTTAAAGTTATTTAAAATGACATAGCAGCGAATACTTGCTTTATAATAATTAATCGTTTTTATGAATTAGTTTTATATAAGATAGTCAAAGTAAATTTAAGAAAATTTATAAAAATGGAAGGAAATTTAATAACTTGGAATTAAAAATACCATTCTGTCCAGTTGTTTTTATTAGACAAAGTTTTTGGCTTTTTATTACCCTCAGTCAGTTAAGACAGAGCCCATTTTCTTTTTTTATTATAAATTCTAAATTATTTAATTTAAATCATGCCTCAAAAATACCCATTAATGATGAACAGCCAGAATTCGAAAATACTTCCATCTTTATTTTTATGTTATGAAAACTTGCACTATGATCGTGCTGTGAACTATTTAGATTTAAATCAATATATCTAATCCAACTTTCCAGAGTTAGGTGCAGGACTGGTATACAGTTTTTTTCATTTAAGTTTGTTAAGCTTAACTACATTATATCTAAAGCAAAATTTTTTACTAATTATTTTAACAAATAAAGAAATTACTGGAAAAAAATTAAAAATAAAAAGCTTTTTTCTTTTCTCAAAGCTTTTAAAAAATTTTGCACATTCACATAGAAAAGAATATCGTAAGGTGGCAAATAATTTATTTTCATTCAAAAAAATATAAAACTTGGAATTATAAAGAGAATTAGATTTCTTTATTTTATATAAAGTAAACCTAAAAAACATAAGAATATATCTTAAAACTATAAAAGCAATATTTACCTCATACGTACATACATACACTGCATACGAAGAATTTCACAATTAAGCTAAAGAAATAAAATAAAAATATAGACACACACTAGGAACCGTAACTCGTGCTTTTAATTTTTTATATTTTATAAAATATGTATGTTTATAAGATATGTATGTTCACCACCTCATCTGAACGAAAAAACAAAAATTCTCTGGGAAACGTTGCGTATGAGTAACAAGTGCTGTGTATATCGTATAATATTTAGCACTCATACGCTCTGCAAAATAAAATCTCAGATTTTAAAAGTTCATACGAAATTTAATTATTTAAATAGCGTGTTAGAACCGAAATTTAAAACATTAATTTTTGCGTTACTTACTTTTGTTGAATAGAAATTTGATAATGCGGCACAGTTAATTAATTTCATTTAAATTAGGGAATATTTTAAGATTACTCTCAATATCCACACAGTTTGAAATAGTGGTGAACATTAAAAAAAAAACTATGGACTAACTGTTCCATAGAGGTACTAGACATACAACGACGTGACTACTTATTGCTCTGTCCTCCATCTACATTGTGTATCCATGAAACGTCTTCCCCAATTCCGTTGTCTAACAAACTTCAGTATGCTTTTGGGAACCATTAAAAATAATTGCCTGTCCAGCACTTGACATGCATCCAGATGTTTTCTTTTGAAACCTGTTATCGGCGCACACATTTCAGGTATATTTTCTAGTGATTCTTTCCTCTTATCACAACATTTACACACTGGGATTGAACTGATTTTCTTTGATTTTCCAAAGCCCGATAGTATTAAACTTGTGTATTAGCGCCTCGAGGTATGCTCGTTCTAGTACATTGCGAAAGCTGGACGTTAAGAGGTTACGACCACAAAGGGCATCTGAGGCCGTCTGCGCTCAACTCTCAGATAAGCTCCGTCGTTCCCCAGCTAATCTCAGTGGACTGTTGGCCAACATCTCCCACTCCTTGCGAACTACTGCGGAAACAGTCCTTGGTACGAAAATCACTCAAACGAAATCAATGGTACGATGAGAAGTGTCGCGAGGAAGCTGCAGCGAATAACGCCACATACAAGAAAACGTTGTAGTCAGCCGCTAC
The DNA here is from genome assembly GCA_958299815.1 of Sarcophaga carnaria. Lineage (NCBI taxonomy): Eukaryota > Metazoa > Arthropoda > Insecta > Diptera > Sarcophagidae > Sarcophaga > Sarcophaga carnaria. Next base: position 65,671,353 of record OY283153.1, read on the forward strand.
GCGACCCATTATCGGGAGCTATAGAGAGAGAAGAAGGGATAAGAGACACCTTTTGAGACGCAAGAAGAGGAAAGGCGAGGGCGTGAGGAGGTCGAGATGTGTAAATGTAGGAACGACGCTCGAAAATTCTATCAAACGGTAACCGAAGGTTTTAAACCCGGAGCGTCTTCCTGCAAATATGAGAATGGAAACTTGTTAACAGATTCGCAGGGGGTGCTGAGGTTGTAAAGGAAACACTTCTCTACTCTGCTACAAGGCGATGATAACACCAATGAATGAAGGCGTGGAACCATGAAGAGGTTAAAGTCGCGATTATGCGTCTTAAAAACAATAAAGTTGTTTAAGCGTGTTTTTGCCTCAATTGCAATTCCTGCAGCTCCGTCAAGGTAGGAATGGGCCTCTCCGAACTTTTCGATACCGCGCGAGGTTTCATTCAAGGCGATCCCTTATTATACGACCTCTTCAACTTCGTCATGGAGAGTGTTCCAGTTGCTTGCGTACGCTGACGACATTGACATTATAGGGCTTACTAAGCGACATGCTGCCTTTAGTGCTATTGAACTGGAGTCTACTAAAATGGGTCCGGCAGTAAATGAGGCCAAAACGAAGTATATGTTATCGACGAGTAGGGACGTGTGGCGTATTGCATCTCAGATAACGGCCGATAACTATACTAGTATGGCTCAGCCGTTTCCATCAAAAATGATGTCAGTCTGGAGATAAAGCTCATCCTGCGCTCTTGCTAACAGGTGCTGTAGGCAATGGAGTAGCAGAGACCCCTCTCGTACGACGAAACTAATAGTCTACAAGACGCTCATCCTACCCATGCTTCTTTATGAGGCAGAGGCATGGACACTATTAAGTACTAATGCAGCAGCCTTGAGAGTATTCGAGAGAAAAGTCCTACGTAAGATTTTCGTCCAGTACGAGTTGGCGATGATATCCGCATCCGATCCAACAGTGAGCTGTATGAGCTTCTCAATGACATGGATGTTGTGCAGCGTATTAACATCAAGCAGCTGCGCTGGCTCGGCCATGTTGTTCGAATAGAGGAGTATGCTCTAGCGAGACGGGTATTTGATGCGAGGATTTGCAAGTATGTAATTGGTTAGTAATTAAAAAAATTTTAAATAATAAAAAACTTGTTCGTAAAACCACAAGTAAATTTTGTTTGCGATATTCTGAGAATACGTGCAGTCACTTACAAGCAATTTTCGCATTTTACTAACTTTCTCATCACATTGGTGTTCTTATAATTTTCCCACCACTTTGCTTTAAAATATTAGATTTTATATATTAGTTTACAATTTTTAAAAAGATTATTATACTTTTTTAATCGGAATGAACTAAAAGAAAATATTTCACAGAATATTTTTGGAAAGCCATACTTAGCTGGAAACAGAACAACAGCATTGTGAGGCAACAGTGTATTTATTTTTAGCCAACAATAAACAATTTCTAAAAAATATTTTTGTTTGCTAATAGGACTGGACTCATTTTATGCCAAAGTAATTAATAAAAATTAATTATACTCCTGAGGGCATGTTTTAAAATACCATACCTATGTGAATGCATTCAATTGCAATTTTTAAATCTGTCTATACCTATATACATACATACATATGTATATATATATACGTGCACATGCACAGAGGTTCGTGTAAATTGTTTTAAACAAGTTCTTATTTAATTTACAAAATTTTATAAAATTTTTCCATATGCGTACATATATCATAATTTCATACGCATTCACACCAATTATTTTTGTATTGGAAATTTTATAAAATTTAGGAAACTTCAAACACGACGGCATTCAAACTTGTTAGCTAAAATTGTTAAAAACCGACAAAAAAGTGTAAAGGAAAATGCGAAAAGAGATGTATGTGTTTTATAAATAAGTTCAGTTTAAACCAACTCTTTAAGCGAACGGAATAGAAAATAATTCATCCCACGACTGCAAAATCACAAGTACTAACAGCCGTCCGGCACGAAAATCTGTCTATCAAACATACAACCAGTTTGACAGCCAAGGAATTAACCAGTATAAACCAACTATTACTACTAACATGCTAAAACCTTATTCGTTAGCATACATTCCTATATCATCTAACAGACATTGTGTATTATTAGCCTACACGATTATTATTGTTATTGTTGTGAAAATATTCCATTGTACTGTAACCATGCGAACTGCTGTACGCCCCTCAAATTTTAAAGAGCACCCTCATTATGTTTCCTCCAAGCCTATTGCCTAGACAAGCTTCAAGATACTGCTCGGGATCAACAAGAAAAAATGATGTGCATCTAGGTCAGACGTATTAACACCTCATAGTTTCCAAGAATGTGTTGTGATGGTTCATTAACATTATCACAAAATATATATGTATGTTGGCTTCAAGACGATACTCATTATGAACAACAGTACTTTGAGTCTACAAAGACCTATCGAAAGAAAATTTTTCAAACATCTGTTTCCACTACTTATTCCGGGACCTACATGTTATATAGAGCTATGTCAAATGGTTACCACCTGCATCTGTCCAGTAAAGGTAAAAGGGTGAATCAGTTATTCAATTATTATCAAGACCAAAAATACTGTTATTATTGAAAGAGGCACTGCTGCTTGTCCTTAACATTAAATGATTTAAACTTACAGAAAGAGCGCGTTCCTGAAAATCTTCGAGATCATATACGTCGTGAAACCTGCCACAGCAAAAGCAAAAGATCTGAAGCAAAAACATATTGTTACGAAAATATTTGTTACACCGTTTAACATTAAGTTAGTTAGTTAGTTAGTTAGTTAGTTAAGTTTTATTAATCCAATTTAAAGTTTTTTATCTTATATCTAGATAATAACTTACACTTTTGAGATCTATCTTAATAATACTTCAGCAAGTAAATTTAATGTAATTTTATATAAATAAAAGCGTATCATTTGAAGCTAGTTATAGGTAAAAAGGATATAAAAACCTACATGTGAAATAATAGTGATGATTTCAAATATAATTAGAAAATAATTGTTTAAAAACTGATTATACAAAAATAATCAATTATAATACAATTATTTTCTATTTGATAATTATTATTATTATACAAAGATATGAATGTATTATACTAATTCTCTACTTTCACGTATTCTACGATAGCGTGATGTTATGATTTTTTGGAAATGATTATCATTTATTCTTTTAACAAAATCTTGGAATAGCTCGTATCCTGTTTCCTCATGAGGTAGTGAAGTAGGGAATCTCCAATGTAGATTATGGATCATCTTAAGACATTTGTTCTGGATGATTTGGTACTTTTTTAGATGGGTTTTCGAAGCACGATACCATATTGGAGATGCAAAGGACATTATTGGCCGGATAACGCCTTTATAAATAAGATTTTTATTTTTTCGGCTTAGTGTTGACCTTCTGTTTAAGAAGGGCCATATACATTTAAAAGCATTTAACGCTTTTTGGCAGGATGATGATATGTGTTTTTGAAATGTTAGTTTTCTGTCCAATGTCACACCTAGATAAATTACATCGTTTACGACACTAACCTCATTACCGTCAAGATGCAGATGGCGTGTTGGTGCCCTTTTTGGAGATTTGTTGAACGAGAAAATGATTGCCTGTGTTTTATCCTTATTTAATTTAATTTTCCACTTTTTAAAGTAATTGTTACAAGATTTTAGGCTTATCTCCATCTTCTTTAGGAGTGCAGTTGTGAGCTTACTGGAGGTTATGAGAGCTGTATCATCTGCATAGTAGGCTGTATCGACTTCTTTAGGTGGTTTGAAATCTGATGTGTAGATTGAGTATAGTGTAGGAGAGAGTACTGAGCCCTGTGGAACACCCGCAGGGCTGGATATAAAAGATGACAAGCTTTTGTTAACCGAGACAGCATACGATCTATTTTCAAGGAACTGTGAAACTATCTTACAAAGATATGTGGGTATATTGGCTAAAACCATTTTATATAACAGTCCGTTATGCCAGACAGTATCGAATGCTTTTTCTATATCAAGAAGAATGAGGCCAGTAGATTTCCTTTGGCTTTTGTTGTATTTTATTTTATTTTTAATATGTCCAATTTGATGTATAGAACTATGTTCTTTCTTAAAACCGAATTGATTTTCAGAAATTATATTATATTCTGAAGCATAATTCAAAATTCTAGTATTAACTAATCTCTCGTAAAGCTTACCCAAATTGCTCAAGAGGCTGATTGGTCTGTAGCTGGAGGGATAGTTGGATGGTTTGTTTGGTTTTTTAATTGCAATGACTTTTGCTTTTTTGAAATCAGAAGGGAAATAATTAAGTCGTAAGCAACTGTTGAAAAGCCGAACCAGAAGCTCTAATGCCTTTACAGGAAGTTTCTTTAAAAGGATGTTTGGGACAGCATCGAAGCCTGGAGATTTGGAATATTTTAATTGCGCAATCAGTAAGGACAATTCTTGGACTGTGATGTAAACAATGTCAGTAGAGGATGGATTATCCGATTTTAAATTATTTGCTATATAATTTACTGTACGGTCGATTGAGTGGGAATACGTTAAAGTGAGTTCGTGGGCTTTAAGAAATGTATTAGCAAGTATTTGCGCTTTATCGGTGTCGGTGATGATTTTGGTACGATCTATTATGAAGTGTGGGATTTTCCTTTTGCCTTTGCCTCTTAAGGATCGACTTATTTTCCAAAATCGCTTGTCCCCTGGTATCATATTCTCTAGAAGAGCTGACCATTTTTGGTTCCTTATAGTGCTTAGTTTTCTATCAATGTGTTTGGTAAGAAATTTGATGCACTGACTGTAAAAGCGATATTCTAGACAATCATGAGCTCGAATTTGATTTCTTTTATAAAATTTCCTTTGCCTGATCATATTTGATATGTCGCGTGGCAAGTAGCAGTTGTTGATTTCACTTCTAAGCGGTGTTGATAAATTCCTGGCCAACAGAATGAGTTTAATAAAATTTTTAATTTCCTGGTCAATAGCAAATTTGGAATTATAACTGTCAATATTCAATAAAATACTTCGGTCAATTATTTCTTGAAAGGTATTCCAATTAGTATTTTTGTATACAAAAGACGGGGTGTCTTCCTGCTGAAAGCGTGCCGAAATTGAGCAGACTATCGGCCGATGATCCGAAGGTATTTCATAGTCCAAAGTTATAACTCTTAATGGAAGTGAAACGTTACTTAGGACAATATCAACTGTGGAAGGGCTACAGTTTCGATGGTGAGGATATAATGTGGGAGTACTCGGATAGTAAATAAAGAAATTTCTTAATTGTTGTTGGTTGTTAAGGGCACTCCCTGCCGAATTGTTGATGGAACCGTTCCAGGCGGTGTGTTTCGCGTTACGATCACCGAGGAGGATGAAATCTTTGTCTACAGGAGTAAGAGAGACGATGTCATTTACAAATGAATGAGCGAATCGTGGAGAATATGCTGATGTGACAATGACTTTTCTGCGATTTATAATGATTTCTACTGATAGATTTTCGATCAAACTAGACCTTGTTACAGGAAGTAGAGAATGTTTAACTCTTTTATGAACAAGTATTGCTACTCCACCACAATTTGCGTCACGTCGGTCGTTCCGGTAAAGGTTATAATTAAGAAAGAAGGGGTTATGATGGTCCTTAAAGAATGTTTCGTTTAGTCCAGCTATATGAATATTGTTCGATATTAAAAGATTCTCTAGTTGTCGAATACGTGAATATGACGTTATACCGTTGGTATTCCAGTGCAAAATATTTAATGTATTTAAATTATTATTTAAGCTCATAGGCGTATTTTAAAAGAGATACAACAACTTGTATTTGTTGCACTTTCGAAGTACATTTGCTAAGATCTTCAAGAGAAGTCGTAAATATATTAAAAAGATCATCTATGCTAAACATATCAGTGTTGTTGTCTTTAACCGTATCAGCATATGAATGTTTATTACTCATTACAGGCTGATGAAAATATTGTGTGTTGTTTTGTTGTACAAAATAATGTCTGGGGCGTACAATCATGGCCCTCTTGTTTTGATTTGAGGTTACCTTTTGCCTTATGTCTAGATATTTTTGTCGTAAAGGGCATTTAATATCATTAGCAGAATGGTCTGTATGTGCTTCTCCAGCTTGTTTGCAATTAAAACAGGAGAACACCGCTGGACGTTTGTTATCCTTGGTAAAAGGACATTCGGAGGTTAAGTGCGTTTTCGCACATGTCATGCAGGCTGGTTTCCTGTTACAGTGGTCACCACCATGGCCATACATCAGGCATTTCCAACATTGTGTAGGCCTGTCTGATTTTTTAGGATTCTGTTTTTTCCATGTAACAATAACATTACAAACAGATTTGACATTATTCAGGTAACTAGGCTTAAACGATTTTCTATCAAATTGAATTTTGTAAACAGCGTTGTCCGCACTGCTGTATCTTGTAGGCACTTCAGTTACTGTTACAGGTAAAAGATTAAATGTCTTGAGGTCTTCTTTGACTTCAGCGGTACTTAATCTAGGAAGACCGTATAGAAAGGTCGTATAAAGTTTATTTTCCTTGGGGTTATAGGAATGAAATTCGATTAAACCCTCTTTCAAGGCGTTCACACAGAAATTATATTTTTCCATAGATTGGGGATAAATTTTAGTCCCAATAGAGGTACGCTTAAAGATACAACCGTCACCAGTGAGTAGCTGAATTTCCCTCATTGGTACTCTTGCATCAGCAACAATTGGTGGGGGTTTTTTTAAGGCTTTAGGCTCATTATTTTTAATATTAGTCTCAGGCGTATCTTCCATGCCTTCGATGTCTGACAAAGAACTATATCTATTAAAATTCGAGCAGGTAGCTCCTACCATGTTAGAACTCCATGAAGAGTATGCAGAACGAGTCTTTGCTTTTGAATTTGATTTTGATGCGCGGCGTGCCGAGGTTTTGCCGCCCGGGGGCTTTACCATCGTACGGTACTTCAAACTTTTTTATTTTGTTTTGTAATATAATTTGTTTTGTAATTGATCTTCTTTGTTTTTAAATTCAAAGTTATCGAACGACACTAAGATTCTTGTTTATGCGTAACTATAACCGCCACGGTAGAAGGCTAGCAAGAAACTGACCGTTTAACATTAAAAGAAAAGCTACACAAACAAAAACAATGAACTTCTATACGTGATAAACAAGTTAACAAAAATATACTAACAACATCAGTATAAAAAAGGGGATGAACATGTAAACAAAATACACAAACAACAATGAAACAACCATGTTTACATTTATGGAGATCTCAAGAAAAGGAAACCACGAACATCCGACTTCAAGATCATTCATCAGACTGTTTACGTCGGCATATAAAAGGCAAGACAAAGCAGTCAACGGAGTCGGTACAAATTTTGTCAGTCTTGTGTAAAGACACGTTGAGTGTGAAGAGAATAATCGCGTTATTAAGATCTGCCGAACAATTGTTAGTGTTTACGCAAATGAGTGTAAAGAAGAATAACAAACAAAGCAATTGTTGTTGTTTACATCAAGTTGTGAACAGTGGCACACAGAATTGTACGAGCAATAAAGAATTTATCTAAAACTAAACACAAATTTATTTTATTTTATTTGCAATCTACGAACTCATATCTTAAACGTTTTTAAAAGGTAAAAACGTAACAATATAATACTATACCCTATAAAATAAAATTGATTTTACAGGGCAATTTAAGGTAACGCAGGAGAAAAAATTTTAATAACAAATCCCAATACACTAGTAATCAATTTATTTTATGTACCACCTTTTTACATATATCGCAACCCACAATTTGTGCATATTTCTTTCAGTGATATACACTCTGGTGCAGCAATCGGGTGACTGTTCAATAGGCAACGTCACGGAATAAAAAAGTCAAAGTTGAACAAATTTTTTTTGTGTTCCCATGGGGCAATAAGCAATCAAAAACAAACAAAAAATTATAACAGATCAACATTATATTTTGTCGCGTTATGTAAATAATTAAGTTGCTTCTCACTTGGCAGGTTCGCAATAAAAAAACAAGGCCTGTAGCCTTGAATGAGTTTATAGCACTGCGCTGCCAATTCTTTTTATTATTTTCAATCCCTGAATAAAATATTATTCGACTTATGAATTACACTACTTCAGCAATGTGAGAATGTGGTACAGTACAGCAGTTACTGAATACGCCTGTACTTACTGCAATTTACAATTTTCTTATAGGTTTATATGCACGTACATAAAACTTAAAACGTGATATACATACATTAAAAAGAATTTTACAAGCACTTTACTTGTTAAGTAAATCCACAAAAAAAAAAAAAATAATTTGCCAATAAATCTGCAATTACATTGCCGATATACTATCTAATAGGCAGTACGAACTTACAACTGCTTGTAATGCACAATATAAGGCACAAATGTGGTAGGCAGTAATTGTTTACAATGTTGTTACAAAATCGTATAAAACGTTTCATTGAACATTCAATTGTTGTTACGAGTACTAACGAACTGTAAAAGGGAAAATATCTCTGAAACAATTATAGTAATAACAACAATAATGACCACCATTATCATACAACAACAGAAAAGGGAAAATGGAAACAAAAGGTCACAATTATTGTTTAGCCTCTATAATTTGTATTATTGTAATAATCAATGTTACTATTATTACTATTATTATTATTATTATTATAACAGTTAATTTATATTGCTGCTAGGTTAGAAATATTATAAAACCATTGGATCATTTATGTTAAATTTACCATATAATACATCAACCATATTCAACTATACTTCAATGAACAAAAATGCAAATTAAAAAAAATTTGGTTTAAATTTAAAAGCATACATATATTTAATGGAATAACAAAAAATAATTGTTGGATAAAATCTATGGATTCCAAAAATTATGTGGTTTACAGGAATTTGAGAAATTGCCAAAATAGTTTCTAAGAGTCGTTTCACAGTAATTAGAATTATTTGGGGTAATAAGAGACAATGTAATGGAATGGAATGATCGCAAGAGTTAAATGTTATTAATGAGCATTAATGAACACAATTCATGAAACATTCAACGTATTCGCAGATGTTTAATTGATCATGGATTGAAGGCACGTGTACCAAGAAAAAACCCCTTAATAAATGAAATCAACAATCGCTAGCCTAGAGATTTTTTAAAAAGGAAATTGATAAACAAAATTAAACATGTGAATCTAAACACAATATTGTTACGAAAACGAAAAATCAAGATAGTAGTGATTTGCTTCTAACATTAGAATTATAAAAAAAGCTACAAAAACAAAACAATGCAGTGCACAAACTTGTTTACAAATTATCGTACTGCCCCTTAACCCCTTAATAAATGAAATCAACAATCGCTAGCCTAGAGATTTTTTAAAAAGGAAATTGATAAACAAAATTAAACATGTGAATCTAAACACAATATTGTTACGAAAATGAAAAATCAAGATAGTAGTGATTTGCTTCTAACATTAGAATTATAACAAAAGCTACAAAAATAAAACAATGCAGTGCACAACCTTGTTTACAAATTATCGTACTGCCTTATATAACAACAAACACCAGCATAAAAAATGGTAAACAAGTAAACAAAAATATACCAACAACACTACAAGGATAAATGTAAACAAAATACACAAACAACAATAATGAATAAAAACAATGGTGTTTACATTTATAGAGATTGCGAGAAAGCGAAGCCACGAACATTCGCCTTCAAGAAAATTGCATTGCCCTACAACATAAAAGGCAAGGCAAAGTAGGCGAGTGAGTTAGTTAAGTTCAGTCAGTTTTGTGTGAAGACGCGGTGCGTTTGAAGAGAATAATCTTGGTTTGAAGATCTCCGTTACAAAGATCTGTCGAATAATTGTCTAGCAATTGTTATTGTTTATACGAAAACAGAGGAATAACAAAGAAAAGCAATTTTTGTTGTTTACATCAAATTGTGAACAGTGGCACACAGAATTGTTCGAATAGTAAAAAATTTAATTAAAACTAAACGCAAATTTATTTTTATTTTATTTGCAATCTACGAGCTCACATTTAAAGGCATAAAAGTAACAATATTTTAGGTTCCGATTATAGTGCAACGCAAAAAGGCAAGCTTTGAACATAAAAAGCATGGTTACCCGCGGGCCGAGCCTTGTATCAAAAATGATACATTTCAATTTTTTTGACAAAATAACTTTAATTCTGAAAAAGTTAAAAGCCTGATCTTTTCGAGTTATTTTAAACCAAATAAAAAAAAATTCAAACACGGCTTAAAAAATTCGAAATTTTTTAATTATGGCGTATGTACCATTTGTGATACAGAAGACAGCCACGTTACCATCGCTATGCGGAAATCAGGTATTAATGGATATTAAATTTTTTGCCATCATTAAATAAAACAACCGACGACAGAATAAGCCGGGCGTTTCTTCAGGAAGACTAAATTTTTCGACCGTTCCCAATTTTTTTTTTGCAAATATTTTCATTAGCATCTCCTACAACGATTGTAGTGTCATGATTAAGGCAGCGGTCAAATTCCCATTCTGAGATTTGGATAAAAAAATCTTCGGTCTTCGACTGTAATATATATACGTAAAGTTTTAGGTACTTTGCTGACATGCAAAGTATGAGTTCTTCTCTAGCATATTGGTTAGGCTCAGGCAGCTTGCGGAGAAGCTCCAGGTGCAGATCCTTATGTTATCCTTGTTATTTCGTTTGCGGGAGTCTTTTCATTGTAACGCGTTTATTCCTTAGAGGCCAACCGAAAGCACGAAGCATTATTAAACGTTTTACAGTGAGTGGTCATATTTTTTAAAAATTCTATGTTGTCCTGATCTTGATATTTTAGTTGACTTTACTCTGTATACTCGCATTTTCTTAATTGATTATAAAGCACAATTAACTATAAGCCTAGTGTAACCTGGTCTAAAATTCGATCCATTATTCGTGGTCCAACATATAAAACTTAGGGCAGATAAATTGTTTTTCGTTATTATGAGTACCCAATAAGATTGAAGTGATCGTTAAGCTGAAGGGAGGATCATCCTACCTTTAACATTTAAAGGTCACTTTATGTTTGAACTTGCCATATTATATATTATTTTTATTATGGCAACTTCAAATTTAAAAAAAGGAGCATATACAACAAAAAATGAAGACCGCGGTTGCCACTACGTTAAAAAAAATTGTATAATTGAGCAGTATAATCGACATTGTTCCGGCACTGCCATATTTTTGAAAAATTTTATCTGTAAGTAATAACCAAAATAAGGTACCTTTAAGTAACCCCAAGTTTAACGGCAAGTTGTTATAATGGCCCTCAGTTTGATAAATTTGAACCGCTGCAAAAATATTCGGAATTAAAAATGGAATTTTTTTATACGCTGCCGTTTACTACTAGAAGTTAACAACTTTGAAGAGCTGTGAAATGACGTTAAATTTAGAGAATAAATATGTTAGTATTTTCGGATTCGTACAATAACTTGTCATATTTTGTCCGCATTGTCTCATTTTGTTACAATCGCCATTATTATCTTCAATTAATTAAGTAGCTGCACTTAATTTAATAAACTTATGGGGGTAAGGATTGTTAAATTTAGTGGCTGTTTAATTTTTTTGTTACTGTAACTGTTATTAAGTGTAATTTAATTTAATATACATACATACGAATTAATGATATTAAAAAGTATACTGTTTTTATATTGGTGAACGTATAACAAATGCAGTTTCAGAAAAGTGTAGTAATTTGAGTATTTAATTGCAATGATTTTAAAATAATTACAAATTGAAACAAAATAATGGCTTAATATTAAAATATTATTTTCTAAGTCGCCGTAGTCTAGTAGACGTAAAGCCAGCGTTCGAGCCCCAGGCCAGACATCAAAACGAAATACAAAAATATTTCTTCGGCGACTTCCTCTCAGCAGATTTCTGGCAAAAACTCTAAGAGTAAATAAAAAAATTGCCATGAAAAGTTTCTCAAAAATCTGTCGCCCCATGTATAAAATTAACGCACACAACATAAGTGGTGTGAAAAACTAGGTTGTAACCCTGTTTGAAGGGTTGTTATGACCAATTATGTATGTATGTACATATGTATTTTGTAAAAACCGCAATTGTCAAGGAAATGTGTGTTGCTCTGTAGGAATGAACTTTTGCATTAAAAAAATACACTTGTTTTTGAAGATAGTTGTGATTATGGAATAGGATTGTAAAGGAGTCATGTCCCTATTGAGTATGGAAAAAAATATCCGTCATATGGCTACTACGGCTCTGTTGACAGGCCATTACTATTTCATGAAATTTTCCATGCCTTTTTAACAGAGATGTGGCTGTATTCCACCGAAGACGCTGAAATATTTGCATGAATCCAAGATTTCACAAATTCCGATATCGCATGCGCTTCTTGAAATAATTTGTTCTGGATATGTTCGCTGAAATAAATCATTTGCAGTGTGGCATTTGACACCGCCTATTTGAACCCAGATCCATGTCGTTCAGTTTAGGCTACAAGACCTCGGGTTTCATATTCCTGTAAGAAATGCCATTTACAGCCACAGCTACATCGGCCAGAAATAAGGGTCATTCACACAGCCTGTCCAAAATCTGTACCAAATAGTTGCTCGTTATGGGTGCATTTGTTTTTCATGGATTGTATGACGATTTTCTGAACGCCAAATTCGATAATTTCGTGTATTCACTAACCCATTTAGATGGAAATGCGCTTCTTCTGAGAAGATGTTTTTTGCAACTTTGTGCTATTATACATTGAACGAATTGTGGGCGCTTTCCACGTTCTGCGGGTTGGATTTCCTGAGTTAGCCGAATGTTGTACATATGAAGGCGGAAGTTTGGGATTGTTAAGAGCGACGAAGAAATGATTTTTTGGCGACACACCCGACAGAGGTATTGCTGTTCATAACCGACACAGTTACTTAAAACTTCTTAACCACTCTAATTGTCGATAATTAGGTGCATTTTCTTGACCGATACTTTTCCAAAGTTTACAAGTGCACCCAAAGCGCTGCAAATTTCATAGTTGTCAGCTACATGTATAAATAAAAATGATAATGAATATTTATAGCCAACTTTTTAAACGGTACTAAATCCAAGAAATTAAAGACTCATCCTTTTAGCATATTTTAGAGGTTTTTAAATCTTTCGGCAAGTCTAATCATACAAATATTGATTGAATGATCTTGTGATCTACATTTAACACATGCCTTCTAAGGGAACTTAAGTGTTTGTAATTGAATTATTATAAAATTATGTGAAAAATGCATACATACAAAGAACTCTTCACATTGTAAGAAATTGTTTTTGGTGCTAAAATTCTTGTATTAAAAATATATATTTCTTTCTCAAAATAACATTTTTCATAAAAAAAAATATTTTATTTATGTCATCATTTTGATAAACACTGGGAAGACATAAATAAGTATTTAATTACATGCGATAAGAAATCCAGTCTGAAATTTGAAAATGAAAACATATTTTAGATAAATTGAATAATCCAACTTCATGTGTCCACATCATAAAAATTAAATCTGAAAACAGAAGCTTATGAACACACAGTCATTGATTTATAATGTCATGTTCATACAAAGGATATGTTTATATTGAAAAATAAATTTTGTTAATAATTTAGAAGCAGTAATAGCACACAAATCCACTTGCGATATATGTTAATACATTATGTTTAATAAATGAAGCTCTTATAAGTATTATATAGTATAAGTATGACACAAATTGTTAAATGAAAACATAAGCCTCTGGGAAAAGGTTGAGAACAGAAATGTTTATAAATAAAATGTATATTTCTAAGATAAAGTAATTGAAATTAAATTAATTTATTTGAATTAAAAGCATTCGCCTTATTTATACATAGATATGATAGTGTTATATGCATTTCAGTTCTATTTTTATTTGAGTAACTATTAAAGAAATATTAGTGTTTACAACTTTATTTTAATAAATGTACTAATAAAATAACATATTTTCAAATAACTATATCATATAATTATTTTTTCCTTGATATTCTGTTTGCTTTTTAAAATGTTGGTTAATTTGCGTCATCCTACAGTTACGAATATGACAACGACTGAATGACAGAAAGTTTTATAGACCGGAGGAAAGGTCGTAGTTCAAAGCTGTGGCAAAATTGACAGAACAAGTCGCAAATACTAGAGGAACAAGTGTTCAACCTTGGAGCACAGTGAAGTCAATATAAAATACGCCAAGAGCCAAGGTGAACTTAAAAATGCTTTGGAGAAATCTGAAAAGAGATAACACCAGATGAAGCGAAAAATGTTCAGAATATTGCAGGCCGTAATAGATGTAAATGTAGGTCCCACAAAATGTTGCATATACATACATACATACATACATACATACATAATTGGTCATTACAAGCTTTCAGTCAAGATTACGACGTAGCTTCTCGCACCACTTACGTTGTGTGTGTTAACTTTGTACATGAGTAGCGGGATGGGCAGCTTAAATTGGAAAGTTTCCAGCAATTTTATTAACTCTCAGAGTTTTTGCTATAAATCTATTGAGAGGAAGTCAGCGAAGAGGTGTTTCTCCATATTTCATTTTTTGATGGAAATGTCTAAATGTCTAATGTATATTACGTATTGCGATAATTTCTAAACAAGTTAATTTTTTTGTTTTTGCAGCTTTTCTTTATAATTTTAATGTTAAACGATGTAAAATCAAAACACCAGTATCTAGATTTTACCATTTTCGTAACAATATGTATGTACATTACGGTGGCCCTTAGCTATATGGAATATTTTTTTTGTCGAAATTTTTCTAGTCTTACTTCCCAGTTTGGTGAATATTGGCAAAAAAAAAAATTATATTGGTAAAGTTTCAGATCAATCGGTTGGGGTTAAGACGTGCCGCAAGACCGATGAAATTTAGGGGAAACCATAAAATTTAAATTTCATGACTTATAACTACAAATATATTAATTTTATTGAAAAATGTTGTAAGAGGAAGATGTTTCCTGTAAAGTTTTAAACATTTTTTGCCTTGACAACATTTTTCTAATTTCCAGCATGAGAAAATAAATTGGAAAGACTAGGGTGTGAGACTGGAGAAAATCTGACTTTTTATTTTAAGGGCCACCCTAATGTACATACAGTAAAACTGATTTTTATTTATCAATGTAGATAATAGACTTTTTAAGGCATTTACAATCAAGAATGTTTGAAGAACAAAACGAATATAAAAAAATAAAATATAAAAATTATTGGGAAATATATATCAGAATTTAATATTTTTTTGAAATGCTGGTTCCTTTTTTACAGTTAAATTTAAAGCATATCAAATCAAAAAATATAATTTTAATATCAATGAAACGAGTTTTGTTGAAAAAAATATATTCACTAAGCCATTTAGATAGAAATGCTTTTAATCGAGAAAATTACTTTCTTCAAAAAATTGTCATTGACTTCTTTGTTAAAGTGAGCTTCAGAGTAAGCTGAAGGTGGTGGTGTTTTTTGTCAAAATGCATTGCTTTTTGCTTCGTGAAATTTGTAATTGTTGAGAATGATGTCGAATTAACAGAAGCTATGTGTTCAAGATGTAATATCGGGTCTATTTAAATAAACCACAAACAATTCCTGTCATGAAATCCGATATCCAGTGCGTCATCAGTGAAAATCTCATGGAAAATTTTATGATATGGGTAATAGCCCATCATTTGACGGATATTTTTTCCATATTTTATCAGAACACATCTTTCTAGAATCTATAAAAAATCATAACTATCTCAAGTTGGTAGTGTGTTAAACTTCAAGTGAGTTCGATTCCCACCAAAGATTCTGGGTGTTTGTTTTTGTCCGCTTGTGTGTCGAACACAATAGAAAAATTGAAATTGAGAATTATTACAAAAAGCAATTTTAGAAAAATTATTGACTTACGTTTTACCTTAGCTATTAAAAAAGCGACCTAAATACTTAAAAACATTCAGGAATACATGATTTCTAATTCGGAAAGCATTTTTTCTTTTATAGAAATATGTACATATGTATATGTGTGTATGTATATTTGAATATGGCTTTACAAATTGTTAATTTTGAGGCAATTTCATATAGTTTACTATACTTTGAATCAGTGTAGCCATTTTGACGACTTTCGGATATTTTATAATGCTTTACTGGTCTCTTTTTCTTTTAATTTTTCCTTCTTTAGAAAAAGGGTATTTTTCGAAGCTTTTTCCATTTTCTTGTGAAGTTTTTGGTTCAATTTTTATTTCTTACACTTCAAGTACTTTTTTGCAAAAATGCAATTATTTTTTATTTTTGTGTTCTGGTTTTCAGGGATGCCCCAGTTAACTATCAAATTAACAAACAAAAAAAAAAGATAATCAACACCAAAAAAGAACCATCTACACTTTTATATTTTATATAATATTAAAATTAAAAATAGTTATAATTGTGTGTTACAAAATTAATGTTTTCCGTAAATGTTAATGTAAGTACAGAATACTTTTGTGTTTCAACGCATGCGATTTTATTTTAGATAGACCGTTAATATAGAAAACAGTGTTTAAAAAGTGGTTAAGATCTGCAAAGGATTTTACTAACGCACTTTGAATATGTTGTTATTAGTATACTTTCGTTTGGCTACTCAAATGCCGAAGTAAAAAAAACATGACTGTTTTTAAACCAACGATTTGAAACCGTTTTTCTGTAAATTCAGCCAATTTATTATTCTATATTAAATACGGTCTAAAATCTGTTGTTTCAATTTTAAATTGCCCTCAGTCATTTACCTAAAAACTAATTCAAATAAAATTCATAAAAGATCATTAATGAGTTTTTTGGCGCAATAATGACAATTATGAGGCAGATATATTTGAAAATATATATATTTTAAATCAAAAAGTCACATTTATTTTGTCTTTTAAATGAATTGTTATTTTAAGTTCTTTACTTACAAATTAAAAGAATGGAACAAAATTGGAAAATAAAACACTTCATTTATTTTAAAATATTGTTACGAAAAACGATGTAACCGTTTAACATTAAAATAAGCAAAAGCTACACAAACAAATACAACGATCTTGTTACATGTAAACCAACAACATCAGTATGAAAGAAAAGGGGATAGACAAGTAAGCGAGAACGCAACAACAAGTAATGTGAACGAAATACACAAACAACAATGAAGTCGCGATAGAGTTCTCAAGAAGGCGAAAACCCGAACGTACGACTTCAAGAACCAAGACAAGACAAAGCAGGCAACGAGTAGTAAGAATTCAGTCAGATTTGTGTGTAGACGCGTTGCGTGTGGAAAGAAGAGTCATGGTTTGAAGATCGCAGTTGAAAAGAAAATAACGTTCAAATAGCCAACAAGCAATTATTGTTGTATTCGTCAAGTTTTAAACGGTGGCACACAAAAGTAGTGCGAACAATAAAGAATTTAATTGAACACATATTTGTTTTAATTTTGTTTGCAATCAACGAACTCATATTTTAAACGTTTTAAAAAATGTCAAAACGTAACAATATGGTATGTGAGTAGTATGTTTATGTACCTTCGGGACCACTTACTCCATACAAAATTTGGTGCATGCCTAAGCTACAGTCAGTAGTGACGGTTAGTCGATAGTTTTGTAACATGTAATGTGAAAATTTATGTACGAATATTTGGACGAACAGAATGAGTGTGTGCGTAACATGTAGTGTGTATGATCGCTTTTTTTAATAATAAATTCATGGCACGTTTTAGTCCTTCTGTTTTTTTTTTGTTTACAGAATGTACACCTGTATGATTGTTGTGTGTTTTTAATTTTTTGTATATTTAATTAGAAGGATCTTTAATTTTAAATGTGATAAGAAAGAGATGTGTAAATTTTTTTTGGGAAAATAAATAACATCGTATACCTAAGTAGAAACATGAGTGTACATGTTCATTGTATTTGTATTGCTTTTCGAATGATTGGACGGACAGAATGACTGTGTGCACGTTCTTTTGAGATAATAATTGTGAAGAAATAGAAATATAGTTGTACGTGGTGTTGTTGTTGTTGTTGTGTTATAAGGATTTTTAAATTGATAAGAAAGGAATGTATAGTTGTGCCTGCGTTTTTTTTCACGCATAAGTAGGATATCTGTTTTTACATAATTGAATTTACTGATTGATTTACAACCTCCCAGAGTATAACTAGACTTGTTTAAAAGGATTTAGATTTTTTTATTTTTTTATTTTTACTGTCTTAAATAAATAAAATTATACAATAATGAGATTAATTAAAACAAATTAGGTTTTATTTTATTAGATTTTTTTCTTTGGTATGTATATTTTATTTCAGATTTTGTTATTTTGTACAATGCAATACATATATCTATTGAATATAGTAGTTAAACATTCGTTTATACATATTAAATAGCTTAAGTGTTAACAAATATTGTGTATAGAATGTTTGACATCTGCAAATGTCAAAAGATTCTGAGTAAATTTTTTCACAGTTAGATCTATGTATAATATTATTAACACATATAAATGGATAATTTACATAATTACAAGTTCTTAGTTCATTTATAAGTTTCATACATAAATCTATATGCTCTTTATCAATCTGATTACTATGTTTTATTAATAGTTCTTCCAATTCAGCTGATGTAATCATTTTTCCCGTTCTTTAAAAAGTCAATAGTAGGTTGCGCAAGTGCGGGACGATGTACTCTGAACAAAGAGTAATAATTAACTAAACAAAGATTTCAGATATGGTTAAGTTTTTTTTTGTCATTTATTATATCATTTCTTCGTTTGAATTTATTGAAAATTACAATTTATTGAAAACACAGTTTTTACATTTAGTAAGATTATAAAAATTAATTATATTTTTAGCTTCATTTTAATTCGACCATTCGCAATCCTCGAAATGTTCACCATGTCTATTTCTTATTCTTTTCAGGTTGTCTACATACTCCAGTTGTGTTTGTATGTTGATGAGTTTAGTTTTATCTACGTCAGAAATTATGTGTGAGAATGATTTTAAAAAGTTGTATATTTTCTTTAAAACCATTGTATGTTAATCTACTGCTATTGTATGCTCATGTGCAGAATTTGTGAATAATCTTTAATATTTATATGATTTCAGATCTGTTAATGGACGTTTAGGTAGGTTATCTAATAGTTTTTTGGAGCTGAACTATAGTAGAGACCATATCCAGTTTTATATGGTTTGAGATATAACCCTTTACCCATTGCAATTGATTCCATATATCTATTATGACGGTTAGCTTCAGCCAATTGTTCTTTTCCATTTTTAATAGCATTTACTGTTTTGACAATAGCGGATCCTCCACTTGCCAAACCACCAAGCGCTGACAATGCTGTTAGTACGGGAATAAGTGGAAGAAATCCTCCAATTTTCGGTACAGGTATAACTCTCGGTATTATAATGTCTGCTCGCTTTTTCCCTTTAAAATTTGAATGAATAGCCTTTTGTACTATTTTAACAGCATCATTTATATCAAGGGGTTTATGTTCTTTCAATTGTTTTAAAGTTTTTCTCACAGTAGCTGTGAATAATTTCTTATTACACTTATTCATTTTTCCTGTTCTCGTCCTTTTCGAATTTTTTCTTTTCTTATGCCTCTGCTCCTTCAAACCTAATCCAAATTTCACTTTAGCTTTCATAGCGTTTGTCACAAACCACGCGTTAGCACGTTCTTTAATATCACTATCTTTAGTTTTAACTCGTTGCCAGGCTTTTTCAGCTAATATTTGATCTGCTTGATGTCTTGTGTCTATATCTTTTGATTGTGAATATGCAATATCATGCTCTCTAAAAGCTGCGTCTAATAAATTTATACCCTTAACTCCTCTTGCTAAACGTTTTTCAAGTTCTGTACCAGGTGCACAAAACTGATAACAGGCAGATGTAATTCAACAGGCAAATGTAATTCAACAGGTACTTTATTTATTAAGTTGTCTACAAATCCTCTTCTCATCTTACACTGGCTAGGGTTTTGTTTTGACTGTAGATTATAACAAATTTTTTTCGTTACTTTTATACCTCTTCGCAAAAATAGCTGAAACCAAGACGATCTCCTATATATACAGCAATTTATATGATTTCAGTATGTTAATTTTTTGATATTGATTTTGATCTGCTTTGTA
The DNA here is from genome assembly GCA_958299815.1 of Sarcophaga carnaria. Lineage (NCBI taxonomy): Eukaryota > Metazoa > Arthropoda > Insecta > Diptera > Sarcophagidae > Sarcophaga > Sarcophaga carnaria. The sequence goes on from OY283153.1 coordinate 65,691,481, forward strand.
TCTGATCACGATCTACTTTACATCTGATCACGATCTGCTTTGTACCTGCTCACGATCTACTTTATATCTGATAACGATCTGCTTTTTTGGTTTTTGGTTTGTCTATTTTATTTGAATTTTTTTTATTTTTTTTTTTTCATTGCCATGTTTTAGATAAACATGTTCTACCTCAATGTTTAAATTGTTAATTTGATCAGCTAGATCATCATGTATTTGTGTTATATATATATATATATACATTTTTTTTGTGTTTATGATTATATTTATTGCAACCTTCTCCAAATTTATTAATATAAGACATCTCTTTCACTCTTCTAATAAATTATGTTAGCTTCTTTAAGTTCTTCGATAATAGAGATTATTTCGTTTTGATGATTGTTGTGACCAGAACCTTCCGATGAAAGAAGTAAACGCAGTCTGTCAACTAGTTCATTACGATCATCCCAATGTATGTAATTTGATTTCAGATTATTTTGTAATTTTAGCATTAAACCACTGCCTTTTGTTAAAATGTTTGTTGTTGTTTCGAAGGAAAACGAATAGCAAGAATAAAGGAAATAAAGGAATAATTTATTGGATGCAGATTGTAGAAAACACTCGTACTCAAAATCAAAGGATATAGATACAAGCCATCAAGCAGATCGTGATCAGGTATAAATCAGATCGTGACCAGATAGCAAGCAGTTCCTGATTGGATATAAAGCAGTTCGTAAGCAGATACAAAACAGATCATAATCAGATAGCAAACAGATCATAACCAGATCAAAATCAATTAAAACAATTATGATAATGTCTAAAAATTATCATACTAAAGTGTTGGAAGATCTTGTAAAGAAAAGGGCTGTTCTAAAGAAAAAGTTAAAAAATATTAAGCTGAATCAAATAGATAGAGTTAATTTATTAGAAGATACCTTTCAACCAATAACAAAACCACTTAAAAAATCATTGGAAAACTTAAAGATAAACATAAGGATATAGACAACACTATTAATGATGACGGTGATTATGATGATGTAAATGATGACAATGAAATCATCGGAAAACTTGAAGATAAGCATAAGGATATAGACAACACTATTGATGATGACGATGATTTAGTATGTATGTATGTATGTATCAAGAACTTGAAAAGAAAACAATGTTTAAAGCTTACGAAAAGCTCTCCATTATTTGAAAATATACAAACACTTATTAATAATAAGCAATTGGATAAAATTTATGGTTTTAATCAAAATGTAGACGGTAGTTGGAGATATGGGAAGGAAAAATTAATATTTAATAGAGATAATACTATGCGGATAAGAAATATGAATTTGAAAATGACGCCTGGATTATTTGAACTAGTATTTCATAAAAAACCTTTCCATTATTCTAAAAATGATTTGCAAAAATATAAAGAGATTTTAATTCATACCAATGCACATAAACGTCGCTATGAACCTAATGAACAAGTGAAAGGAACACGAGCCTTCAAATATATACGAATAATTAAACATTTATTCGAAACAACAACAAACATTTTAACAAAAGGCAGGGGTTTAATGCTACAATTACAAATTAATCTGAAATCAAATTACTTACATTGGGATGATCCTAATGAACTAGTTGACAGACTCCGTTTACTTCTTTCATCGGAAGGTTCTGGTCACAACAATCATCAAAACGAAATAATCTCTATTATCGAAGAACTTAAAGAAGCTAACATAATTTATTAGAAGAGTGAAAGAGATGTCTTATATTAATAAATTTGGAGAAGGTTTCAATAAATATAATCATAAACACAAAAAAATGTATATATATATATATGACACAAATCTAGATGATCAAATAAACAATTTAAACATTGAGGTAGAACATGATTATCTAAAACATGGCAATGAAAAAAAAAATAAAAAAAATTAAAATAAAATAGACAAACCAAAAACCAAAAAAGCAGATCGTTATCAGATATAAAGTTGATCGTGAGCAGATACAAAGCAGATCGTGATCAGATGTAAAGTAGATCGTGGTCAGATACAAAGCAGATCAAAATCAATATCAAAAAATTAACATACTGAAACCATATAAATTGCTGTATATATAGGAGATCGTCTTGATTTCAGCTATTTTTGCGATGAGGTATAAAAGTAACGAAAAAAATTTGTTATAATCTACAGTCAAAACAAAACCCTAGCCAGTGTAAGATGAGAAGAGGATTTGTAAACAACTTAATAAATAAAGTACCTGTTGAATTACATCTGCCTGGTTATCAATTTTGTGAACCTGGTACAAAACTTGAAAAACGTTTAGCAAGAGGAGATAAGGGAATAAATTTATTAGACGCAGCTATTAGAGAGCATGATATTGCATATTCACAATCAAAATATATAGACACAACACATCAAGCAGATCAAATATTAACTGAAAAAGCCTGGCAACGAGTTAAAACTAAAGATAGTGATATTAAAGAACGTGCTAACGCGTGGTTTGTGACAAACGCTATGAAAGCTAAAGTGAAATTTGGATTAGGTTTGAAGGAGCAGAGGCATAAGAAAAGAAAAAATTCGAAAAGAACGAGAACAGGAAAAATGAATAAGTGTAATAAGAAATTATTCACAGCTAATGTGAGAAAAACTTTAAAACAATTGAAAGAACAGAAACCCCTTGATATAAATAATGCTGTTAAAATAGCACAAAAGGCTATTCATTCAAATTTTAAAGGGAAAAAGCGAGCAGACATTATAATACCGAGAGTTATACCTGTACCGAAAATTGGAGGATTTCTTCCACTTATTCCCGTACTAACAGCATTGTCAGCGCTTGGTGGTTTGGCAAGTGGAGGATCCGCTATTGTCAAAGCAGTAAATACTATTAAAAATGGAAAAGAACAATTGGCTGAAGCTAACCGTCATAATAGATATATGGAGTCAATTGCAATGGGTAAAGGGTTATATCTCAAACCATATAAAACTGGATATGGTCTCTACTATAGTTCAGCTCCAAAAAACTATTAGATAACCTACCTAAGCGTCCATTAACAGATCTGAAATCATATAAATATTAAATATTATTCACAAATTCTGCACATGAGCATACAATAGCAGTAGATTAACATACAATGATTTTAAAGGAAATATACAACTTTTTAAAATCATCCTCACACATAATTTCTGACGCAGATAAAACTAAACTCATCAAACTAAACTCATAAAACACAACTGGAGTATGTAGACAACCTGAAAAGAATAAGAAATAGACATGGTGAACATTTCGAGGATTGCGAATGGTCGAATGAAAACAGTACATGCGGTCCTGACACCTGCCCCTGTATACTTTATAAACATAGACTATATCAAGCTGAAAATGAAGGTAAAAATATAATTAATTTTTATAATCTTACTAAATGTAAAAACTGTGTTTTCAATAAATTGTAATTTTCAATAAATTCAAACGAAGAAATGATATAATAAATGACAAAAAAAAAACTTAACCATATCTGAAATCTTTGTTTAGTTAATTATTACTCTTTGTTCAGAGTACATCGTCCCGCACTTGCGCAACCTACTATTGACTTTTTAAAGAACGGGAAAAATGATTACATCAGCTGAATTGGAAGAACTATTAATAAAACATAGTACTCAGATTGATAAAGAGCATATAGATTTATGTATGAAACTTATAAATGAACTAAGAACTTGTAATTATGTAAATTATCCATTTATATGTGTTAATAATATTATACATAGATCTAACTGTGAAGAAATTTACTCAGAATCTTTTGACATTTGCAGATGTCAAACATTCTATACACAATATTTGTTAACACTTAAGCTATTTAATATGTATAAACGAATGTTTAACTACTATATTCAATAGATATATGTATTGCATTGTACAAAATAACAAAATCTGAAATAAAATATACATACCTAAGAAAAAAATCTAATAAAATAAAACCTAATTTGTTTTAATTAATCTCATTATTGTATAATTTTATTTATTTAAGACAGTAAAAATAAAAAAATAAAAAAATCTAAATCCTTTTAAACAAGTCTAGTTATACTCTGGGAGGTTGTAAATCAATCAGTAAATTCAATTATGTAAAAACAGATAACCTACTTATGCGTGACAAAAAAACGCAGGCACAACTATACATTCCTTTCTTATCAATTTAAAAATCCTTATAACACAACAACAACAACAACACCACGTACAACTATATTTCTATTTCTTCACAATTATTATCTCAAAAGAACGTGCACACAGTCATTCTGTCCGTCCAATCATTCGAAAAGCAATAGAAATACAATGAACATGTACACTCATGTTTCTACTTAGGTATACGATGTTATTTATTTTCCCAAAAAAAATTTACACAGGTGTTCATCTCTTTCTTATCACATTTAAAATTAAAGGTCCTTCTAATTAAATATACAAAAAATTAAAAACACACAACAATCATACAGGTGTACATTCTGTAAACAAAAAAAAAAATCAGAAGGACTAAAACGTGCCATGAATTTATTATTAAAAAAACGTTCATACACACTACATGTTACGCACACACTCATTCTGTTCGTTCAAACATTCGTACATAAATTTTCACATTACATGTTACAAACCTATCGACTAACCGACACTACTGACTGTAGCGTAGGCATGCACCAAATTTTGTATGGAGTAAGTGGTCCCGAAGATACATAAACATACTACTTATGTGATGTTAAATATTACTATTTGCCTTTTTTGCAACTTATAACACTTATATCCGTTTCACTTGAAACTTTCCTCATTTCTAAATTAGCAACACTGCTTTGAATTTACAACTAAACTTCCGTTTTTCATCAGCAGTGCGGCGGATGAAAGATTGTTGTATTACCTGTCCATCACTTTAATATAAAACTTTTTAAATTTGTAGAAATGTCAACACCAACAGCAATAGTAAAAACCTTTACAATCACAAAAAAATATTCGAAATTTGTATTCTTCTGATAAAACAGAAATCAAATGGAATGCCTAAGCAAGCATAGACGATTGGCGGGTTTATTGGTTGCGTGAGTGAATTTCTCTCATTTAAATTTTATTTAAAGAAATGTCTTCACTGTCATTCTTTCACTTTTTTTTTAATATCCATAATATTTTTCTGTAGCAGTTTTTGCTACTTTTTTCTTTTTCGGTTATATTCACATTTATTCAAACGTCCCATGAGGACAATTGATATTTCTTTTATTTTATTTGATTGGTTTGTAAGTATGTGCATGAATACAATTTATTATCAAAAATTATTCATACTTTTCGGTTTTATGGTTATTCAATTGTTCAGATTAAATTGAGGTTTGAATTTTTAAATTTAATGCTGCCGCTTTTAAAGTGTTTCTGTGTAACACGAAATTATATATAAACATATTGTATTTGAAGATTTTAGTATCATAGGCAATCTAATGTAATCCGTTTCATCGCTTTCCTACCTTGTCAGAACACACTCGAATTTACTGGAAGTGTTCCAGTGCGTCTTTGACTGGTTCGCTTTGTTATTTTACATGTTATTTTTTATTTTGTCAAAATCTGCATCAGATGCGAAGATTTAAAAGATACTGAACTATAATCGGCTATCCAATTCTGTTCGACTCTGCGAACACACACAATCACAGCTGCCTAAACAAAACATGTTAAGTAAACTTTTCGTTAAGTTTCGGCAAACAACACAACTTGCAACTGACGTGACAAATACATTTTATTGTTTTTCATATTATCTTTTCAAAGCTATCCATGATGATCTATCAATCCCAATGTTTAAAGAGGAAATTTCCTGATTAAGTGAAAATTACATACAGAGGTTAAGTTATCATTGCAGGCTATAACCAAAGAATATGGATATAAAGAATGCGCATCATGTAGAAGTAAAATTTCTTATGGCGGGTCGCAACATCACGACCCGCTCTCACCAAATTTTTTTTTAAATCATTTCTGTGTGAGGGGAGAGGAAGACAGAAGGAAAATTAACACAAACAAAGAGCGTAATAATGTGTTGCTCTCATCGTACGTATGTACATGTGTATGTATTCTTGTGTTTTTTGATTTAGTTGTCGATCAGACTGCGACAAGAATACATGTGCTGCGGATGCTTTATCATTTTATTTCAGAATAACACTCGAAGGATATTTTGTGTTAAAAATGTTCTATGTCATTAGCTGGGCGTATTTTATTTTGTCCCATAGTATATTTTTTTAAATGCTTTGTAATACTCGTTTTTTTTCTTTTAATAAAAAATGGTTTTTTATTCTTTTTATTTATCTAAAAAACATGGCCTAATTTTTAAGCCAAATATGGATAGCTTCATGTTCCTTTAATAATAAAATCGATTTTTTATTTTGTTTTTATTTATCTAAAATTATTAAGCCAAAAATAGACAGCTTTACATATGTATGTTGATGAAATGAAAGTAAAAAAGAGTATATTACTAACATTTTTATATGGCTGTAAATAAATAAATTCTCTCAACTTATTTTCTCTCTCTCACTCACTATTCCATAACCATAGGCATGTGTTAACCTAGAGGAAAATTGTTAGTAATAATTTCAAGTCTACTTATTAACCCAATGATATGTATATGTGATCGGAAAATATAGAAAAATTGTACTGCATTAAATCCCTAAAGACACGGTATTTAACTTCGCAGGTATTCTTCCAAAAATCGAAATCATTTCTCATTGATATTAGTGAATACTACTGTGATATTTCTTTGGGTGTATAATTGAAATCAGAATAAAGCGACATGAACCTTATTCTTTAAAAGCTGAGAAGATTTTTGCGCTCTTTTTAACGAACATTCTTTATGTTCGTGTTCTATGTCTGTAAAAAGCCGAAGATGTTCTTACCCTGAGGGACATTGGTGCGACGTCTGTTTTTAACACCATAAAAATAAATAAAAAAGTGGTCAAACAACAAAAACGCACGATGAGAACAACGCATGATGAGAACAACGCATTGTTACGCTCTTGGTTTCTGTAACCTTCCCTTCTATCTTTCCCCCCGCGTCCTGAAATATTTTTGAAAAATATTCCAAAATATGTTGAAATGCACATTCTATATACTTTATTTTCTTTGCTATAACACTCCTAGATGACACAAACGAAGTAAGAAGACTGAAGAGGAATCATATATCGGACTTGCCATTTCGACGCTAATTAAATATGTATCAAAATTTCTTGTATCTATTTATAAATAACCATTTATATATAAATATAATATAAATAATATAAATATTATTAACTAAAATTTAAATAAGTTTATAAAAATTGTATTTTAAGATATTATTGTTGTTCTCATTGGAGTTCAACAATCAATGTTACTGTATTTAACTTTATATAATTTACTTATTATCCTTTGGGATAGATTGTAAATAAAAATGAATTATTAAAAAAAAGAAAAATATTACCTTTTATATTAATTCTACTGCACAATTATAAAATAATTTTGTTTTCAGTTTTAAGCTTAGATTTACATATTAAATCCAAAAGTGTATAAATAGCCACTTAAAATTCTTAAAAGTCCTTTTGAGCGTTAGAATGATTTTTCATTAAATTTTGACAGTAGCAGATTGTAGTTAGTCCTTTAATCGTGTACACACATTGATAAAAAAAATTTTATTCAACATTTACTTCAATATAAATTTACATAGTAGCAGATAAACGTAGTTATAAATAATCTGTTTAATTCATAAAATTTATAGTAAACTTAATTACATCCATACCTCACTTTGCGTGGTGGTTACGTTCCAAAAAACATGACGAAAATTGAAACGACGGAAAGTGAGTATGATTTTTTACAGCAAATCATGTAAATATCGAAAACAATTTCCAGAGCTACGAAAATACTACCTTTAAAAAAATTGAACAAATTAAACATTTAAGAAACAAAAATAATATAAAATTTTATTACATACTTACAAAAAAAAACAAATTCAATTAAAACAAAATAAAACATTCACTTAATTTATAACACACTAATTTAAACTGAACTCTAAAATTTGGGAAGCAAGGTGAAAATAAAACTGTATTATTTTCAGTTAGAAAGGGAACCCCAAAAGTTTTGATAACACGGCGCAATTAGAAACAAAAGTCTTTTAGAGAAAAATGTAATTTCCAAAATTTAAAAAAAAAAAAAATAATTAAAAGCTCGAACTCAAAACAAAGCAACTTCGAAAAAACACATAACGAAACGACGCAAAGTGAGATATGGGTGTACTTACAATGACCAAGGGGTTTTTAACACACACACAATCCTTTATCAACACTCTATTAAAACGAAATTGATAATAAATCGAGTGTTTACATTTTAGAATTCTATATATGTATATTTTATATACATATACATATATATGTACAGATATATGTATGTCACACAGAAAACATTTTGTCTTACGATATTAGCAAAGACCATGCCAGTCTGTTGAGATATAGTTCCTTTACTAAGTTGAAGTTGTTGGAAATATATTTCCTAATTGGTTGAAAATGATGAAATACCTTTCTATATAAAAACTCTATAGATAGTTAGATAGATAGATGAATTTATTTCTGGCTTTGACTAACCATGGCTAAAAGTTTTTTTGTTAACGTTAATACCGTAATTATTTCAGTGTAATTAAAGGTTCAAAGAGAAAAAAATGTGATTACCAGTATGATTCTGTCATTGTCATATCTGTCATTCGTCGACTTTAAAACTGTAGGTAGCGGCACTCAGGTATAAATTTAATATACACAACATAAGTGGTATGATCACATACGTATGTAATATAAAAAATACTCGGAAAACTCGCCAGTATTTTTTAAGGGAAAGTGTAAGTCATCAAGGGACGTGCTTGATTTAACTTGGATAGAAGTTACAAAAGACGGAGCATAGGAGTATTCTGTGATCGTCAGGTCGTCGTTCAAACACTCGACTCTTATAAGATTAAATGGAAGAGTATGGAAGTATGGAACTTTTTGGAAAAGTTGGATCTGCTAAATTGGATTTTCCTTCTGTTGGGTCCCAGGTTTGCGAAGACGAGAGCTTCAATTACGCTGATGAAGCTAAAACCTTTATGTGCAATGGAAATAGAAGAGTATGTATACTAAATAAATCTAAATAAAATAAAGAGAGACAAAGAATGTTCTCTTGCGAGTCGCTGTAGTCTAGGAGGTAGTGTCTTGGCTTATTAGACTTCAGGTCTCGGTTCAAACACCAGGTCAGACATCAAAACGAAAATATGAAAAAATATTTTTTTGCCGACTTCCTCTCAACAGATTTCTGTCAAAAACTCTGAGAGTTAATAAAATTCCAATGGAAAGTTTCTCAAAAAATATCTGTCGTTCGGAATCGGCCACCACTCATGTATAAAATTAACACACACAACATCAGGGAAGCTAGGTGGTAATCCTGACTAAAGGTTTGTAATGGTCAAGTATGTTATGTATGTATGTAAAGACTGTTATCTAACTAAATAGGTTTAATGCATTCAAAGAGGAGATATAAGTCATGCGGCAGCCTGTCTAGGAATAACCTGAGGTTGGTCACTACAACCTTCAGTCAGGATTAGGACCTAGCTTCTTACACTACATACAATATATATGTTAATTTTATCCATAAGTGGCGGAATCTGTAGGTTAAAGTCGATTCGGAACTACAGATTTTTAAGAAAATTTTGAAGTCGCCGTAGTCTAGTAGTAGTTTGTTGGCTTATTAGACGTAAATCCAGGGTTAGAGTCCCAGGCCAGACATCAAAATAAAATACAAAAAATATTTCTTTGGCGACTTCCTCTCAGCAAATTTCTGGCAAAAACTCTGAGTGTAAATAAAATTGCCATAAAAAAGTTCCTCAAAAATCTGTCGTTCGGAGTCGACTTTAAACTGTAGGTCCCACCACTCATGTATAAAATTAACACACACAACATAAGTGGTGTGAGAAACTACGACGTTTGACAATGGGTCAATTCGACCTCCGGGTAATGTACTTGTCTTAATTGACAAGTACACGTCCTCTAGCCTAACCTAACCTAACCTAAGAAACTTTTCATGGCAATTTTATTTTACTCTCATTGTTTTCGCCAGATATCTGCTGAGAGGAGGGCGCCGCAGAAATATTTCTTCATATTTTGTTTTGTTAGAGATGTCTGATCTGGGGTTTGAACCGTGGCCTTACGCCTAATAAGCCAACACACTACCTTCGAGACTACGGCGACCTGGGGTTTGTAAACGTTATTTTGAAAACGTATACTTGGTAGTCGTTTCGAATATAACATGTAGATTCTGTGATGATGAAAATTAATCATCAGAACACATGCTTTGAACCTCTGAGGCATTGATGCATCCCAGAATGAAACACGTGGGTACCCATCAGGTTCTTGTTGGCACCGTGTACTTTTCTGAAGGATTCCCATATACAGATTGAAGGCAGTGTTACTATGGCGCATCTTAACGGATTTCACAATATTGGAAGAGTGGAATATGAAAGAGTAGATACAGAATTGCATTTAGTTTTGTTTTGATAACTGTATGTGAGAATATAAAGATGTTCAACAAATTACGTTTAAATTTATTTATTGCTCAAAGTTGATACAGGCCTAGCCCTTTTTGTCTTTCACGTTGGCGTTTCTTCTACACTATTACAAACAAATACTACTACAAAACCATACCGAATGCAAACACATTTTTCTCTTTCATAATTATTTGTGTAATTTTTTGACCAATAAGGAAGCCTTTGTGAGTGTAAGAGCAACACATACATACATATAAAGCAAACTTCAATTACTCATATTTGCTTTTATTGGTTGCCGGCACAGTAGTACTTGCACCACAATTATAAAAAGAAACAAATTGAAAGAGAAGCTAAAGGAATAAACAAAACTTGTGTATGTATCATATTGAAGCTATTCCTCTGTCATTGTTCATTTTATCTTCAAGACATTGAACTCATACTACGTTGAAATATTTTATCTCTTTTGCAATCTGAAATAAGTGGACATTAAAGTTTTTATTTTTCAATATGAAAGTACAACAACTTTTAACAAATTGAAACTATATAAAGAAGTTCATCTCAGATATACCGTAGTTTTAAAGTTTACGAAATATTTGGAAAATTCCGTTCTTTTGGATTTTTCTGCATTTCACTTCTTCGCGAATCACAGCATAGTCCGCTATCATAGCTTGGTCCGCTTTAATAGCTAGTTCCGCCATTAATATATTGTATTTCTTGCACGAGTTTAGTTTAGGAAGAGTTTAGTAAGGAAGAGGTCCCACTTATGCCAGCATTTAGGCCATTGGGATACCACAAAAACAATCCCGAGACCAAAATAAATCTTTCTATTGTGGCAATCTCTACATTAGAGGTCAGAAATCTCCATATCTTCATGACAAGAGCAGGGCACTGACATATGAGGTGAAAGATAGTCTCTTCCTCCTTCCACAGAGTCATTAGTTGGAATATCGATTCTTTCGGCATGCCTACCAAAAACGACGATTGATGACCATACGATTTAGGTAGAGAATTAAGTAGGTCTCCTTCTTGTCCAGCAGAGTCCGGCAACATTGTATGTACCTCCATTGTACAATATCCAAATTAAACGAAGCAATAGGAATACCTATGCCCCGTAACACGTCGTAGATTGCTAGCCAGGGCCAGTAGGCCAGCTCATCAGCAATGCAATTTTCAACAATATCCCTGTTTCATTTAGCCCATGTAAGAGTTCTGTTTCAATGATCCAAAATTTCTCCCAGAAACCTTCGGCATTCATGAACAAGGACGGATATTAAAACTACATTTGTTAGGGACTTAATAAAAAAAAAATTGCCATGACCTCTGGAAAACACTGTATTGATCAGGCACCCTATAAGAAATTTTAATATGTATCAGGACCCCTAATAAAGACACCACAGAAGTCAATAGAAAACTAAATCTAACCAGAACATAAAATTATTTAGTTTTCAATAGTCAAAGCTTTAAAAAAAATTTACTTTTTGTTTAATGTCCTAAAAAGTAAATTTAATTCAAGCCATACATTTTTCCTTTTCGTTCGTTTAATTAACATAACTAACAGTTCCAAAGTATTGCCCCCATCTCCACATAATTTATTCCTGCCGTTTTTCATTTTTACCATATTAATCAAGTTTTTCCAGTAAAATATTATTCTCCTGTAATGTCACACAGATACATAGCTATCAGTTGGCAGTTAATGTACTCTGAGTGCTTGGTAACATTGAAATGTCACAGGTAATTTATATCTCTGAACCTCAGCTGTTCTATGTTTTATAAGAGTCACTAATGGCATTCCCAATATATACAAGAAGATTTTATATTAATGTTCTCCCACTATCGTTAAAAATAGGATCATCGTAAGAGAATCAATAAGAAACACATACAGTGCAGGACAGATGTTGACAACTTCTTTAACAATGACGTAAATTAATGCAACAAGTAAAAATATTAATGATGAATTGAAGTTGAAAAATTGAAGAAAATGGATCTTAATAAGGGCAACGTTATGTTATGGTCAATAAATAAAAATAAATCAACGCATAATCAAAATCAGACCCAAATCGTAGCCTACAAAAACAATAATTGTTTTAAAAAGATTGTGACGTCTTTAAGAATAGGGAATACTCCGAATAAATATATAATATAAATATAATATTATAAATACAAACTGCATTTGATCTGAACTATGTTATCTTTATAAAGCCAAACACAATTGCTAGATTTATAAGCAAAATTTAAGAAACATTAAAATGATTTATAAAAAGTGATGGTTTTAGGTAAGGATAGCTTCTGTCCCGTTTCTTTTTCTGCTAGTGACCAATGCAGTAACAAGAATATGCTGTCACTTCGAACAGGTAAAAGCTTACAAACTCTTAAGTCTACCTAAATCAAAGTCTACCTCTATCAAATAAATAATAATTTAAATAAACAATTTGACTTGACCCCCCTATAAAGGGGTGTCTTAAAATCAACACCAATAAACAAGGGAACTTAGAATAAACACTGAGTCCAAAAAGTCCACCTTTATTGAGTGCAATATTTCATATAAACTTCCATTTAGTAATTGCGCAATAAATAGGCAAATTGTTATAATATTGAATACAACTTAAAATGCAGCACTTTCATAAGTGAGTTTAGTGAGCATATTACAATTAACCGAACACTTTCTGTTGATATGTGACAACTGAAATGTGGACAACGACAAACATAAAAACAAAACAAAAAACAAACAACAAAAACAAAATAAAAACAAGGTTGAAACAACCAGCTGTTTTGTTTACAAACAGTCAAATGAATATTGAATAAGCAGCTGAACTGCATATATTATTATGCCTGAACACTTAAAATATTGTACCCAATTAACCGAATATTGACTCAATAAAAGTGCCTATCTGAACATAGTATACCGATTGATAATGAGCTAGTAGAACATGTATTTGTATACGAAATATGATAGCAGAAGATGCTTTGCTTGATTTTAACTCCAGATTCACAATAGCAAGTGGTGCCTTTCCTTTCTTATCGAATGTTTGGAAGTCGAATGTTGAGAACTAAACTTAGAATCTCGACACGTTTTATATCTCGCCGCAGAAGCAATTAAGAATAGCACACCAATGTTCAACAACAAATATCATCGTACAATACAGATAATCTACTGCCCAAGAACTATATAACGGGTGATTTTTTAGCTATAATCTGTTTGGCAACACTGGTTTAAACAGCTTCACGTACGTTTCGTGTTTTGTTTCTCTGTCAAACATCTTCAGTTTGGTCTATAATTTAACCATGAATCGTCTTACAAACGAACAACGCTTGTAAATCATTGAATTTTATTATCAAAATGCGTGCTCTGTTAAAAAAGTTCATCGCGCGCTTCTTCCATTTTATGGTCAATTTAATCGACCCACTGAAGCGGCTATTCGGGCTATTGTGACTAAATTTCGCACCAAATTTACATTGTTGGACATTAAACTACCAACACGCTCACGTAGAGTGCGAACTGAAGAAAATATCGCAGCTGTATCGGACAGTGTTAATGATGACCATCAATTATCGATTCGTCGCCGTTCGCAGCAATTGGCCTCTGTTACTCAACAACGTGGAAAATTTTGCGGAAGGATTTAGGTGTGAAGCCTTTCAAAATACAGCTGGTGCAAGAATTGAAGCCGAACGACCTACCGCAACGCAGAATTTTTGGTGAATGGGCTCTTGGAAAGTTGGCTGAAGATCCACTTCTTTATGGAAAAATTGTGTTCAACGACGAAGCTCATTTTTGGCTCAATGGATACGAATTGTCGATTTTGGAGTGAAGATCAGCCAGAGATATTGCAAAAGCTACCAATGCATCCAGAAAGAGTCACAGTTTGGCGCGGTTTATGGGCTGGTGGCATCATTGGACCGTACTTCTTCAAAGATGCTGCGAATCGTAACGTAACTGTGAATGGTGAGCGCTACAGTGAGATGATATCCAACTTTTTTTGCCCAAAATGCAAGAGCTTGACTTGCATGACATGTGGTTTCAACAAGAACATGCCACACATCACGCGTAACAATGGACTTATTGAGAGGCGAGTTCGGTGAACATTTTATTTCACGTTCGGGACTGGTCAATTGGCCGCCTAGATCGTGCGATTTAACGCCTTTAGACTATTTTTTGTGGGGCTATGTTAAAGCTCATGTCTATACAGACAAGCCGCTTCAATTGACGCATTGGAGCATTTATTCGTGAGATACCGGCCGAAATGTTGGAAAGAGTATGCCATAATTGGACTAAGCGGACGGACCATTTGAGGCGCAGTCGCGGTCAACATTTGCATGAAATAATCTTCAAACATTAAATTATATGGACCGTACTATCGATTTAAATAAAAATTTCATGCATTTTTATGAATTTTTTGTGTTTTTTTTTTGAAAATTTTTCTAAAGCTCTTAAAAAATCACCCATTACAATTAAAATGTAAGAAACACTAAAATGTACAGTAAATTTATGCTGATATTCGATGAAGGAAACAGCAAAATATTAATCACATTCTCAGTGTGTTCAGCAACGAGATATGCTTAAAAGGATTGGTACTTAACTCATAACTCAAATAGACTAGACGCTCTTGAAATTCATGACAACATTATACGTTAAATGAAATCAGAGTAACCACCGATCATAATTAATAATTTGAAGAAACTATAGTTGCATGACGTTCCAGATGAAAAAATTTATAGTCTATGTTCACATTAATAGCTTCTGCCCACATTTAAATTTTTTAATTGATCACCAAAATGTGGGGATGAGTGGGGAAATAAATAATAAAATAAATAATAAAACAAAATATTTGGCGAGAATGCGGGTAAATGAAAATACAAAAGTATTAGTGTTAAAAATAATTAATTAGATGGAGCGACAGTGAAAATACACCCGAGTAACTACATAGTCTAAATTGTTCAGTTAGATGAGTAGATCTCAAAAATACTTTTCTTATTTTTATCGAACCCTCCAAATTCAAAGTTTCTTAGAAAGGGGAGTCGCCGTAGTCTAGTAGGTAGTGTGTTGGCATATTAGACGTAAAAACCAGGGTTCGAGCCCCTGGCCAGACATCAAAACAAAATACAAAAAGTATTTCTTTGGCGACTTCCTCTCAGCAGATTTCTGGCAAAAACTCTGAAAGTAAATAAAATTACCATGAAAAAGATTCTCAAAAATCTGTCGTTCGGAGTCGACTTTAAACTGTAGGTCCCACCACTCAAGTATAATATTAACACACACCACACGACTGGTGTGAGAAACTAAGATGTTGTACAATGGGTCAATTCGACCTCCGGGTACTGTACTTGTCTTAATTGACAAGTACACGTCCTCTAACCTAACCTAACCTAGAAAGGGGAGAGATTAGCCTTTAACACGGTATACATAAATATTTTGTTCAAACATATATGTTATGAGTTTTGATGGGGTAAACTTGGAAAATATTACTTTTTTCATATTTTTTCAAGTTTGTCCGTTCATAGTAGCAAAATTTAATTAAAAAATATGAAATAAGTGGAGACATTCTGAAAGTGCAAAAAAAAATAAGTGATGACATTCTGAAAGTGCATTATCTTGTGAAGTGATTGACACTTCGTTTGATAAAATTGGACAAAAATTACCGTAGTTATTATTTAAATAGTATAACACCTTTTTCATATTTTTTATATATACTGTCTCATCAAATCAACTTGAAGTTCAAAATTTTCAATTCAATTTTTATCTATTTTCAGATTATTCACAATTCATATTAATACAGAGATGGTTTATACACTTAAATTAAACTTAAAAGTAGGTAGGGTGGCCAGCGTGAACATTAAGGTACCAACTCCAACGCTATGCAATTTTTATTATTAAGATGATTTTCATCAAGTTGTGTTCATAGCCCATACAATATGAAAGTTAAATTTAGTAGGCTGTAGATTGCTACATACGTATGTAGAGTAGGATATCAAGTAGTTCGAACTAGCGAATTTTAATTTTCTTCCTTTTTTAATTGTATTGACATTCCATTTCCACAACATGTTAAATAATTTATTATTATTAACATTATTATGGCTGATTCTATTAAAATCATTAAATTCCGGTTAAAGTGACAGAACAGTAAAACTATCAACATTTAAAGTTATAAATTACGTGAAAAGCAGACATAGAATTTCAATTAGAGGTTACCCCCAACAGCTTCACATGCCAAATGCCTTTTTATAACAACATTATTTTAACTCTTACTGAATAACCAATTTGTGTAACAGCAGTTTGGCCAATACTGGTCGCAAGACTTGTGGCACTCTCACCTACTGACTTATTGCTTATAAATATCAGCAGTAAAACCATGTGGCTAAAATAATAATAAGGACAACTGAGTTTCTATAGGGAAAGCAAATAATAAATAAAGTCACCAATAACAAAAGCAAAAGAAAGAAAAAAAGAAGACAACTGATGAGTGAGCAGTAGGAGCATAAAACTTGGCAAAGACATCCAGAAAATAAGAAAATCATAAAAGCCAGTAAAACGAAAATTTTCCAAGGAGATATATGTTATCTAAAAACATTCATACATTCTTTGCAAAGACCGCAATATTATCAACAACGAAGGCACAGGTCTGAAAAGGTAGGCAATTTGTAAATTTCAAACTATTTTGGAAATGTAACATAAAATATATTCAATAAATATGTTGTAAGTAATAGCTCAAATATGGAATTGTAAACATTATAATACCTTGAAATAAAATTTTTTAATTTTTTTGTAAATTTTTTTCCATATCAGACGCTATTAATACCAGAAATAAACTAAATTTGCGTATTTAAGAAGCAAAAAGAGCAGATGCCATTGGAGGACGATTGATTACGTTTGTATTACCAGATGGGATAGAAAAGTGCCAGTCATATGAATCATGTAGCATGAAACACACTGGATATGGCATGTTTCAGGCGGAGGTAATGGTCATTTCTGTCAAGCCTTGTGAATAATTCCAGGATCGTTTAGGAATGTCGCGGCCGTCTCGACCTTCTTTCTGGGCACATCAGTGTCTCACTGGTCCGGGAAACTGCAGGGCCGACGAGTTCGCCAGAGCTGGTGCACTCCTTTCGGGATCCTCTTCAATCGACTTGGGTATGCCACTTGCCTCGGCCAAGTTGACCACTGCGCGGAAATTCTTTCGAGTCCTGCTCCACCGCTAGACTCATCTGGCTTTTGATGGATAGAAGGCGTACCAACCAGTTACTTGGACTTGGTCGCGGCATTATCTCAATCACAGTGGCTATCTCTATCCATTGTGTTATGGGTAGACACGCGAAAAGGATGCGGCATCCATTTAACGACTTCTGCCGTGGGTGCAGAACCGCTGATATCCACTTTCTTTGTCAGTGCCCATCTCTTGCGCGGTACAGATATAGGTTATTTGGCTCTTCATTTCTTGTCAGCTTGACGGAGCTATCAACTATTGATGTCAAGGATATAGCTTCGTTTATCAAACTTTCTGGCTGGTTTTCCAGCGTGGGGTAGTCGTGCTTTGATGTGCAACCCTTGCGCTGACCAAATTCTTCTTCCTCTGTCCTGGTTTTGGTACAGTACAGAGACTGTGTTCACCTGAGGTTTTTCACTTTTATCCTTCCTGTATACTCTTGAGCTTTCCCCTGTTGATATTGCGGTTTATTGGTTATCTCACATTATACTGTGCATTCTACAGGTTCTGGTTCCACATGAAACATATTGTTTCGAAAGCACTGAAGTGCAAAGTGTTTATTCTATAGAAAGGAAAATGAGAAACAAATAAAAACCAAGGAACAGAGAATTATAATAAAAAATTACATAGAAATACCACGAAAAGAAATATAAAGAATCACTTCAGAACCTTCTCAACATTCCCGATTAGAAGATAAATGAGTTATTAACAAGGCAGCCGATATTCAGAGAGTAGAAGTAAAAATACACTTTTAATGATTTTTTAAAGAAACACACATTTTTGAAACAATTGAAAAATTTGTATGGGATATGTTTTGGTTAAGTGTGGAATAAAATGTCCGCCAAATGAACGTCACGTCGGTCATGACAGTCCATTGCCCTTTTGGCCATTTAACACAAAACTTTTTGAGGTAGTTTGTCCTGGAAATAGTGTGACAATTGGCGCTATGCCACAATATCGTCCAGATCCAAGCCCTACAGTCAAGACCACAAACCTCCATTACAAGCTTTCTGAAAGCCGTTCATAGTCACTACAATTTTGACTTTATCTCCCATTACTTCCTCTGACCGAGTGCATTTCTTGGTTGTGAGAATTACTTTTTAGAGAAATTGTCATTGACTTCACTTTATTATATATTGAAGGAATTGCCGTCGCTTTCAATGGTCTGCTAGTTGGAGCTCCTGAGTAAGCTGAACTTGGAAAGCATTAAGTAGGAGGTGTCTTATCAAAATTGATTCGTAAAATTGAAAGTTATTAATGCAGACGTTCGATGAAGTCGTCGTAGTCTAGCAAGTAGTGCGTTAGCTTATTATACGTGAGGCCACGGTTCAAACCCCATATCAGACATCTCCAACAAAACGAAATATGAAAGAATTATTTCTTCGGCGATTCCCCTCATTAGATTTCTGGCAAAAACCCTAAGCGTAAATAAAATTCTCATGAAAAGTTTCTCAAAAATCTGTCATTCGGAGTCGATTTTAAAATATAGGTTACGTCAGTCATGTTATAAAATTAACTTAACAGCCTAAGTGATGCAAGCTCACTAAAAAATTGCAATGACCCATTATGTATGTAAGACGTTGCTGTTTCCGGTTTTCATTCTTTCGCAGCTCACTAAAAAATTACGATGACCCATTATGTATGTAAGACGTTGCTGTTTCCGGTTTTCATTCTTTCGCAGCATCAATGATTTCAAGAGACTGACCGGAACAGTGATGTGTGGAAGTCTCGTTGACCATAATCTTTTTAGCTTCTTTTTAATTTTTATTGAGAGTCTTCGAATGGTTGACATATTAGGTGCACTTACTCGCTTGAAACAACACTTAGACCGAATGAAAACTTTATTAAAAAATATCTTTCAGAAGTTCGGCCGTAATCCTAACATAAGGATGGTAATTAAACAATGTAACAAATGTTTAGTAATCCTCAAATTTTTATCAATCAGTGGAGTGAAAGAACGTTGAGTGCTACCGATCTTACTCTTTGCAAGAGTCTTGCAATGGGAATCATAACTGAGTCATAAGTTAGACTAAATTCCGTCCGCTAACGATATTGTCTTATTATATTCTTTGAAAAGCCAATTTTCAAAATAAGGCGAAGTATTCCGCTAAATAAACTTTAATTTCTCAGGGTAAACGCAACCAAAAGCACCGTACGTAACAAAATATCTGGAATATCTGAATATCTGGATTACAAATTACAAACTAAAATGGTGGAAAATGGACGGGCTTGCAAAACAGATATAAAGAATTTATCCTTTGCTTCACTATAGCCAATAGGAAAGCTCAGGAAGATGACCCACATATTTAACTGAAATTTGAAATCAGCTTTGTTTTATATATGATAAACTCACATCAATCCCACCAAAGGGGTAAAAAAATTGACCTGATGAAGAGAAGTGCGTAGTTTGACGACCATATCGGTTAGCGACATATGATAGCAACAGCAGGAAGAGATAAGTGCAACTTTTTCTTAAAAATATTGTGAATATACTTATATATCAATTTACTGGTCAAATTATAAATAAATAATCTGCATACTGTTGAGTGTCTTCAGCCAGAAAAATAGTTTGTAAAGGGGGTTTTTTATAGAGGTATAGAACTTTAAGTTGCAATAAAACAACGATGGATTATTCGATTGACATGAATTTTATTTATCCGAAAGATAGTCTTGTGGCATTACATTTTAAATATGATTTCTGGCATATGACCGCCACGTCTGGCGCGGATGTAGTCCAATCTGGAAGTCCAATTTTCGATGACTTTTTCCAATATTTGTGGCCGTATAACGGCAATAATACGGCGAATGTTGTCTTCCAAATGGTCAAGCGTTTGTGGCTTTACCGCATAGACCAATGACTTTACATAGCCCCACAGAAAGTAGTCTAGCGGTGTTAAATCACAAGATCTTGGAGGCCAATTCACAGGTCCAAAACGTGAAATTAGGCGGTCACCAAACGTGTCTTTCAATAAATCTATTGTGGCACGAGCTGTGTGACATGTTGCGCCGTCTTGTTGAAACCACATCTCCTGGACATCATGGTTATTCAATTCAGGAATGAAAAAGTTAGTAATCATGGCTCTATACCGATCACCATTGACTGTAACGTTCTGGCCACCATCGTTTTTGAAAAAGTACGGACCAATGATTCCACCAGCCCATAAAGCGCACCAAACAGTCAGTTTTTCTGGATGTAACGGTGTTTCCACATACACTTGAGGATTATCTTCACTCCAAATGCGGCAGTTTTGTTTGTTGACGTAGCCATTCAACCAGAAGTGCGCTTCATCGCTAAACAAAATTCGCTTATGAAAATCGGGAACAACGGTAATCTCGTTTTGGGCCCATTCGACGAATCTACGACTTACTTGATGATCGTTTGGCTTCAAATCTTTCACGAGTTGGATTTTGTAAGCACGCAAACCAAGATCCTTCCGCAAAATCTTCCATAAAGTGGATGGACACAGATCCAATTCCTCGATGGCGGATGGACTCATTCGGGTCTTCCTCAATGCTACGCTCTACAGCAGCAATAGCTTCTTCTGTACGCACCGTACAGCGTCTCTGGGGATGCGAGTTATCAATAAGAGTAAACGTGGTGCGAAAAAGTTCCATCGTTAATCGAATTAACTGCTCTGATGGACGATTATGTCGACGATAAAATGGACGTAGTGCGTGATACGTTTTGCGCACAGAACCATTATTTTCGAAATAAAATTGCACTATTTGCAAGCGTTGTTCAGGCGTGAGTCTATTCATGACGAATTGCCAAACCAAACTGAGAATAAATCACTTGACAGCTGTTAAATCGGTCGCCATCTTGAAAAGTAATGCCAACTTAAAGTTCTATACCTCTGTAAAAAACAACCTTTATAAACGAAAAGAAAGAAAGAAATTTTTAGATTCGAATTTAAATTACTAAAATAAAATGCCGTTAGATTATGTGCTCTTTTATTACACACTGCTGTACTTTACACAAAACATTAAACACACACACGTACATACACACGCGACACATACTACAAACATAAACAAAAATCGATCAAGCTGCACTTGAATGTAATTTGACGAATATTTAAAGGGATCATATTGGTAATTAAGTGACATTAATAAAGTCACTCAATTCCCCAATTTGAAGACAATATGATTGGTCAATTCTTCAAGTTGCGACTGTCGAAATTAGAGTAGGTACATGTATGGAATAGGATTAAGCAAGATAGACTCTAAATTAAAGTAAGTTAGAATAATATAGAATATATGTAAATTTTTGTATAAAAAGAGCCCTTTGGCCACAAATAAATTAGATTCTAATGAAGACTCAAATCGGCAACAACTTTTTCTTGGTTTTTATTATCCAATCTCCTTTTGCCCATACTAAAGTAAGATCGGCAATTGTTATAGCGTAACCAACGGCAAACACTGCCGGTTACAAGAATCCTTTTATTTATATCTTTATTATAAAAGCATTTATCCACCACATTATCTCATTCTCATATCTCATTCTTTCTTCTCTAAAAACAATGAGTTTTTATAAAATGCATATCTAATTTAAACATCTTTATTAATTTATGTCATCAGTATTATTTCTCTTCGCAATAATTATATAAGCAATAATATGGAAAAATTAATTGATATTTTTTATATTTATTTTTTTCGCTTTTGTTACAAAAAATTTCTTATTTGTAAAAACAATTGATGTTTCCTACATTTACAGTCAATATATTTTAATTTTATACTAAACCAAAAAAATTTTGGACTTGCAGGAACTATAAGAAAAATAATCATTTTGCACAAAGACCCAATATATTAAAATAAAAGTATATTGGTTAAGCATTACATTTAACCGATTCGACATTAAATGTATCAGTTTCGTTTAGCATTTTCCGTTGATATTTACTCCCATGCACTCATAAGCAAATTTTTCAGTTGAGTTTTGTTTCAGATTCAGCGACTACTTAATCGTTCTTCCAAATGATCTTCTAAACACTCTCTTAAAGTCATGTCGGGAAGTGTGTAAGAGTATTAAGCCCGTGGGAACTTTGCCAAGCAATTCTCATCTTGACATTAGCCTGACAAAACTTGAAGGATATATTCCTAAATACTGTCAGAATTTCCCACATAACTTTGTATCCAGCAGAGGTTGATCCTATTTCGTCATCTAGTTAACTCTGACTGCTTAGACAATGCTACACAAGTCGTGAGTCTTGACTGTGAGATTGTCTACGCCACGTTCTCTGTATTTGCTGTTAAAATTGAATTTATCACATCATTAGAAGCCGTAAGCTACCCCTTGGAAACCTTTTGGTAGTTTCCTAATGGATTCTGAATATTCTATTCTAGGCCAAACACCTACCCGTACTATTACTGTGACTTTGACCCATCCGTTTATTCTCCTCTCTTATGCATAAATCTGCAGTTCACAAATTACTTCATTCACTCTTATTTCTAGTAGTCTGTCTACAAAGCATTTCCCAAAATTGTAGTTTAATGGTATCTAAGAGATTTTTAAGGAGGGCTCCGTCAGGTTACTATGCCCTCTCATGAATGCCATGTTAGATGACGTTTTAAACAATTATTATTACCATAGTCTCTATGGAGCTTGTCTACACTAGCGTATGCTATGTGATTAAACCTAACAGAGCCTCTAACTCCGCCATACGATATGTTCTCTCCATCTCTGTCATACCAATGCATACCAGTCACTAGCATTAATTATATATGTTCTACATAGAAGCATATATGCTAGGCAGTGCTAGTTTTTTTTAACTTATTGTTTTCACCGCTATGTTATCCTGCTGTGAAATTCTTTGTGTCATAGAATTTTTTTTACTTTAATCCATTTATTTTTAAACCTTCCATAAATTGTTAAATAATTATTTTTTTAAGGACACAAAAAAGAGAAAACAGGTTCACCAAATCTAAAAGAAGTAAAATTTTCTAGATACTGGCGGTAGATGGAGGTGCTAATTTTTAGTTATTCCTTTAAGCATAACGTTTAATCAGACACCAAAAGGGACACGTTGGGGAGAAGGTTAATATAAAATAAACACATAAAAATTGGACTTAATTTGGCTTATTATATAAACATTATGTGGTAAAAAAGACCATCTTATTCGCTTGTACTGCTTCCTTTCTGCTTGGTGTTTTGGGACCTTGCCTCTGATTTATTTGTTAGCGAGTGTTCATTTGGCAAATATATTTGTTTTCTTTTTGGTTTATTCAAATTGAATTTTATTTATTATCCTTATTTCTTCTTTTACTCATATTTTGTAGACCTTAGTGCTGGTTGTTTAATGCTAAATACGGCATTGTTATGCTGCGGAGATATTGATTTCTAATTCAATAAATTCATGTGAAGAATGTGCGTTATTTATCAAGTTTGTTCAATATTTACAACACACGAAAGAGTAGTATGCGGCGATTTCCAAAGTGCGGTATAATGCCACATGCCTGACACCGACATAAATATTAACAAATGTAGCAATTGAAAACCACATAGGGATTGCCCTATATTTTATATTAAATATTAATTTACTCCGAAGTCAATGGTTTATTTTAAACACGTTCTAAACTTATCTTATCACAATTATACTGATATAAGCTAGCCTACATCCAACCAGTTTTAATGCGCTACGCATTTATAAATTTAACCATATATATAATTAACCACATGTTCACACAAATTTATCAAAGTCTGCCTTCAAAATACAATTAGGATATCAAAATTCCACTTACAATTTTAATTGCTTCAAGCTGTCTTTAGA
Source organism: Sarcophaga carnaria (assembly GCA_958299815.1). NCBI lineage: Eukaryota > Metazoa > Arthropoda > Insecta > Diptera > Sarcophagidae > Sarcophaga > Sarcophaga carnaria. The sequence goes on from OY283153.1 coordinate 65,715,936, forward strand.
GACATTAAACAATAAATAGCTTTACTTCGTCTATGACAACAATGGGGTCAAAAATTAAAAACATTCGGTTCGGATTATTACAGACTGTACTATCTGATAAGCAGTCGGGATTTATGAAAGCTAGGAGCTGCACTACTGCTTTAGTCAATGTAGTTAATGACCTTAGATTGCAACTAGATGAAAATTAAATAGCGTTTTTAGTTCTTTTGGATCACACCAAGGCTTTTGATACGGCTGATCGCAAAATATTATTGAAAAAGCTACAGACCCTCTTTCATTTTTCTAACTCAGCTTGTAATCTCATACGTTCTTATCTTGTGAACAGATCACAACGAGTTTATCATTTAGATAATCTTGCCATTTGCAAGATCTCGAATTCGCTAAACGTTACAAGAGGTATTCCTCAGGGACCAATATTAGGGCCTTTTTTGTTCTGTATACATTAACGACCTACCTAATGTTTTGGATAATTGTAGCGCACATATGTACGCTGATGACGTTCAGCTTTATAGGAGCACACGTATTGAGAATATCCAACTATGTATAGACTCCATCAACTATGATTTACAAAAAATTGACAACTGGGCTAAGGCCAATGGACTTTGTATAAATCCCTCTAAATCTAAATGTTTATTGCTCTCCAAAACTAAGAGAGCATTTGTTGTGCTGATATTATTATCAGGGGGATTATCATTAATGGTCGGATAACGTGTTCTAACCACATTAACGTCATCGTTGGTAAAGTTTACGGTATGCTTAGAAACTTATTTGCTATTATAGATTCGACTTCCTTTGACATACGTATGCAACTGGCTAAAACGTATTTTATTCCTGTTCTCTTATTCGGATCTGCAATTTTCACAAGCTGTGATACTGATGATAAGCGGAAACTCAACTTGGCTTATAATAATATAGCCAGATATGTAAGGGATGTCCAGACCATATATCACAAGTTTCTTACCAGAAATTTGTAATTAATTTTGATACTCTATTAAATTAAAATTAAATGCCATATTCCATCCTCCATAAGATTATTACTTTAAAACAGCCAATATACTTATTTAGTAGGATTAGATTTGCTAGATCCAACCGCGGTGTGAAAATTATTCAACATAGATATGAGACTCTTTTGTCGCAAAGACAAGTTTTTATATACACCATCAGTCTTTGGAATACTTTACCCAATTATATTCAGAACATACATACATAATTGGTCATTACAACCCTTTAGTCAGGATTACGACCTAGTTTCTCACACCACTCATGTTGTGTGTGTAAATTTTATACATGAGTGGCGGGACCTACAGTTTAAAGTCGACTCCGAACGACAGATTTTTGATAAACTTTTAATGGCAATTTTATTTACTCTCAGAGTTTTTGCCAGAAATCTTATGAGAGGAAGTCACCGAAGAAATACCTTTGTATTTTATTTTGATGTCTGGCCTGGGGCTCGAACCCTGGCTTTTCGTCTAATAAGCCAACACACTACCTACTAGACCACATAGGCAATGCAAATAAGTTCAAAAAGGAGTTATACAATCTGTTTAAGTAATTTATTTTTATATTAAGCATTTATATTAAGCATATTTTGTACATTTTGACTCTTTATTTTTATTAATGATTATTAATGTTTCTAATTTAGGCTTTAAATTTGATTGTATCTCAGTATATGTATATATTTTTTTGTTTGTATCTTTCTTTATACATATGTGCACATACTGTGGTCTGTAATTTGCCTAATTTACTTTTAACATATATTCATTTATAATCCTTATTTATTGTATCGATTGCTATTTCTCGAGATTTTCACACGTTTTTATTCATTTTTATTTATACATTATTTCATTACTTATATAATCAATGATTTGTTATTATTTTTTTCTTTTATGTACTCCCATAATACTTTCATTTATAAGATTATAATCTTGTTGTGCTATGACTAATAATAAATAAATAAATAAATAAAAAAAGACAACAACAATGAAAGTTAGTACTTCCTTCATTATCAACATATAGAAGAAATTCTTTGTATATCTGAATCTGATTGGACATTTTACAGTTATTTTAAGACAAAAGGCTAAGTGTTATATCCTTGGCCCCAGCGCGATAACTATTCAATTGAGAAAATGCGTAGGCATGTGCTAAAAATAAACGTGTTAATTGTTGCTTGTTTGCAAAGCTTTTAGTTCATATGTGCTTAATACGTTTTTTTTTTGAAACAGTAAATTATTAATAATAACAATATTTTTTTTGCTCTTATGTCTTATTTATGGAAAATAAATTCGTGAAAATTGTGCCATAATAATGGAAATCGTTGAGCAAAAGGAAATACTTGGAAACATTTCCTTATATGTATGAATATTGGCACTAATTCTAAATATTATGTTAATGTTCATGACTTAAGCGAATACCTTTCATCTCTACGAAGACTCGAAGCACATGCAAGATTGCTAAATCCATGGTGGATAAAGGTGAACGAACAAACATGATGACGTAACATTTACATTACGGAGGAAAACATGCCCCCATTACGAACAATCGCATATAAAATATCTTGGCATATACCTTCATAGACGTCAGCAATGAAAATTTCAAGAGATGCAAATGTATCTCAAATTGAAGTGAAACTGTATAAAATACATTGGCTTATAGATAGAAACTCATGCCTTAGATTGGATTGTTAACTCTTGCTATAAAACTCACTATTAACTCCAATATGCCTTAGCTACACATACAGAAAAAAATCAGAGGCACCAAAACAAGATCTTACAGTACCTTAGTAAGTATATCAAAGACTCTAATATGCCAACAGTTTATAAAAATTTACAAATTTCAAATAAATACTTGAAGAAGAATTCACTGGCTCATAACATATAGAACTTCCGTGGCTATATCCAATTGAAAAGAGGGAAACTGCAGCTTTGTACAAATACACTCACTTGCAAACAGCATCCTATATGAAACATAAATTTAATCCTGATGTTGATCGGGATTACATTTGAATTTAATTGTATTTCTTCCTAATTTTAAGATTTGATTAATTGTTGTTAAATTAATTTAATTAAAGTCGCCGTAGTCTAGTAGATAGTGTGTTGGCTTATTAGACGTGTGTTCTCGGTTTAACCCACAACTCAGACATCTCCAACAAAACGAAATATGAAAAAATATATTTTTTCGGTGATTTCTTTCAGCAGATTTCTGTCAAAAACTCTGAGAGTAAATAAAATTACTTTGAAGAGTTTTTAAAAAATCTGTCTTTCGGAGTCGACTTTAAACTGTAGATCCCGCCATTCAAGTATGAAATTAACATACACAACTAAAGTGTCGTAATCCTGACTGAAGGGTTGTAATTATGTATGTATGTATGTAATTCAATTTAAAAATTCAGTAAATTAATTCGAATTGGATTCAGTTCTGTAAATTTCAGGTTGAAAAAATTTTTAAATTCATGAATTGGATAAAACTGCAAAAAACAAATTTTTGTTCTGATTTGTTTAAAATTGTTACAACTGAACTTTCATACCGAGTGTAACAATGCTGACAGGCACATTTTGAAATTAAATAAAAAATTGACTATCACCCGGTATATATATGCAGTGGCGAGCATAAGTGGATACACACTATTAACAAAATATTTTAAATCCAATAAGTAACAAATTGTAACTAAAATAATTTCTGACACTGTCTACTAACTAAAACTAAACGAAAACTTTAAAATTTTTTTTTTGCTACAAAACTCTAGTGACTAAGAAAACATTTTAAAAAATTTTTGAAACTCTTTCTTTCAATTTGTGAAAAAAAAATATATAATGAAGCAAATTTAAATTGAAGTTGAACACGACATAGTTGCTCTTTATGAAAACGGATATTCTTCAAGGAAAATTGTTGAAACAGTTGGCGTTTGTAATCGGAGAGTATTTTCAACCATTAAAAAGAAATGTAAAGTTATCCGAATGTCGTGGAGGTCGCCAAAGATCTTTAAATGATGATGGCACTCGACTACTGGAGCGATTGTTGCGAAAATATGGAGTCGGAACTCAGAAACCAGCTGCAAATGTTATAAACAAAAGTGCAGCAGCTAAACAGAAATGAGAAGCGAGCAAAAGAAATTATGGAAAATAACTCTACATTATCGTATATTTGAAGAACTAAAACATAAAGAATTAAAAAATATTTACGGCATTCGATTTTCGTATTCAGATTATCAACAATATTTTTGCTATTTTGGGGCGCTACATTTGGGCGCTTCTTGTGTGGCCATTGAAAATAAGCATTCAAGTGCATGGTTTTTTGAAACTTTCGAAATATCTGTGTCAATGCTACAAATTTTTATTTAAGAATTTCGGGAAAATTAGAACAAACTAATGTCTGCATATTTCTGAATAGCGCTAGTCGTCTTAGAAGATCGCATCCATTTGAGATTGATTTACCAAAGAATACAAACATTTTCAGTTATATCCACACCGACTAAAATATTCTTAAATTTGCAATGACGTATGCCTTCCTTGAAGACAGTTGTACGGAATTTTAAATATTTCTTAAGAAAATTTTTAGAACTGAATTACTTATTACAAGTAAATGGAATTCCAAAGCGTGATGAAATTAGTTATTCTACTTGTTTTAAACTTTTGTTGGAAGTATCATTTCTTTTTTATTGTCATTACTTTTTTCTTTTTGATCAAAATAAATTTTCATAAATAATAATATTTGAATAAGAATTTTTATAAATGAACAGAATTAAATTTATTGCAAAAGTTTGCAACTTTTCACTCCAATTAACGAATGATTAATATTAATAATTAATCGTGAGTTTGCTTAAGCTAAAGTTTTTTAATTAAATTTTAGAAAATTTTTATGTTAATTTAAGTCAATAAATCTTAAAACATGGTAAAAACATAATTTTATTTTTAAGTGCACTTTTTTTGTCGCTTAAAAAAATAAGAGTTGTTGCGGTTATCAAAATATTTGTTTGAATGTTTCCATCGAATGAAGTCGAGAGAACTTGAAAACTCTAATGACACATGATATTCGTAGCCTAATTTATGGATTCAAAAATCACCATTCTCCACTTTCTTCTCAAATCAATCAATAGGCTTTCAAACACATACTATATAACTTGTTCAATACAATGCTTAACTTTCATTCCAGAAGCAGGAAATTAATCCAACCACGTTGTTGAATGTCTGAATGATTCATAGTGTTATTAAGTGGTACTTGAAGTACAAAGGTAAATAATAAGATTTATTTTATGACCGATGTAAATAAAAATTTCTGATTTGGGTGCCCTCCAAGTATAGTGTGATAGTTATGGTTCGATTCCCTATTATCTGTTATACTACACCGAGCACAATATCGACTTTAAATATGATTTGAAATTGTATTGTAAACATACCTGTTAAGTAATGATTAATAATCGTAATGATTAGTAATTTCATTACTTTTATTTCGAATGCTGAAATAATGATTCCAATTACGATTATTTTTGTAAACAAAAAAAAAATAAATAAATAAATACAAATTTCTGATTTATTAAAATTGAAATACTGTTCATTTTATATACTCACTCTGTGTTAGAGGCCGAAAATTATTATTAGCAACGATTTCGACTTTTCGTCTTGCCATTCCTTTTGTAAAAAGCAGATCTAACAAAATTTTTAGATCCAGTTGGTACAGTTTTTACGATATGCGTTTATAAACGTTTATTTTTGTATTGTTATTTCAATAAAAAGGAATACAAACGCTGTTTTAACATAATTTTAGTACGAGTTACAAATATTGGTAGAATTGATTTTTTAAGAATTTTTAAGACAATTTCATTGCAATTATTATTTATATTCGCTGCGACTATGAGTGAACGTATGGTTTTACAATTGCGCCGCCTTGTAACACAAAAGTTCAATCAACATGGCTCAACTGAGCTTTCTAGCACCGCCCCAAATAGTCAATTTTCATTATTAGCAGTCATTTAATCAGAAATCAGCTTCACATCATCGGCCTGTTTCAAATAAGCCCAATTTACAAAATTGGGAAGCAATGATCGTTTGAATTTAGTTACTATACGAACTGTATTTTAAAATAAAAATACATTTATTGTTATTAGTTTTCAAATATTCTCAATAACCAAAAAAAAATAATTAGCGAAGTTGTTTGATTTCAAAGATAGATATATATGTCGTGTAAAACATTTGCTACTCTTAGTCAATATTTATTTACTTACTTTAATTAATCCAGTCTGTTATACAGTGTGGGAATTCTCAAAAAAAAATGTCTTCCTTTTCCAGTCTCTGAAAAAATCATTATACAAAGGTAGAATAAAATGGGGGTTTTCCATTTATATGCTTGATTCGTCCAGAATCTGAACAGTCCCGCTGCATGGATGTAACTGGATGATGTACTAAAGAAGTACAAATATGCTATTAATGACATACAATACAAGTTATCGTGGTCTAGCCACTAGTGTTTAGTGCCGTTGTTGGCAGAATATACGGCATGCTTCGAAATTTATGGGCGGTCATTGATTCAACTCCTCTTGCAATTCGTATGCAACTTGCTAAAACTTATTTAATTCCTGTGCTATTGTATGGGTTCGAAATTTTCGCAAACTACGATAGTAATGACAACCGGAAACTCAACTATGCAAGATATGTCTTTCTTAAAGATCGCCGGGATCATATTTCTCATTTTGCGTACCGGATATTTAGTGTGGAATTTGAAATTTTTTACTGAAAAATAAATGCCTCATTCCAGTCCATAAAATTATTAACAAGGACAGCAGGAATATTTATTAGGCCGGATTGAGTTTGCTAGATCATTCCGGGGCATGAAGATTATTCAACAACGGTAAGGACTCTTCTGTCACAGCGACAGTTTTTTATACACACCACAGGCCTTTGGAATTCCCTACCAAATTACATCCAAAAGTTAGACAATGCAAATGCGTTCAAAAAGGAGTTATTTAAATTGTTCTCTTAATGGAACGTTTTTACGTTATTAGCTTGGTTATTATATCGGTTAAATATTTATTCTTACTTTTTTATACCGATTTTTGTAAATATTCCTTTTTTTATATTTTTATGATTTTTTATCTTTTAACTTTTTTATTTATTTCTGTAGTATTGTTAGTTTTCTAAATTGATTCAAACTATATTTTTACTTAAATTTAATATTTATATTAATTTGTTATTTTTATTTAATTTCTTATATTTAATTAGTGCTATTTTTTAATTCTTCATATCTTATTGATCCTACGCATATCGCTATGACTTATAAGATTAAATCTTGTTGTGTTATGTTAATTATAATAAATAAATTGTAAAAAAATAGGTAAGATGGAATGTACAGCATGTCAGAACCTGAAATATATAGTTGTCACTGCGCGAGATAATTTAGATATAGATTTGTTAACAAGAGAATTAGTCAACTTATCTGAAGGTTTATTCCACTGGACGAGCGGAGGGTATGACTTTTAATCTTATGACTATGGGCCTATGCCCAGACGGAGCACAAGGGGAAACAAAACGAAAATAACTTTAGGAAACGAAAATATATATGAAAAAGGTATGAAACTAATAGACTTCCCCATGGCAAGTAATGTGGTAATCAGGAATACCCAATTTTGCGCATAAAGCGCCATACCTGTCTTCTGATCAATCCCGGTACATCTGGGGAGCTATCGTTATTTAGTCAAAATAAAAATTTGAAATTCAGTTGACAGACCCAAATGCGCAAAGCACTCAATATTCCGAGATCACGACGATATGGTATGGGCAAGAATGTCTTAAAGATACCGCTGCCTATACGGTCTCAAACAATTGTCCACACACCGGACAAGCGGAGACTTTTTACAGTTTTTCGAAAGATATACTTACAATAATTAAAATTTTTTTAAAACTTTTTATTTTATATAAAAAATCAAAAAATTTTTCATAAAGCAATGCAAATTAAAATTTTTATTTTTACAATGGGAATGATGTCCTTTGTTCGCAAAAACTTCTTTTATAGAATTTTTCACGAAAAATGCCAAATTTAATTGATTTAGGGCTATTATTACAACTTGCCGTGAAATAAAGAAATGATTTTAACGGGCAGTTATGTTTGAAATTGCCATATTATTTTCAATATGGCAAATTCAAATATAAACAAAATGAGCAAATACATCAAAAAAAGAAGGCCGCCGTTGCCACTGCGTTTAAAAAAACTTATTCAATTGAGTAATGTTATCGACATTGATCCGGCACTGCCTCATTTTTAATAGAGTTAACTTTATTTTATAATAAGGTTGTAATAACAAAAAGAAGTTAAATCTGACTTTAAAGTTCACTTTAGTTAAAGTTACCTTTAGCTAAACCCAACTTTAACGGCAAGTTGTAATAATGACCCATAATATATTTGATGTGTTGTTTATCAAATATATTTTCTCTTGCATGATGTATGGACAATTATTTGAGCCAATGCAAATGGCGACTCTGTAGTGCAAAATAATGTGAGGCGCTTGTGAAAGGTTCCAGAGGATGTGAAGAAGTCAGCGGTTAAAATAGGAAACAATTGTTAAATGTTAAACACGACCTCAGAGAAGATGATATATTATAGTGTGTTCAATATAGAAAATTAAAAAAGAAAAGATTATGCGTGATATAGCAGTTAATAAATAAATATTTTTATAAAACAGACACATTCAGTTGATATATGCTGCCTTAACAAATACGTATTGAAAAAAAAATTGACGGAAATGGGCCTGACAGCAATTAAGGTAAAACCAAATTCTGGGTTCCAACAAACAGAGTCCATAAAACCCAGTAATTACGCGAATGTTGTTAACAACAATTTTTAGAAAGCGATTGAAATCAATCAATCATCTAAATATGACTTAATTTTAGAGATTAAACGAAAAAAAATGCATGTACATAACTCTTTTTTCTGTTTTAATATGTAGTTTAACGACAAAAATCTCTCTTGATAGATAAAAATCATATCGTAGAGAAATCTAATAAATGACTCTGAGATATGAGGATTTACAGAGACAGACGAAATAGTGCTTAGAGTTCGACAGATAAATTCATCATAAAAAATATTTTGAATATCTTTGCTTTATGCTGACATATGCCTCCTTAGATGCATAAAAATACCACGATAACGTCGGTTTGAATATGCTGTTAGTATGGGTGAAAATGCTACGTCACTGTTTGAAGACGTTCTTTTGTTGAAGAGCGCATGCCATCGAAGCAGTTATTATAGTTACTCAAGTAAAAACCTGGGTTTTATAATGTACCCATTTAAGAAATATGAAAGGATTAATGTAAATAAATTGCATACAGGAATACAAAGTGATAAAAGTAAACCATTACTTCAAAATTGCCTTCCTCGAATTCACAGATAGTGCTCGTTTTTGAAAGGTAAACATGTGATAGACCTGTTTTTCTAAAATTTAGTTAAACATTACAAATACAATTGGTTTAGGGTGCAGAACTTTTAAATTCAGTATAACATCAACACAGTTTAATTACAATGAACTTGTAGTAGATATTTAAATTCAATTACGGAGTTGAACATTGTTTGTACTCTGGTGTGCAGGTGTTTGAGGTATAAAACAATTCATTTTTATTTTAATTTGTATATACACACAGTTACTAAATTATACGTACGATTAAAAAATTGCCGACATTTTTTAACTAATCCGTTTTCGTTGAAAATCTTTATAGTTTCCTTGATGTTAAGACGGTCTTTTGCATTGGTTAAAAAATGTCTGAAATTGAACTGAATTGTGGCCCTGCACAGGCCCACAAAGGTATGCATCCGATTTACAAACTTCTCAAATTTCTGAACCAAAGCTAAAGACCGTCTTAAAATCGAAGGAAGATGTCAGACAATTATAAATATTTTCAAAAAAAACGGATTAGTTAAAAAATTTCTGAAATTTTTTAACCAAGACCGTCTTAAAATCGAGGAAAGTTGTCAGACAATTACAAAGATTTTCAACGAAAACGGATTAATTAAAAAAAAATTTCTGAAATTTGTTATCCGTACGTATACTTCTGTGGCTATGGTACTTATTGGCAAGCAATCGTTTGCTGGTGTAATAAAATATAAACGGGACTCTGTTTTAATAATGATGTCACCGGTGTAGCGATAAGAATTACTGGATATGAAACGGAAGCAGAACTGTTTGCTCAGTAAAGTTTTCTTCTTTCCTCGAAAATTTCTTCTTTTCTTCTTTCGAAAATGTTTGTACACATTTCAACGAAATTTTCTACTTGTAATTGTTTGCCTTCTTTGCCAATGCCGTTATTTTATTTTATTATTTCAATTCCAATTTTCACCTGTAGTTAAGTACTGCTGCCTATTTATTTTGTTTTTTTTTCATTTTTTCTTCTTTTTTTGTCAATGATGGCCAATAAATGCTGTGTCTTTATATGATATATTTGCAGTTATTGCCGTTTCTTCATATTAGAAAAGTTTTACTGAAATGGTTGTTAAGTACATTCCTAAAAACATTTCGGTTGAATTCTTTCAATTCAATATTATTGAATTGCTATGAAGTTTCATTGCTACCGCCATTACGTTTTTGGGCTCCAAGTTATTTCAATAACAGCTGTTAATAATATTATAATGTTGATTTTATTCCATTTCTACCATTTCGAGACTTCAGCTAACAATTCACGTGTCCTATTTCTCTTAAAAATAAAAGAATATAAGAAATAATAATATTAAATTGTTAGCCTGAGAGACCAAATTTTATGGAAGAACTATTCAAATTGACAGAAAATAGTTAAACGTCAAACCCTTTTACAAGAAAAATATTTGCTGTTTTTGTAAAGATGTGTAATGGGAAATATTATGTAATGATAAACGTCATACAACTGGGCGTCATATACCGAACCACATTAACATAAAATAAAATTTTTTGGCAATCTGGTTTTAAACAATATTGGAAATATCCCCTTTAAGGAACAAAAAAAATCCTGAAAATTTTAATTCCAATATGTTTTTGAATAGTTAGTCTATAAGAACACTTTATTATTATTGGATGAAGAAGTACTGCGATCATATGGTCTATTGGCTTCCCCAGACCTTAGAGGGTATCCCTTTCATGCTCTTGTATAGACAGCGCCAGAAAACCGGCTATAAATCTCAGATTATATCATTTCTTACACATGACTCAGATCTCCTTTTATTGTAATTTCTCAACAAAAGTCTTAAATGCCTCAAACCCACTTGGTTTGAGAAGAGTCTTTACCTCTCTATCTTTCTGTTGCTAAGTATGTATATCTTTTCAAACATCCATCTTATTCCACAGAAGAGTTCTCGCTCCATCAACTTCGTAGACGTTCCTCTCTTCGAAAGCTCACCTGCTTGCTCAATTCTTATTGAAATTACAATAACTTTATGCGACAAAAAAACCGGTAAGTGCGATGTGTAAACAAATCACAAGTTCCCATCAAGTTATTAAGGGCAATGTGAAAAACTTGATGTAAACATTCGTGTACGAGTGATTTTGCTTCTCTTTCTAACATATGAATTATTTCGACTGTAAAAATTATATATAACCTGCTCACTCTTTCGCTGTTTTTAAATCACAGTTGACACATCAAAAGTGTTGAAGAAAAGGTCACTGTTGACTAGTCAAACTTGATGCATACTGTTAATTGTTAATACTGTTAATTGTTAGCATTTTGATATCTAAATAATATTTAAAATTGTCGACTTCGTCAAGAGGTGGCTCACAGCCGAATTCATTTGTCGTCACTATTTTGCCACTGGTATGGTTGACACTCCTCCTTCACTTTATCAATCACAGTTCTTGAATGTATCATCAGATTTATTAAATACTGGTCAAATGATTCACACTGCAAAGATGCTTACGTTTCCAAACACTTACTGGTCATTTTACACTGCACTTCGATTTCTTGTTCCATATATTCTTAACCTACAATTTTTTTAAATACTTATCAATTTATTAATGATGACTTTTTTTTATTAATTTTTCCCAAAGTTTAAACATTTTTAACACTTAAAACTTTCATTTTAAAATTTGTCAGAAGTGAAATTTTTTCTTTTGAAAGATATTATCAAAAATATATTTGACGCCATCAAGTCTGATGTATCCAAAGACCAGTCAGTTTACCGTCGCTAATGATGTATCAAAAGACCGGTCATTTTACCGTCACTAATGATGTATAGTTGGAAATGCAACTCTACAGCTGAAAATACTATAAAATGTTATGTACGCATTAGTAAGTGAATCTTGTATGTTTTAGTTTCGATTATTCATTTCTTGTATGGTAGTTACTCGGATGTATATTCATTGTCGTACTGTGTCATTTCTGAAAATAATAAAAGTAATAAAGGATATATTAATTTATGCATCAAGCTTGACTAGTCATTTGATTAGTCAACTGTGACTGATATGTGAATCAACTTTGACTAGACAAGTGTTAACGACAGTGAGTACTATTTATATCATCTGTGATTCAAAATCAGCAAAAGACTGAGCAGGTTACATATACGTCTTCTTATCGAAGGAATTCATATGTTGGAGGGAGATTTAAAACCAAAAGCAACCGAATATTTACCGCAAGTTTTACATATTGCCCTTAGTAACTCCCTACAAGAAATGAACGAAACCTACACATTCAAGATTTACTTACTAATACATACATAACATTTTATAGTTTTTTTTAAGCTGTAGAGTTGCATTTCCGATAATGCATCAAAAGTGACGGTAAAATGACCGGTTATTTGAATATCACACTTGATGGCGTCAAATATTTTATTGGCAATATTTTTCAAAAATTAATTTAAGACAAATTTTTGTGGTTTAGTAAAATGTTTTAGAAGTGTTAAAAAATTAAAACTATGGAAAAAATTTATAAAAAACAGATAATGTTAATAAATTAAAATAAGAAATTAAAAAAAAACTCAGATATAAATAAAATGAAACCAGAAATCAAAGTTCAATATAAAAAAGACCAGTAAGTGTTTGGAAATGTAAGTATTTTTCTGTGTGAATCATATGGCTATTATTTAATATACTATACTAGATCTTTGTAAAACTGGAGCTGTGTGCTTCTACCATATTACTGGCGAGAAAGTGACGGCAAATTAATTTGGTTGTCATTTGACCGTCATTGTTCTGATAGGGTTGACGGGATGTTTCTGATATACAGAATAAAAACATCTGTTCATTCCAAGTATATTAGCTTGCTGTTTTTTTTTCGGTTAACAGAACACTTAAATTTGCGACTTTAACTTAAAGTACACTTTAAAAATATTTGGATTAAAAAATAATTGCACAATTCCTTCGAACAACTTTTTTTGCAGATAAAAATCAAGCGCCCAATATTATTAAAAAATACTCCGTAAGCTTGCGAGTTTTCTAAATTCATATTGTATTCTCAATAAAATGTTTAAACTTGTTGTGTATATTGCATGACTCAATTTTTATCCGGTTCTATTTTTATTTTTTTTAAAACAATTCTTGAAAGTTCTCTTTCATAAAAAGGTTAAGTTGAAAATGTAATAAAAAAAAAAAGATTGAAACTCACAAAGTTGTGCGTTTGTTGTCATCAAACGTGAGCAAAATAAAAGAACTAAATTTGCTTTATTAACCTATAGTGCCAACTGAAAATATTTTAATATGTAAAAATGTGATACTATTAGCTGAGAAATGTTATCAAGAAACCGTTTGGGAACAGGGAAAATGAATAAATTTTTATTTCATTTCTTTACAACCCTTTGCAAAAATATTTGGAAATAATACAAACTGTACTCATTAAGTTCTTTGAGAATTAATTTTTTGATATTTTCAACAGGAGTTAAAAGATCTGAATAGAGCTGGTTTGTATTAAAAACTGTTAACTATAAAATGGTAGATGAGAATAACTCTGAAAAATATCAAAACATTTAATTAGGCGATTATTAGAGCAATCCTTTCAACGCATTTATAGAGTTTTTACAAATTTAAGTGAAATTTAAACGTACTCATACATTAAAAAGATTGTTTGTTTCCTGAAACGAATTTAATTGTTCGGTGGGTGTTGATTCAATTTATAAAGTTTCTAAGGCGTACAATTTTATTGCTTAATCTATTCTCAAAACCGTGTATGTGAACGTATTATAAGTTCCTTTCTTCCATTTGAATTTTACAGCAAACCAATATTTTTTCAGTACTTTTTGTGCCTTGGTTTCTAGTACTTCAAGAGTTGCTGTTTTATCAGTATAAAAGTAATCCAAGTTGTTGTAACTGGAAAGAAAGTTGTTGCCAAATGGATCTTTAAATAAATCGCTTGTTGGGCTTGCTTTATGATTTGTTGCGTCATCTTGTTAGAGCAAAATGCTGTTGAAGGTTAGCTAATTAAATCTTAGAAACAAAAATTCGGTCAAAATTACCGCAAAAACGAATTACATTTTATTATTCACTGGACCTATTAATGGAAAAAGTGTTTTATAGCCTTCTCAAGTAGAATTTATTTTTTCAAAGTAAATTACCGTAACTTGAAAACGGGCCTTAAACTATTCATAGCGACCAAAACCACATCTTACTCAATACAAATGTCAACCCTCCACTGTCAACATTATCGATATCGTTCTTATGTTCTTATGCAGATAAAAAAACGCCCGATGGAAACTGAATAAATTATGGTAAACAAAAAATTATAGGAAGTCGTCGTAGTCTAGCAGGTAGTTTGTTGGCTTATTAGACGTGAGGCCACTGTTCAAACTCATTGTCAGATATCTCCAACAAAATGAAATCTGTAAAAATATTTCTTCGGCGACTTCCTCTCAGCAGATTTCTGGCAAAAACTCTGAGATTAAATAAAATAGCCATGAAAATCCTCAAAAAATCTTTCCTTCGGAGTCATCTTTAAACTATAGGTCTCTCCACTTATGTATAAAAGTAACACACAACACATTAGTAGTGTGAGAAGCTTCATCGTAAACCTGACTGAAGCGTTGTAATGACCAATTGTTTAATGTATGCATGGAAACAAAAAATTGATCAGTATTACTAGAAAATAATCACAACAGTGTGCCCTGGTAGTCTAGTAGGTAGTCTAGCGTGATGGTCTAGCGTGAGGGTCGTCGGTTCGATTCCCACCAGAGACTCTGGTCTGTGACAATATACCGAGCATATGGTCAAAGTTACACAGCTCGTATATAATTAGTATATAATTTGTAATTGTATTGTAATTAATAAATAATTAAATAAATAATCACAACAATAACGAAAGCAATATTAACTACTAAGGAGTTTTATTTTATCAATTATAGTATTATTTGCTTTCTAAAGTGTATAATGATGATGTAAGAACCTCTTTAATTCAAGTTTACATTTTATGTACCATGAGTACATACAAAATATAGGGCATATCGCGTGAATATGTATGAGCCTGCCCTCAGTCATTGTCTTCAGCTCTACCGAGAACTTGCCAGATACATAGAATTTTTCGGATATATTTATTTATAAAAGCTTTCACCTTTTAGATGTATCGAGAGGTAGCTATTCATGTTTTAGATAAAGATTAACATGCTGTGAAAATAAAATTAAGTTCCATACAAGCCTTAGTCGATCGAATGTTTGACTTGCTTTTTAACAAGTGTTCTACATTAACATTCGCTATCCGACTGCCATTTGTGTTAAAGAAATCTTAAATTGAGTTGCTTTGGTCAACTTAAAATAATCCGAATGCATTGCTTGTTGAATTATTGGACTTCTGATAAAAGCAAGAAAGTATTTACTAAAGGTGTGCACAAGACATTAAAAATTTTACAGTATTGTATTTTTCTCATGAGCGAATATTTACTGTAGCTGCAAATATAAATAAGAGTGAAGCATAGATAGAGAACAAAAAAACAACTGCACTCATAAACCATTGTACAACAATACAAAAGAGAGTTGTGTGAAGAGTACAGCAACAATATTGTACACTTCATAGTGTCACAACGTGCATTTCTTTTTGCAGTAAGTGGGAGAGAAAAAATGTTTTTTTTGCTTTTTTTTCAGAATAAAGAAAGAGTATTTATTCAATAGCAGACGTCGGCACCAATAGCCCCGGGGGCCGAACATCTTCGGCTTTTTAGACACATAGGCCAAGAACATCAACGAATATTAACATAGCAATTTGAAGAGAGATTGTTGTTGGAAGAGTTCATGGCAGAAGCAAAGAATGTATAGAAACACTTATGTACGCATATTTTTCAACGTTGACACTACTGAAATTCATTTGACAATACTGAAAATTTAGTTTCAGTAGTGAAATATGCTCTTACAACACAAAGCATATATCCATTACTTCACAGATAAATGAGTGCTGTTGTATACTTTGAATAAAAGAGAAATACACATTTCAGTGTACTCGTATAATCAAGATCAACAAAAAAGAGAACAATTCAGTATTGCATTTAGTGAAGGCTAAGCTAGCAAGATGTCTTGTGCACACGTCTAGTATTTACCCTTGCAGGTCTATATGCAACTAAAATGTTATTTCGTCTTTGTAAAGAATCAATAAAATCAGAAACTAATAGCAAAAGCTGTCTGTTTTAAAATACCACTAAAATAACGATTGCAAATATTGTTTACGCTGACACACTTGCTTCATCAATAAATAAATATTAAATATGCAATTAATATCCAAAATAGTAATTAAATATATATTATATATATATATATATATATACAATATATATATACAATATTTATTTTTTCTGCAAAATGTAACGAAATTATTTCGATATATTCATGCCGCTTTTAACCATTCCCGCTTATAAGCTCGAAAGGTTATATTTCGCACTTTAAATTTACTTTAAAAAAATCGTTTATATTCAGTCGCCTTGTGACAACTTTCTCCCCAATATTTGTCCTGTTCACTGGATCCCGCGTTCGTACGATTGAACGTTACTGGATTTATTTTTATGGGGATATGTTAAATCATTGAATTATGCTGATAAAAGAGTTATTGCATAGCAGAAAAAGTAGTAAAAAAATTTAACAGCGTAATGCAATTCCATAGAATGCTATGGTTTCATTCTCCTCGAGGCTACACATTGTCACATCCAGAAAACATAAAGAAATGATGCATCACAATCTGAGATAATTGATTCCTAATAGAAAACTTACAATCCATCAATGTCCGCCTTACGTAAATTGTAAAGCTCTTCTTCAGTTACACTGGCATGTTGCAGGTCTCAGCCGATACAACGATCAGACTGATTAATGCTAAAATAGGACTGTTAACTATGCATATAAAGTCTTCTGTGGATCCCTCTCCTTCTCCAATTTCTTCGAAGTGATCCCAATAGCGTCCAACAAATTACAACTTTTTTCACCACACTGAATTATAGAAGAGAATTAAAGCTCTCTTCGACCAGCCGGCATTCCATCGAACAAGAAGCCAGTGTTGTCAATGAGATAAATAGAATTCTATTAGCTTGAATGATACGTGCCTATTTGATCTCAGATAAGGACTTCAAAACAAGAATTCGCCGCCTATAAGCACTGACCTGTAAGCATTTCTTATGACCGGGGAATATTATATTTGGTTTTCCTAATCCGGTATGTGCAGTAAGCTAAATGTAAAAAACAACGATGACATCAAATGCGAAACTCTTTCCTAAAAATTTTCTTGTTTATACCCTCATTTAAGTGTATTTGTATGCTAAGTTAACTTGTCATGTTGTACTCAATTTCAGAAGATCAAGAATTCTCGACCTGTGCAAAATTCACAAAATAAAAAAATAAATTTGGAATTCATATATATGTATGTATGTATATTTGAAATCAAAGCATTAAGAATAGAAATTAGAGAACTGAACTGCGTATATTATTATGCCTGAACACTTAAAATATGGTACTCAATAAACCGAATATTGACTCAATAAAAGTGCATATCAGAACATAGTATAAAGTAATTTCGATGTTGTTTTGTTGCTGTTATTAGTATCGTTTTTACTTTTTTTTTCTCACAGATCTAGAAATGAAGATGCTTATAGAAATAAAATATGTGTTAATACTTTGTTCCTTACCAAGTAACTGCTTATGAGTTCACAATTGAAGAATATACGTAATTTTTGTACGTTGGTTTACTCAGCCCTCCACTATCAGTTGCGGGGTTTTACAGCTTGTCTCCATTTCTATTGTTTTTCTTTCGTGTTCTACTTTTTTTTAATAATTTTTCATTTCATTTATTTTGTTTTCCATTCTTTTTGTGTTCAACGTAAATATAAGAAAACCATCCCTAGAGCATAGTATAACAAGCTGACAACTTCCGTTGAGTATTTTAAATGTACGTGTTTTGATATAATATTCTAGTATGTGCTCTCATTGTTATTGTATTTGTTCGTCTTCCTGTGAATTTTGATTACAAACAAAACAACTTTTTAAGAAAATCTACAATATTTTCCAATAAAATTTTTAACGTTGCCAACAAAAACTCAGAAAATTTAAGTAGAGATTTAAGGAGAAATTTACGACAATATCTTCCAAGTGATATCTGAATAATACCTCAAGAAATGGTGTAACTTTTAAAGGGTCACTAGTTAGATCCCATACTTATAACGTCTTTAGAAAAACTTTTATTATATGTAAGCATCGGTTGAAAAGAAGTTGCAAGTTCAGCAAACTCCTTAAGGTTCCCAAGGTTGATAATAGAAACAACTATATCTACTAGTGTTTTCAAGTGCATATTTGTCGAGTACTAAACTCTGAGGTATTTTATTAGGGTTTAGTCGATTAATGATCGTTTAAAAACGCAACAATAGCAGGCACGTGGTTCAAAATGTATGCACACTAGCTGTAACCTGCGCGTGTTGCTGCGCCACCAACTAAAATAAATATGAAGGAAAGACATTAAATTTGAAGGAAGACAATTAGTTTTGAATCATTTTATTGATCTTGTTTCTCGTTGTCCTGATGATTCAGATGAACTGGCCTGAGTAGTACGCATTCGATCAGTTTTTAATCTCACTTCTCGTTGTTCAAGTAGTTCAAGCGAACGGGTCTCAGCGGCATGTACTCGAAGATTTTCCAGTCTCAATGCTCGTCTGATTCTGAGGCTCGTAAGAAAAGAGCATTCTTCCGTGCTTGAGGTGTAGGTCGACCAATTATTTGTAATTCATTTTAAATAATTTTCAGTGACGCCATCGATCGGAAATTAATCGCGCAAACCCCCGTCGATTCATGCACAACAACTTTGTTAAAGAATGCACAGTTTACGATTTAAGTCATTTTAAGTAATTTTCAGTGGCACCACCTGTCGGAAATTGGTCATGTCAACTTAGAAACCTTCGTCGGCTCATGCGCAACAACTTTGCTAAAGATCATAACATGATCAAATGCATAGTTTACGATTCTATAAGGTACATACAAACAAACATTCATTTTTATATATATAGACATTTTGTTCATAGATACGTCAAAGTCGTCTATACAGAATTTGAGGACTCTAGCTGTTGCAGTTTATGAGATATGCGACATTAAATACTTATTGGGTATGTGGGCGTGGCACCTCGCCTACTTGAAAATTTAAAATAAAAAGTAGCCTATAGTAGCCTTCCAGACATACAGGAAGGTACTGTTAAAATTTCAAGAAAATCGGTAAAGCCGTTTAGCCGTCTATAGACTTCAAACAACAATTGAAAAATTGTTGGGATCAATATGCTGAGAAGTTTGATGCAATATCTGGAATGCAAGTGGACAACCTACGGGTAGGTGAGTTTTACGGTTAAAAATTGAACTGATTTCAAAGTATCTCTGGATTCATCATCAGACAACTCGCGAACTATTTTTGCGCTCATACTACAAACGATGGCATCGCCCCTCACGCATATGAGGACAAGTAAACATATTAACTTGCTTAAATATACAAAATATATTAGCCTGAAGAATTCAATACGGCTCAACTTCCATACATTTACTGTATTGATGTTGAAAGGCTTGTAGAGAGTGACAAGAGAGCAGATTACCCCAACAAAAAATCATTCTTAATGAATTTGCGAAACAGTTCAGAGAACACATTGTGGCATGCTATCGGGAAACTTATACGACCTGTCATATTCAAGCCCCCTTTACGAAATGCAACTCATGGTTGGGTGAGAGATGATGCTTAAAAAGGTAATATATTCGTCAAGCATCTGAAAACGGTCTTAATTTCTCACTTAAGTAACAACACGAAAAATTTGCATCCTCTGCTAGTGTACCTCCTCTACCTATCGCCGAACTCAATCCGTAATGCCGTTATTATAGACAAAGCTGGTAATAAAATGCTTATTGAACTGCCTCGTAGAGCATCTAAAACTCTGCCTAAATCTTTATTGCAATTTTGCGTGTGTAATATTATCATCAACAATGGAACGTTGCACTAGTTAAAACGATACCTTATGCTGTAAACAATTTGTTTTTATTTTTAAGATTTGAACAATTATTGTTATTTCAATAAGTATTTAAAATTCAATAAAAAGATTGTTTAAACTACAACAGGTGTCAAATTAAATTATAATTTCAGTTTGTGTGAAAATGCATTAACATTTGGAATCACAAAAAAATCAGTTTCGAAAAAAATGTGAGTTAGGGCCTTTCTAAATGAGACCAACGATATGTAAAGTTCATAAGCAGGATGATGGGCTTTATACCATTTATTATAATTTATTTAATATTGGTTAAACTGTTAACCGTACTTCATTCTTGTCTTGCCTTCGTTCCACTTAAATGTGTATATTATTCCTTAACCTTTATATTTTTAAGTTAATACATACATACCTCGCTTTCCGTCGTTTCGTTTTGCTTTTTTTGTAAGTTGCGTCGTTGCTGAATTAGTACTAATTTTCACTGTGCGTCGTTATATTTTCGAAGGGTTCGATTTTTAATTTTTATTTTAAAATTTTTTGAAATTTCCTTTCTTTCTTCTAAGAGATGGCACGACTTTTGTTTCTAATTGGCTTAGCCCTTTCTTACTGAAAATAAAACAGTTTTATTTTTTGATTTTGTGGACATATAAAAAGGCAAGACAAAGCAGACAACCAGTAGTAAGAATTCAGTCAGCCTTGTGTGAAGACGCGTTGCGTGTGAAGAAAACCGTCGTGGTTAAAAAACCGCTGCTATACAGATCTAACGAACAAGTGTTGTTGTATATAAAAAGGTTGTAAGCAAAGAATAATAACGAGTAAAACAAATTATTGTTGTATCATCAAGTTGTATACAGTGGCACACAAAGGTAGTGCGAGCAATAAAGAATTTAATTGGAACTAAACACAAATTTATTTTTATTTTGTTTGCAATCAACGAACTCATATTCTAAAAATTTTTAAAAACGTAAGAACTTAACAATATTTTTTGTAGTTTGAAGTCTTGCAAAAAATCTTTAAAAATGATTGAGATTTTTAAAATTCATACCAAAAAATGTTGTGGTTTTACACGGGGTAAGCCTAAAATTTTATATTTTTATTATTGTTAGAGAAGCGATATTGAGAAAGGTAACTTATTTGTTGAGCAACTGCGAACCCTCTTCACACCAATTTTCGGTAACGACTAATGACAGATATTATTGTTTCAAATTAAATTACACTACGAAGAAACAGCATTTCCGGGAAGTACAGTTTAGTTTAGTAGTTTTTTTCGAAGAAACTTTACTTTTGAGGCACGGTTTACTTGTGGAACAATAATATGAAAATTTTTTATCAAAAACACAGTGTATGTATGATTTGCGCATTTCATAACTGGTGATTTTGATTTCAATGACAAAGAGTGTCCGGGCAGACTACAAACTGGTACAATTATTCAATCAGAATTCGTATAAGACGCAAGAAGAGCATTCAAAATTGAGAGAAGTTTAAAGAGGATTTTGTGTGCCAGAAATGAAGTTTAATCGATTTAATAAGAAGTTATTTTTGCATCGAATTATCACTGGCGATGAAAAATTTATTCATTACGGCAATGCCAATCGGAATAAATCATATTTGAAGTACGGGCAAAGAATAAAATATCGTATATTTTGTTCTACAAAATATAGTAGAACATTCATTTCGCCAAGATAATGTTCAGGATTTGGTAGGATCAGATGTGTGTAATCCATTAAGAGCTGTTAAACCCATGCTAAAAAAGAGCTGTATAGACAACAATTAATTCGTTTGAGGGATACATTGTTCGGCAAAAGACATAAATATGCAACCAGACACGAGGCCGTAATAATTCATCATAACAAAATACGGCCAAATATCGCGACCTTGATCAAAAAAATTATTTCCATAGAAAAATAATATTAATAAATACTTTAAACAAACAAAAAAAAATAATATAAATAGGATTAGTATCAATCAGTGCTTAGATGTGTTCAGTTTTTTAAATATTTAGTTTTTTCTTTTCTACATTTATTGTGTTTTTATGTAATCCAAGATTTGTGATAAAGGATAGAATATTATCGCGAAAGCCAAAAAATAAAAAACTAAAAAAACTAGGCATGATTGTAAACTAGATGCCGCCGTTGGATAAGGGAGCTCCTGAGGTAAACGAAATTTTACTTGTAGATACGAATTGTTATACAGAATTTATTTCTACTTCACAAATTGAGGCGGTAGGATACGAAATATATGTATTTCTGTTTAGTTTTAAGTTAGCATTAAGGAAATGTGGGATAAAATAAGTATGCGTATAATGTGGAAAGAAAGAAAATATCTAATCACTATGTATCACTCTAGTGCGGGTGAGGTTAATAAAGAAAAATAAATAAAAGTGTGTGCGTGTTAGTTTAGGTCATAAACTACTTGACTTTATGAATAGCGCAGTTGAAGACATTGGTTGGGAGTGCTAGTGGCCACCAAAAGTATAACCATGTTCTGCTTTGTGTTTAGTATTAATATGTCATAGAAATGCTATTACAGTGCTGTTGACAACAATTCTGAAATTCTGAAAAAGAATCCGCTACAGACAAAGCCATACCCATAGCGCAGCATAAAAAGCTATCCGATAATGTCACCAATAACACTGTGCCACAAAATAAAAGAAAATGAAATAATGACGTAGTGTAGTAGTTTGAGAACTCCAAATTATATTTTTTTTTGTATTTCTTGAACCCTCCAAACTTATTTTATTTGACAAAAACTGATTGCTAGAATATAAAAACTCAAACATTCATAGTAACAAACTTTAACTAAAAATTATTAAATAAGTTTGAGCGACTACTAGAACTCTGTTAATGTCTGCGCTAAGCGAAATAATAATATTTGTGAAAAATGCAAATCTTAACCGACTTCTAGTAGCCTTTCAAGCGTGAAAATTGCAAATTTTTCAATAAACAATTAAGATTCATCAAATATTTTTAACTTAAAGTTAATTTGATAAGATGACATACGTATATAAAATATATAACACTACTATTTAAATAATAACTACGATCATTTTTGTCCGATTTTATTAAACGAAGTTTCTTCACAGGAAAATGCACTTCTAGTCTACAAAACCCCCAACCTACACTATTTCATTAGCTGGGTATAATTCATTTGATTTTTTTGAGACTCTTATCCGCTTTTAAACTAAGATACGATTTTAAGCGCAATCGAATTCATTTAAAAAGAAGTAAGCCTTCTCCTATTGCAATGTCACTGACAAACAAAAGATTTCTTATTTCTTACTCTAAACAAACTTTTACAATACCTAAATTTAAATTTTGCGTCGTGGTTACATTCCAAAAACACGACGCAAATTGTAAGGACCAAAGTGAATTATGATTTTCTATACCAAACAAGGTAAAGATCGAAGATAGGTCCAGGTCTTACGAAAATACTACTTTTTAAAAAGAAAATGAACAAAATAAAAATTTTTAAAGACAAAATAATATAAAATTTTATCACATACAAAAGCAAAAAAAGAAAATTCATATAAACTAGAATAAAAAATGCACTTAATTTATAACACAATAATTGAAACTGAACTCTAAAATTAGAAAAACAAGGTGAAAACTGTATTACTTTCAGTTAGAAAAGGAACCCCAAGAAAGAAAATCTTAAAACTAAAAAGAAAATTTTAATACTAAAAGGAAAACCTTAAAACTAAAAAGAAAAATGTGTGTACAGTGGTGGCCTTATAATTAGAAACGACTTAGCAACATGTATGTTTGTTAATTTGTTTTACAGTTTTCATTGTGTACCTGGCATCAAAGGCTTTGCTTGGAGGACGTCTTACATACGTTTTTCCATCAGATTGGTACAAATTAAACTTAGATTCGTCACTCCAGAGAACTCTGTTCCAGACACATCGTTTCTAATTATAAGGCCACCACTGTATTTATTTAGCCATCGCCAAATACAATAAAATATTCAAAAATAAAGTATTCATCTCCCTCATCTTCGGCCGAGCGCAAGAGTATCCTTCCTTTTTAATCGAATATGGCCAGTGTGACGTAAAATACCACGGACTAGTGGATTTATGTGGCCATCTAGGTTAGTTTTTGATATACCAAGGGGCAGCAGTGATCATTCGTAAAATTTTATTTTGACGCCTCTGAATTTTCTCTACGTTTAATATAGCTGTACTCCATAACATCAAATGGGTTATAATATTGATTTGTATATAAGGAGTTTACAATCTAATTTAAGTGATGAATTTCGACTAGTTAACCAATTTATTTGAGCAGTGTTCATATTTAAACTCAATATGCAATTTCCACGTTAAACGACGATCAAGATGTATACTCAAGTACTTTACATGAGTGCTTTGTGGTATTGCAGTATTATTCGGTATATGGTATTCGGAGAGATACTTTAAAAAGCTCGTTGTATTTTTCAGGAAAAATGATACTGCAGTTCTCATCCTGGTATAAATAAAGATTTATCTACGTTTTTTAATAAAATCAATTGTAAAATTTGTATTTATTCCTGGTGTTGATCGGGTCTAAGGGATTTATTGTTAGCTTTAACACGATTCAATAAATAATGAAATGAAAATAGAAATACCAAAAAAATAATTTAAAGCTTTAGAAAGAACATCTGAAACAAAATCCACATTTCTCACTCTAAGAACAAAAATTTACAAGTTTTGCACAACTTCCATGTACATATGTGTGTATGGATTTGTTTAGCTTTGGACATGTGTGTTTATGTGAAGTTTTTGTTTGTTTACAAATAATGAAATTAAATATTTATTGTAGTCAAAAGCATTTAAAAAAATA
Organism: Sarcophaga carnaria; assembly: GCA_958299815.1. Classification (NCBI taxonomy): domain Eukaryota; kingdom Metazoa; phylum Arthropoda; class Insecta; order Diptera; family Sarcophagidae; genus Sarcophaga; species Sarcophaga carnaria. Next base: position 65,741,087 of record OY283153.1, read on the forward strand.
ACTCAAAAAACATAAAAAACTGATAAAACTTAAATAAAAAATATTAAAATATGTTAAAAAATTAAGTAAAAAATTTAAATGCAATAATTGCAGAATCATAAATCAAATATACAAATCAAAAGCAAACACTAAATATTTGCTTTGAATTATTGCCAATAAAAGTTGTCCAGCTGAGATATTAAATGACAGAAAAAGCATATTTTGTTTGTTTGTTTGTCTGTTTGAAAAGTATTAAATAAAAAACTATTATTTTTTGTGTCTAATTGTAATCTAAAGGTATGTGCAGATTGGGCAATATTTCACAAAAAACATGAAATATTTCTTTGCTGGGTTCGATTCCCACCAGAGACTCTGGTCTGTGACACTACACCGAGCATATAGTCACGTCACTCCGCTCGTATATATAAGTAAAATATAATTTGTAATTGTATTGTAAATAAATAAATAAAAAAATATTTCTTTGCTGTAGTCTGAATACAAAATATTTTTAAAAGGTAAACCAAATATCAGGTGATTTTGACGAAATAAAATTATATGTTATCAAGAAGTCGCCGTAGTATAGTAGGTAGTATGTTGGCTTATTAGATGCAAAGCCATGATTCAAACCCCAGGCCAGACATCAAACAAAATACAAAAACTATTACTTCAGCGACTTCCTCTCAGCAGATTTCTGGCAAAAACTCTGAGAGTAAATAAAATCGCCATGAAAAGTTTCAACTTTAAACTGTACGTCCCACCACTCATGTATAAAATTAACACACACAACATAAGTTGTGTGAGAAACTAGGTTGTGATCCTGACTGAAGTGTAGTAATGACCAATTATGTATGTAACAAGCAAATATTTGTCTAATATGAACAGAATGTGAACGCGGAATGACGATTATTCGTTTAATTTTTCGAAAATATATATTTGATCTTACAAAAAAATAAATCCGGGTTATGATTTAAACTTTTGAAATTTTAATGCCGTATAAAGTCGGCTAATATTCAATGGTAATTAAAAATATATCCTCTTCTAAACAAAAAGAAAACATGCTGATATAATAATGTGTGCTTGCCATGTTTTGGACAAATAATAATTCATTTTAGAGTTTAAAGCAGACCCACTGGACTCAAAATTGTCCTATAACCAGAACATATTGCACAAATTAAAGATCGTTTCGTCTACCTTATAGTCACTCAGGTGAAAAAATTTTGTTGAATATAAAGGGTGGTCCAATTAAAAGTTTAAATTTAAAAACACAGTGAAACACAAACGGTTTTGAATTTTTCCAATTTAATGTTTTTGTTGTGAAGTACAAATGTTCCGGTTAGAAATTAAATATTATTTCATTCATATGGCTGCCGCGGCTGGCCTCACATTACCCCATTCGATCGGACCAATTTTCACACACTTTTACTAATGTATAGGGTCTTATCTCGGCAATGGCATCACAAATGTTGGCCTTCAAATGCTCAATTGTCTCTGGTTTGTCGGCATAACAATTTTCTTTAACGGCACCCCACGGAAAATAGTCCAACGTTGTCAAATCGCAGCTTATTGCCGACTAATTAAAATCACCATTTCGGCTAATTAAGCGACCATCAAACATATGACGCAATAAATCGATAGTGGCAGGAGATGTGTGGCAATTTGCACCATCCGAACATCGTTCACATCAAAAATAAAAAGAGCGGGTACACAAAAATCGGTTATCATTGTGCGATATTTTTTTTTATTTTTAAAGAAATATGGGCCAATGATGACTCCGCTTCACAAGCCGCACCAAACAGTCACTCGTTAGGGATGGATTGGAGCCTGTCAGACCACGATGAAAATGAGCTTCATCCGAAGCAAAATCGACATCATCGTGCAGTTTCTCGATGGCCCATCTACTGAAGCGAAAACGAAGTGGATGGTCACGCGGTTTCAACTCCTGAACCAATTGAGCTTTGTAAGGCCTCATACCGAGATCTCAAAATTCGACGTAAACTGGTGGGTGAAATGTTAAATTCTTGAGAACGATGATGAGTTGATGTTGATGGATTTTCATGCTTGCTCTTAGCCATAGCCTCGATATTTTCGGGTTGTCGCACTGTACGAGCTTGCTCACGTCTTAGCGCATCAACAATGAAACCATTTTCACGAACTTTAACAATAAACTTGCGTTTACCGGGCACTGTTGCGACCAAATTTTGTTCGACATATTCGTGCAATTTACGACGAATTGTCTTTGTTTTGAAAATAAATTTTCAATAAATCCCAACGTTGCTTAACCGTTCATCAATTCATTACGTTCAGTGGATGTAATATAATCAATTTTGTGACAGAATAGAATGGCATTCAAATTTAAACCGATAGGTGGCCCACCAGTATATACATATCAATAATGATTAATATTTCTAAGAGGAGTAACAAAGTCGCCATAGTCTAGCAACTAGTGTACTAATTAAACACGAGACCGTGGCTTAACCCCCAAATCAGATATGTATATCTTCGGCGACTTCCTCTCAGCATAAACTCTAAGAGTAAATAAAATTGCCATGGAAAGTTTCTCAAAAATGTGTCATTCGTATGTAAGGGTATTAACGAAATTACCTTAAAATTAGCAACTATCGCAGAATAATATCATTTTAATTGTACAAAATAAAGCCTTTAAATAAAAAAAAGGAATTGATTTATTTTTTCTGTTTATTCGATAATGATGAAATCACACGTTAACCATCTTTCTATGGAAATATAAAAATGTTTTTCTAAAAAATGATTTAATTGCTTAAAATTTCAAATACAAAAGCATTCTTTGCAAATTAAAAAAAAGGTTTCTAAAATGGAAAATTAAACAATTCAACCATAACGAAATAACTGTAGCAATTTGTGTATTAATTGAAATTTACAATGTTTTTGTGATGACTTTGATGATGATGATAATTATTGAAAATATTTATGGTTCGTTAGCATTTTGAAATTTTAATAAACTTCATTGAATTATTATGACAAACAAAAAGACATAAACAATCAAATCTAGTTAACTTCAGTGAAGAGGCGAATACTCTTATATTTTTGTATCATTATTGGTTTTTAAATTTTTGCTCTCTGAATAATATCTTCAATGTATTCATTTATATATATGACATATATATGTAAAACCAAAGAATATGGATATAAAGAATGCGCATCATGTAGAAGTAAAATTTCTTATGGCGAGTCGCAACCAGTGTTGCCATAACGGCATTTAAAGTGCAATTCTAGCACTTTTTTTTCGTCTGCTGCACTTTTTTTTTTTAAAAAGATGCTAGATGCTTTTTAGCACTTTTTTGCCATTTTCTGTATTTTTTTAGCACTAAAAGTGCATTTTATATATATATATATTATATTATTTATATTATTTTTTATTTATTTTGTATTGCATTCTAATTCATATTTCAAATTATTTTTTATTAATGCAATAATAGTCTTTTTTTAATTTAAATTAATTCTTAAAATTTATATTTATTTTTGAATGTTTTCAAAAAAGAAAAAACAAATACAAAAAATTTAATATATTTTTTCTTCAATCAAATGTAATAAATATTTTTTTAAAACATTTTTTTTTCATATTCTTTACAATCTATTCTTTTACAATCTATCCCATTGGGGATAATAAGCAAATTTGATACTGTAATATATACAAGTAAATGTTGCACTCCATTGAGAACAACATCATTTTAACAATAAATTTTTATAGTATTGTAATTATTTTTAAAACTATCTTACATATAATTAAATGTATATATACATTTAAAAAAAAACAATAACAATTATCGAAATGGTAAATCAAGTATATGATAACGTTTAAGTCTTCTCAGTCCTTCAGTTTCGTCTAGTAGAGATATCGCTAGTGGGTTGGAGTGGTTGCTTAATCTGTTAAGATAGTTTTCGCTATATTTCTTTATTTCGTCTTTAATTGTTGGCATGTGTAAGTCATTATGAATAGTTTTATTTGAAATAATTAAATAATAATTATTAAATAATAATTAATATAAGAAGCATTAACAATTAGCCTCAATGTCTTATTTTGATACCGTTGAAGAATTTCTACATTGGAGTTACTGGCAGTTCCCACAATTGTATGCCATAAGTCCACACCGGTTTAAGTATTGTTTTATATATTATTAATTTTGTTTCAATGCTTACTTCAGATGTAGGCTGAAGAAGCCAAGAAGCGTTTGGTTTTTATATTAAGATGTTTTTTTTTGCCTTAATGTGAGGCTTCCATGTAAGCTTTTTGTCAATAAGAAGACCAAGATATTTCACACTGTCTCTTTTGGGAATTGTGTTGCCATTAAGGAATAATTGTGGGCAATTCCTTTTCGTAACGTAAACACAACATGTGCAGATTTTTCGGTATTCACTTTGATATTTCATTGAGATAACCAAAGCTCAATTCGGTTTAGTTCATTTTGAATTAGATTTGATGCATTTGTTGGACAAGAACTCGATGCTAATATTGCAGTGTCATCGCTTAAGTTGCAAGTAAAACGTTATCTGTTAAAGGTATATCTGAAGTAAATATCGTATAGAGGGTTGGTCCCAGAACACTGCCTTGCGGAACACCTGCTTTTATATCGTATATGTTGGCAAAATCATCGTTCACTTTAACGTAAAAACTTCGATCGTCTAAATATGATCTAAGCAGTAAATAATAGGGAGTTGGTAGCAACTTTTTGAGTTTAAAGAGCAAACCAATATGCCAGACTTTGTCGAATGCTTGCTGAACATCCAAAAAGACACCAAAACAATATCCTTTCCTTTCCAAGGTATTTCTGATAAAAGCCACAATACGATGGCATTGTTCTGGAGTGCCATGTTTATGCCTAAAACCAAATTGGTGTTCAGGAATAATATTAAATTTGTCAAGAATTGGTGACATTCTACTTATAAATATTCTTTCAAAAATTTTGGAGAATGTAGCCAGCAAATTAATAGGCCTATAGGAAAATAAATAATTTTTTATTCCATATACTTGATTAAATCAATCTAAATTCATATTTATTAAACCAAGATAATTTTTTTTTTAAATTTCGAATAATTTTAATAAAATTAAATTAAAAAAAATTTATAATGAAAAACGCTGTTCATATTGTAGTTTTTTTTTAATGACCGGTTTTAAAGTTTTGGCACTTTTTTATTCAGGATTGCACTTTTTGACAAACTTTTTGCACTTTTTCCAAACCGGCTTCTGGCAACACTGGTCGCAACATCACGACCCGCTCTCATCAAATTTTTTTTAAAAATCATTTCTGGGTGAGGGGAGAGGAAGACAGAAGAAAAATGAACACAAACAAAGAGCGTAACAATGTGTTGTTCTCACCGTACGTATGTACACGTGTATTCTTCTGTTTTTTGATTTAGTTGTCGATCAGACTGCGACATGAATACATGTGCTGCGGATGCTTTATCATTTTACTTCAGAATAACACTCGAAGAATATTTTATGTTAAAAATGTTCTATGTCATTAGCTGGGCGTATTTTATTTTGTCCCATAGTATAATTTTTTTTAAATGCTTTGGAATGCTCGTTTTTTCTTTTAATAAAAAATGGTTCTTTTATTCTTTTTATTTTTATTTATCTAAAAAACATGGTCTAATTTTTAAGCCAATGATGGATAGCTTTATGTTCTTTTAATAATAAAATCGATGTTTTATTTTATTTTTATTTATCCAAAATTATTAAGCCAAAGGTAGTCAGCTTGACATATGTATGTTGATGAAATGAAAATAAAAATAGAGTATATTACTAACACTTTTATATGGCTGTAAATAAATAAATTCTCTCAACTTATTTTCTCTCTCTCACTCACTAATCCATAACCATAGGCATGTGTTAAACTAGAGGAAAATTGTTAGTAATAATGTCAAGTCTACTTATTAACCCAATGATATGTATATATGATCGGAAAATATAGAAAAATTGTACTGCACTAAGAGACTAAGACACCGTATTTAACTTGGCAAGTATTCTTCCAAAAATCGAAATCATTTCTCATTGATATTTGTGATTTCTACTGTGATATTTCTTTGGGTGTATCATTGAAGTCTGAAAAAAGCGACATGAACCTTTTTCTTTAAAAACTGACAAGATTTTTACGCTCTTTTTAACGAACATTCTGGATGTTCGTGTCTATATGTGTAAAAAGCCGAAGATGTTCTTACTCTGAGGGTCATTGGTGCCGACGTCTGTTTTTAACACCAGAAAAATAAATAAAAAAGTGGTCAAACAACAAAAACGCACGATGAGAACAACGCATGATGAGAACAACGCATTGTTACGCTCTTGGTTTCTGTAACCTTCCCTTCTATCTTTCCCCCCGCGTCATGAAATATTTTTGAAAAATATTCCAAAATATGTTAAAATGCGCATTCTTTATACTTTGTTTTCTTTGGTAAAACCATACATTTATATTGTATAAGTATCATAATTTTTTTGTGGGATGGCTACGTTAATTCAAATCACTGCTTAAAGATTCACTTGGTTGCCTATGTTGAAATGCTGCGCTATAATTGTACATACATACACTATTTATCAACTATCTCATAATAATCTTCGATAAAGACACAAAGCAGCAGTGAAGCTTTAAACTTTTGTAACAAAGCACTTCTCATTACGGGAGTCACATAAATGATAAACTTTGCAATTACCTTGCTACCAACAAATTGTTAAGCTGAATCAGCGATATGATTGCATACATACGCATTTGGTCATTGCAATCCTTCAGTCTGGATTACGATCTACTTTATCATACTATCGGGTCCGCCATCTAACGTTTTTTTTTTAAACTAGTGCTTATTTCGTAAATGGTAACACTTAGTTCATGTCTGATTTGACAGATAATTAGTTTTATACTTCCGCTGAACGAATATGGTTGTGTATACGCTTGAACAACGCTGGGAAATATTGCGACATTACTGTGAAAATCATGGCAATGTTGCAGAATGTGTGCGAAAATTGCGTACGGATTTTGGAAGAGAAGCACCGTCAGCTCCGTATGTTCGTTATCTTGTGAAAAAGTGAAAGAAACTGGCATCCTCATCTATAAACCAAAGCGTGAAAAGCCAAAAACAGTACGTACACCCGAGAATATTGCTGCTGTGGCAGAGAGTGTACTTGAAGCGCCATCAACATCAATTCACCGTCGTTCTCAACAATTGAACATTTCGGATACATCATTGAGACGAATTTTGCATAAAGACCTAGGTATGACGCCATACAAAGTCCAATTGGTTCAGGAGTTGAAGACAATGCGTTTTCGCTTTGCTCAGTGGGCCTGCGATCGACTTAGAGAATATGCCGATTTTGGCAAAAAAAAAAAAATCATCTTTTCAGATGAAGCTCATTTTGATCTTGGCGGGTATGTAAATAAGCAAAATTGTCACATTTGGGGAACAGAATACCCGCACGCATACTTTGAAAAGCCGACGAACCCAAAACGAGTCACTATCTGGTGCGGATTTTGGTCCATTTTTCTTACAGTCAATGGTGATCGTTATTGGGCCATGTTGAACGAATTTTTGTTCACAAAAATTGAAGAGGAGGATATTGACAACACACACACAGCCGAAGCTACACTCGATATTTTGGGCCCTGCTTTTGAAGACCGCATTATCAGCCGCAGAGCTGATGTCGTTTGGCCATCTCGGAGCTGCGATTTGACACCGTTGGACTATTATTTGTGGGGTGCCGTCAAAGATAAGTGTTACGCCAACAAGCCAGAGACAATTGACTCTTTAAAGGACAATATTCGTGAAGCCATTGGTGAAATACAGCTGCACACAATCGATAATGTGCTAAAAATTGAACCGATCGTGTAGGCTACTGCATGGCCAGCCGAGGCAGCCATTTGAATGAAATTATTTTCCATTATTATTAATTTGAGAAAATATTCAGTAGTTTTTTTTTAAAGCATTTTCAGAAAAAAAAGTTATTTGGCGGACCCTTTACTTATGTGTTTATTTTATGCATGAGCGGCGGGATCCACAATTTAAAGTCGATTGCAAACGACAGATTTTTGAGAAATTTTTCATGGCAATTTAATTTACTCTTAGAGTTTTTGCCAGAAATCTGCTGAGAGGAAGTCGCAAAAAATTTTTTTTTCAAATTTCGTTTTGTTGGAGATGTCATACCTGGGATTTGAACCGAGGCCTCACGACTAATAAACCAACACACTACCTTCTAAACTATAGCAACTTTATTACTATAAATTGCTACCAAAACTCTTTTTTGATCGTAAGTCAACAAATATTCTGGATTGTATTCTGATACAAAAGCGGAATTGTTCAACGTTCACTCATCCATTGGCCAATCTTTCCATATCGAGCCAGCATTTTTTTCATTTTGCTGGAAGGTTAATGCAACGACATTCCCTAAAAATGGTGAAGTATGAAAGTATTATCCATAATCTTGTGAATTATCTAGAGTCTAACAACCTGACCATCGATACACTGTGCCGTTTCGGAATATCTCTTAGAAAGGTGGAACTAGTCCAACCGATGATTTGGTAAAAGTAGGACCGTGATTCTAGATATTTCTCCATTTGACTGCTTATTGCGTTTGGTGTTGGTAGTTACTTCTCTGAGTTTATTCCGATAATCGCACTATATAGATCGATTACGTCAGCTGAATTCAGAATAAAATCAGGGGTGCCGCAAAGTTTTGTTTTTTCTTCAACTCTATTTCTCATTTCTATTAATAATCTTCTGCCATTTTTTAGATAGTAGTAATATTTGTTATTCACCTTATTTTCATTGTAGTCCAAGCCCTTTGGAGATTGAGGCGATGACCTTTGTTGGCGAATAAAGCTCGTATTTTAGACAGCGCCGCATATTATTAAAAAAAAAGATAATTTTTGTGACTAGTATAATGTATATGTGGACATTATATTCTAACATACATATGTAAATATATTCTACGTTTGCAGTATTTAAATAATGGTAACAATGTATATACAATGTTTTTATTGTGTTACTTAATTCTCTATATTGTAACACTGTAATTAATTTTTGAATGAAGCTTTTGTCGACCATTTTCGTATATTATTTTGTATATATTTTAAAATAAACTAATAAAATAATATTTCTAAAATATTTATTTATACATATATCAAAAAAAAAAAAAAAAATAATTACAGTATCAGTTAAAACTGAAGTTTACTTTGTTTACATATTAATTACACATGTGAAGCAAAAGAATATGCTCGTCGAAGTATTAAAATTGTTCTTAAATAACAAACATTTCAGATTATGTACATAATCCATCAATTAAATTTACATTGTAGTATACTCTACAGAAAGCAATCAAAACACAGATTTAAAAAAATAAGTTTTGAACATTTCATTCATAGTTGGTTATTTTGCAAACACTTCTTTAATATGAATAAAGGGCAGAGGTTATACCCATTACTCAACTAATTGATTAAATGTTACCGGTCAAAAAACAAAGTTCATCGTAGTGCCAATAGGTTAATTTCCTGTGATACTCCATGAAACATTAGTCCAGTAGAGTCTCCAATTTCTGCACGTATCCTCTTGCTACTAACGAAGTTGAATTTCTGTTTACAATTATCGGTTGGTATCCAGTTTACTGGAGACAGTCGGGATAGAAAACAGTTCGTCAGCAATAAAATTTTTACAATATGTATATAAGTGTTAAGTTTGAACGATCAGCAAATTTTCGGAGAAATTCTCTCATTCTGGAACTGAGATAATTATAAAGAATCATGTAATCACGTCTATGGTTTCTTCACATTGCAGCAAGTAATAGATTCTTTGTTGGAGTGGAACAAACTGTCCTCCGGACTGTACAGTTACCTTCCACCAAACTTGAGCTCCTCAAACTAAGGTAGGTTCACCACGGTCTGATAGAGCAAGTAGCTGATGATAGGTGTATATTTTCAAATCTTGTCCATAGCATGTCAGTTAGGTCCGCTTTCTTTACCATCTGCCTCAAAGAGAATTTGTAGTCAAAAATAATCTCCACATATTTTACAATCGTGGATTAGTAGACGACTTGAGTGCCATAGAAGAACGTCAAATTAAGGGCAGGTACATTAACCTTAACCATAAGTTCCGTTTTGCGAGGTTTTATATTGTTAATGGTCTGGTTGAACTTCCAAGAATGGGAGTGTTGGTAAAAACTTGGATCCACAAGAGTTATATCAACTTCATAACCAAAGATTCTAAGTGTGGATAAAGTAGAGTATTCAAAAACCGAAACCGGGAACCGGTTAAACGGTTTTATTACTTTTAAAAACCGATCGGTTTCGAATATTTCATATTTTAGAAGTATTCGACAAACCGGTTTTTTCTGTTAAATACATACAGATTTTCTTGATAAAGTACATAATAAAAAATTAACATTTTATTTTCCTTATTTTTTAATATAATTTTGTTTGTTTGTTAAAATTATATACATAAAGTATACACATACATATGTACATGAAAATTAAAATATTTTTTAAAATTTTGTTAGAAATGAGTACCGTGTGGAAATATTTTACAAAAAATGATAAGTCTAAAAATGCTAGATGCACAAAATGTCCAAAAATTTTAAGTTGCCGAGGTTCATCAACGTCCGGATTGATAAATCATCTTCGCAACGTTTATAAAATTGAACTGCCAAGCAAATCTACTGACCAAACTAAAGAGGCCCTGCCAGCATCAAATGTTGAAAAAATCCCTTTTCCAAAATTGAAGTTTAAAAACATCGAAGGTTGTTCTGAAATTTTTGATAGATGCGTAGCCGAAGATGGAATGTCAGTAAGAGCCGTACAAAATTCCAAAATAATTACAGAATATTAAATATGAAAGGCTTTAAAATGCCTGAAAGTGAAAATACAATTTGGAATTTAATTTAAAAATTTTATAATGATAAAAAGTTGGAAACTGTAGAAAAATTAAAATTAATCAAAAATCAAAATGGAAGGTTTTCAATAATAGTGGATGAATTGAGCGTCAACTCAAATATGAAATACATTAACTTTTCAATGCGATTATATGATCCCACAAACCATGTACATGAAGTGTTTAATCTAGGGTTAGAAGAAGTTAAGGTTCGTGGTACGGCAGTTAATATTAAATATCTATTAAAAAAATTGGAGGAATTTAACTTATCCCTTGAAACTGATGTCGTCGCTTCAACACATGATGAGGCTGTTATGAAAATATATGGTAGTAATATTTTACCAGAATCACGGCTTTGTATGAACCATGCCATTCATTTGTGCGTAGTGGATGTTATATATTCCAAAAATAGTTCCACTGAAGAAATTAATGAAAGTGAGGGACAAAATTCTGATGATAATGATGGAAATAAAGAAGGCGAAGGTTAACCGGATTTTATTTGCAAAACCGTATTCGGAACCGGTTTTTTTAAATGTCAAAATTTCGAATTATTCGAAAACCGGTTTTTGGAATATGTCGGTTTTTTGAATACTCTAGGTTAAAGGCTGTAGTTACTGAAGCTGTTTCGCCACCACGATACTCCACATAGCTGCGGAAGAACTACTATATTTTTACTCCTCAAAATTTTCCAACAAACTTCAACACACGGTCGGTAATATTACCCATACCGATAGCCCTGACAACCATACCCTTATGGATATTACTGAAAGCTTCCTTCTGGTCAACGGATGCTGTTAGTGAGAAGTGTCTAAAGCCTTCCCAATAAAGGAGTTTAGTGCAATACGGGTGGATTTCCCTTAATTCGTATATCAACGGTTTCCATTTGTTAGGAAGGAAAATAACAATTAATGTTCAACACTTATGTACCGTCAGTTTAGAAGACCATTGCAAAAACTTCATATATTTATCAATAAGTACCTCAGAATCATATGTATGATATTCTGGCATAATAAATTTATTTTCATTGTTGCTCAGGCTTTCATATATTTATACGAAATATATATTTTTATGAAGAAAACAAATGAAATATAGTCACTAGATTTAAGTTTTTTAAACTTTTAGAACGAGTGTGATTTGTTGCTTTAAACAACCGTTAAAAATTATTGTATCCTTTGTATCGCATTTTATGCTTTGATGTCTACATTAAAATTTTTACACACTTTCGTTTTAGGTTCTATTATCGTTAATTTCAGATATCGCCACGCTTATTATTTGTCTACTGTTCCATAAAATGAGGACTGCATAGGTCTATTTGTGAACCATTTCCAATGGCATAGAACATTACTTCGTTAGTATGTTCTCTAAAGTACCGTTATCTAAATGTAATAAACGGAAGCGCCGATATTAAAACCAAAATTTACCAAAAATGTTAATGAGTCGGTAAGGAGTATATGATTTGATGACATGGATGGTGATAAAAATGATGGTTATGATTATGGCTACACAAGAGATGTTATGCTTAGTGTTTATGATTCCCACAATTTCAAATCAAAAAAGACAAGAAAACCCTAAATACAAATTTACGGCAGATATTTCAGGAAAATTTTAATTTGCAAATTCCTTAATTTTGTTGAGGTCTTCCTTTTTTTAAATGGAACGTTTTTTTTTTGGAATCGGCAAAAACAAATTAGATTTCTGGAATTTATGTAATTTTCAATTGAGATTATTGCAATGAAACGCATAGTGTGCGCTGTAGAAAGAATAAATTTTTTTAATAATCGGTTTCATTACATACATTCTGCATTGAATAATGAACAAGTAATACACTTGACGTAGATGTAGTACGTGAATAAATGGAAGTCTTGCACTCCTTAAAGCTTTCATAACCTACTTTAGCACATAGAAATTACATGTCTCCACTTCAATTCGAATGGTGCTACCTGTTGCTGTCTAAATAAATCCGCTAACCAAAAATTCCATACTTTATTACCTAGAGGCTGAATTCACATTTTCAACATCAGATAATACAAGCATTGGAAATGAAATCTAATTGGCTTTCTTCAGTCAAATAAGACATTTATAGTTTATTAACAAAACAGATTGATCTCTTCTTGCATACAATCCTATTCTTTGTCATAAGTGACCAATTATTGATCTCTTCTTGCATACAATCCTATTCTTCATCAAATACATTTTACCACCTTAAACACATTTGAGCTAATCGAAACAAAGTATGCACGTACTCACTTCATATGTGTTCTTCTGAGAGGTCCTTAATAAACTGCACTCACGAATTTATGACACCGAATATGAGAAAGTAAATACTTGAACTAATCGTTATAGGAAATAATTAGAAACACCGTCCGCCTTGGAATCAGAAACTGCTGTGAACATATTGTTACGAAAATGAAAAATCTAGATGCTGGTGTTTTATTTTTACATTGATTAACGTTAAAATTATAAACAAAAGCTACAAAAACAAAACAACGCAGTAAACAAAACTGCTTACAAATTATCATACTGCTAAATATAACAACAAACATCAGCATAACAAAATTGTAAACAAGTAAACAAAAATACACAAACAACGCTACAAGAATAAATGTAAACAAAATACACAAACAACACTACAATAATATATGTAAACAACGATGTTTACATTTATAGAGATTTTGAGAAGGCGAAGTCATGAACATTCGCCTTCAAGAACATTCATCAGATTGTTTACTCTGTCATACAAAAGGCAAGGCGAAGCAGGCGACTGAGTGATGTTCAGTAAGTCTTGTGTGAAGACGTGGTGTGTTTGAAGACAGTAATCGTGGTTTAAAGACCTCCGTTACAAAGACCTGTCTAACAATTGTACAGTAATTGTTATTGTTTATGAAAGGGTATAAAGAGAAAAATAACAAAAAAGGCAATTGTTGTTATTTACGTTTTCGTACAGAATTGTGCGAATAATAAAGAATTTTAATTAAAACTGAGCACAAATTTATTTTTGTTTTATTTGCAATCTACGAGCTCATATTTTAAACGTTTTTAAAAGGTAAGAACGTAACGATATAAAAATGTCAACAGTCTGTCAGAAGTCTTCAATATTATTAAAACCTTTAAAAATAATTAAACCCAATCAAAAAATATATTCTTCCAATAATAGTTTTTGGAGTGTATGATGCTTAAACGAAGTCGCCGTAGTCTAGAAGGTAGTGTATGGGCTTATTAGATGTGAGGCCACGGCTCAAACCCCAGATCAGGCATCTCCAACGACAAAAAGTATGGAGAAATTATTTCTTCGACAACCTCCTCTCAGCAAATTTCTGGCATAAACTCTGACTGTAAATAAAATTATCACATAAAGTTTTTAAAAAAATATGTTTTTCGGAGTCCACTTTAAATTGTATGCCCCGCTACTCATGTATAAAATTAACACACACACAACATAAGTGATGTCAGAAGCTAGATCGTAATCCTGACTGAAGGGTGGTTATGATCAATTATGTATCTGTTAAGCTTAAACGGTGTGCTGAAAGAGAGCATTATTCCAAAATGACCGAAAAATGTTATTGCGAGGAAAATTATTTTAGGTTACTGACTCTTTTCAGAGGACGCTAGCTCCTGCTTCGTAATATTGTATGTCTGTCCCTAATATTTAATATCACTTTGATATTACTTATTTCATTGTTTTAAAAACACTCTTTCAAAGTCTGTACATTTACTTCGAGGCCTGTTCAAAAGATATGTGAATTTTCAAATTTAGCGTGCTACCTACATTCGACTTTTAATTATTTATTATAGTACACACGCACTCCAGAAACTGCGCTCACCTGCGGTGTCACAACGGGCTGCTATGCGTGCTCAAGCGAGCTACCACTCCGACCTAACCTAACCTAACACGCGTCTCTCACATATGTTCACAGTTTTAGCTCTACAGCCAGTTTAGTTTATATGTGAGAGGCATAAAAAGACAAATGCTTTTCGTGTTTGGCCATTTTCTGCTATCGAAAGAAGAATCAAAAAGTTGGATAAAATTGTATGTAAAACGTACGATGTCCAGATTAGATGTCAAATGAGAATTTATACTGAAAATAATAGTATCATTGTTTAATAAAAGTAAAACCCCTTTTATAATCTCTATTAACCAGTTATTCATTCTCTACTTTGCCATTAACATCATCCAGGGTTTATGCATTATCCTCTACCAATTTAAAAATAAAATATGTTTTTTCCTGCTGCTCTATTTAATTTTTTCATTTCAATATTTCTAAATTTATACACTTGTGGTTATTGCATACTTACTGGTCATTTTTGTATGGCTATTAGTTATGTTGTTCATAAAGTTCTGTGTCCTAATTCTTTAATAATCAGGAACATGAGTTTTGATGAGTTGCTGTCAACTGAAATCATAAGAAATGAAGTAAGGAAAGTTGGGATAAACAGTTTTTCTCTTTATGAGTTTACCTATAAGAGGAGATAAGGGTAAATTGTTGATGTTTATGGAAAACAAAATTTAGGTTGATGGATTTCAATTATCATAACGTTTTTTATTTTTTGTTTTTTGGTTCCTGTTTTAATGCAATAAAAGTGTATTGTATCTCTCATAGATTAATTAAAATTTAAGCTAAAAACCCTTTTAAATATGAATGGAGCCTTTTAACATTATAACGGTAGACGTTCGTAAAAATTTTTCTGACATTTTCTTCCATACACTCATACCTAGCTTTGCGTCGTTTCGTTTTGCGTGTTTTCAAAGTTGCGTCGCTGCTGAATTAGTACTAATTTTCACTGTGAGTTGTTAGATTTTCGATGTTGCTTTGTGTTGAGTTGAGTTTCTAATTTTTTTTCGAAATTTTTTAAATTTCCTTTTTTTTCTAAAAGATGGCATGAATTTTGTTTCTAATTGCGCCATGCTATCAAAGCTTTGTAATTCCCTTTCTAACTGAAAATACTACAGTTTTATTTTCACCTTGTTTTTCTAATTTTAGGGTTCAGTTTCAATTAGTGTGTTATAAATTAAGGAATATTTTATTTTATTTTATTTTAATTGAATTTGTTTTTTTTTTGTTTTTTGTTCGTATGTATGTATGTAATGTAGTCGACGTAGTCTAGTAGGTAGTGTGTTGGCTTATTAAACGCCAGGGTTCGAGCCCGAGGCCAGACATCAAAACAAAATACAAAAACTATTTCTTCGGCGACTTCCTCTCAGCAGATTTCTGGCAAAAACTTTGAGTAAATAAAATTGTCATGAAAAGTTTCTCAAAAATCTGTCGCTCGGAGTCAACTTTAAACTGTAGGTCCCACCACTCATGTATAAAATTAACACACACAACAAAAGTGGTGTGAGAAACTAGGCCGTAATCCTGCCTGAAGGGTTGTAATGACCAATTATGTATGTATTTGCAATCTGTAATTGACACAAAGGATAACAAATACTTTTTTCCTATTTTAATATATAAAAAAAATGTATGAAATTTTATTTTCCTGACGTTTCATTGTACATTTTTCTCGCAAATTATTTACGTATTCGAAAATAGCGTTGTTGTATCTCTAGTAAATTTTTTTTTTTACAAATAAACTTAATTATTGAGAACTTTAAAAAATAAGTGTTTTTTCCTTAACTGCTTATGAATTTTGTTTTTGCTTTATCTGTCTATATTAACATTCGTTTGCCATTTGTTATCTTCTATTATTGCCTCTTTTTGTTTGTTTGCTTTTATCATTAATTGTTGTTTGTTGAACGAAATTGAGCAGTTTGGAAAAATTTCATTCTCTCCATGGTGATTTGGCAATAATTGGTTCCATGCTTTGCGATGTAATCCGTAAAAAGAAATACTAAAAAGAAGAATAACCAAATATGAGAGCGGGTATGTGGATTTGAGACTTTTTGATTTTCACTCCTCTTCTGCTGTCAACAGCATATATCATCATGATTCCGTCTCCATTGACAGCGTATTACCGCGTGAAATGCAGACGTAATTAAAGCAAGTGAATTTTGTCCAAATGGGAACATTTTCTGGCCAAAACTATAAGGGATCGTTGAACAAGGAGGAAGGAACCAATAAGCCGCCTTAGACTTTGAATATTTTCAGATTTACATGAAGATCTGTATACGGGTGATTTTGAGGTTGCTGGATTCGAATCTGAGGAAAAGTTATCAAATTTAAAATCATGAATCAAATATCCAATTTTAATAATTCTTCTAATTTCGTTGTTAACCGTTAACCGTTTAAAATGTCCAAACCCTAAAAAAAATAAATTTTTTGTTTTTAACAAATTTATTAAAAATTTTGGTTCACATTTCATTATCTAAAGTAATTTTGTTTAATTCATTTGCGTATGTGAAGCTAAACCGAGAGTCCAAACTATTTTCATAGTTATCTTCACTCCCGTTTAATTAACACTAGATTTACCACGAAATTTTTATACCCATTTATACCGACACCAGTCAAAATGACTGGTGTTCAAAAATAACGTTTTGAGTGTGTAAATTTTGTATGTGCTATAATGTTTTATAGAATGAATAAATAGTATTTGTAAAATAATAATAAAATGTTTTTGAAAGAGGAGTTGTTGGACAGTCAGCTTCACTTCCTATCTCTTGACCTGATGACTGATAATCAAAACTGAGTTCTTCAGCCAAACGAAACAAAAAATCATTACTTGAAATATTCTTTCCGGTTGTGTTTTTATACAAAATCCAGGAATTTATTCCGACAAAATCTAAAATATTAAAAAAACTCCTTATCTCCTAGATCCTGATTTCAAACCATATGTCATTAGCCATATAGTGCCATTAGATCTATGACGTCGACACCATATTTGGTTTTATTATAAAAAAACACAGTTTCAATTAGTTTCTTGCTGTCGGTATCAATTTTGACGCATTTGTGTATAGTACTCAATAAAACAACTTTTTTGTTGGGCTTACTCTTATAAACTGTAAGTGTACATCCATTTGTTGCATACAGTAACGTTGAAAAACGAGCCATACTATCCCTCTTTTCCTTGCAAATTTTTGGAAGGTTACGTTTGTTCGAACGTACGGTACCAACCAACGTAGTGTTTTTGGCTAATAATTTAGAAGCTAAAGAAACAGTGGTAAAAAAGTTGTCGGTTATTACAGTCCTACCTTTCATGGTATAAGACTCCTGTAGTCTCATTACTACAAATTCACTAAGAGGTGTTGCCAAATTTCGTGTTTCATCTTTTCCTAGATAAGGAAAGCCATTTACAACGTACTTCGTTTCAACGTCAGAATCCAGCCAGAATTTTATACCAAACTTGTCTGATTTGTTTGGCACATACTGTGTAAACCTACATCTAGCTTTCCTTGGAAGCAATTGTTCATCTAATGTAATATTTGCTCCTGGTTTGAAACAGTTTTGGCTGTTGCCAATAAATTTGTTTCAAACAGTTGACACTGACGCAAATTTATCAGTTCGCAAGCGTTGACTCCTTTCATTTCTTTTATCGAAACGAATGAAACGAAAAATTTCTGTAGTCATGCCTACTCATAATTTTTGAAAAAATTCAGGACCCCATTTATAGTTCCCTTTGAATACTGTATGCACCACTGTATGTACCTCGTACAAACAGTATCCAATGCAAGCTTTCAGTTCATCCTGTGAAAGTGTCCCTAAAACTCTAGAGGCTTCTAATTCGATGCAAGTTTTGATATGCTCTAATATATGGTGGTCAATCAATAGTAAAAAGGCACTGCTTGGCTTCTCTTCCATAATATTTCTTCTAGCATATGCTGTAGGCCTAGACAAGTCTTTGAATATGCAATGAGTTGGTAACCTTCCAGCAACACCTCCTTCTTTTATTTTTTTCCACATAGTTCCACTTCAAGTTGTGTATCTTCAGCGCTTTCATTATCCTCTTCAGAACTAGAAGTAAACCTCATAGACATTCGTTTTTGTATATTATGCAAAGGAACACTGTCTTCTGCCATAGAAACATATACCAGTCAAAATGACTGGTACCGGTATAAGTACCAAAAACAAAAATTAATTTTTTTATTGTGGACACAAGATCAAAATAAGTTATCAAATTAATTGTATTTAGTTGTCGTTATAAAAGTCATATAATAGTTTCGGAAAAAAATATTCATACAAAGTCAATATTTAAGACTAATAAGGCAAAACCAGTCATTTTGACTGGCGCGGTAAATGTAGTGTTAATCACCATTGTTTTCCTTCTCTTATTTAAATTTAAATGATTTTGATCACCAACTGAGCAGTCGTTGTTAATTTTCTACAAGAACCGCACCATTATAACTTTCTAAGTCGAAAAAGTGTGTTTTGAATTATGAGCTCTCAAAATGCATTAAAAACGTTCTAAGTACACTGCAATCTTGAAAATGCGAAAAATTACTTTTTGGCGCAAGATTAAGTCAAATTGCCTATAGCGCATTGTACTAAACTCATCGTTAAATGATAAAAATAGGAAAACATTGCAAAAATGTATAGAAATTAGAAGAAAATATTTTTAATATTTGAAATTTTTATTCATAAAAATGTGTTGGTCTGAAAAAGTCATTGACTTACCATGTTAGCATATCTTCGAATACAGATTACATAACAACTTCTTTGTTATTATTCAGCGTTTAGGAACCTGAAAAAGGAGAATTACTTTGCAGTCATAGTTTTTTGTTAGAAAGTGTCTAGCCAAATGTAATTTGTGTAGAAATCCTATTTTCACAATACTGTTGGAATGGCTGGGAAATGGTACCAAATACGACATATAAGTGTTACTAGCAGACCTTATAGGACTGAAATAAACAATGCTCTTTACTTAATGCAACCAGCATCTTAAAAAAAAACCTCATACAATTTACAAACAAAACAAAATGTTAAAAACACAAAATAAAATTTTATTGTAGAGAAATTAAAAAAAAAGTTTATTCAGTTTTTATCGCTCTAAAAATTACAACCAAAAAACCAAACATATAGGAACACAAGTATTCACAGCTTACTATAAAGTGGTTATTTTATAGTAAGGAGGGAGGTTATTTTTTCATATTCCTCTTTCATTTTCATTCCATTTGCGACATATATATATAAGCTCTTATATAATTTTTCTTTTTCGTTTCGAAATTATATGACTTTAATGTTTTTTAAATGTACTGGTTGAAATAAGCTGGTCGCCACTGTAAATAGCGAGCGACTGCTACAGTTTGGAAAGAGTTGAGATAAAATTCTGATTCTTTATTACAGTAAATTAATTTTAGAACCTGAAGTGAAGTTATCGATGTCAATAAACATCGATTTAAAGAAAAAATTTTTATAAGACCGAAACATCGATGATTTTTGATGTTTTATTATCGTAAATTGCTAAATATAAAATCTAAAGCCCTAGACACAATACTTTAAAACTACTACTACTACTTTTAAACTACTGAACATTTTCTCAAATTTCTTTTGAAATTGAAAGTACAATCCTTCCGGTTAATAATGGAAAATAATTTCATTCAAATGGCTGCCTCGGCTGGCCATGCAGTAGCCTACACGATCGGTTCAATTTTTAGCACATTATCGATTGTGTGCAGCTGTATTTCACCAATGGCTTCACGAATATTGTCCTTTAAAGCGTCAATTGTCTCTGGCTTGTCGGCATAACACTTATATTTGACGGCACCCCACAAATACGGTGTCAAATCGCAGCTCCGAGGTGGCAAAACGACATCAGCTCTGCGGCTGATAATGCGATCTTCAAAAACAGGGCGAAAACATCGAGTATAGTTTCGGCTGTGTGGCACTTAGCGCCGTCCTGTTGAAACCAAATGTTTCCAATATCCTCCTCTTCAATTTTTGTGAACAAAAATTCGTTCAACATGGCCCGATAACGATCGCCATTGACTGTAACGGCCACTCCTTGCTCATTTTCGAAGAAAAATTGCCCAATTATGCCTCTGGACCAAAATCCGCACCAAACAGTGACTCGTTTCGGGTGCGTCGGCTTTTCAAAGTATGCGTGCGGGTTTTCTGTGCCGCAAATGCGACAATTTTGCTTGTTTACATACCCGCCAAGATCAAAATGATCTTCATCTGAAAAGATGATTTTTTTTTGCCAAAATTGGCATCTTCTGATGTAGGCTACTGCATGGCCAGCCGAGGCAGCCTTTTGAATGCAATTGTTTTCCATTACTAACCGGATGGATTGTACTTTCAAATAAAAAAAGAAATTTGAGGAAA
Organism: Sarcophaga carnaria; assembly: GCA_958299815.1. Classification (NCBI taxonomy): domain Eukaryota; kingdom Metazoa; phylum Arthropoda; class Insecta; order Diptera; family Sarcophagidae; genus Sarcophaga; species Sarcophaga carnaria. The sequence goes on from OY283153.1 coordinate 65,762,134, forward strand.
TACTCAGTAGTTTTTTTTAAAGCATTTTCAAAAGAAAATGTATTTGGCGGACCCTTTACAAAATTTTTATTTAAAGTAAAACTAAGTTTTTTACCATACACACATTCATAATTGGCCATTGCAACCCTTCAGTCAGGATTACGGCTTAGCTTCTCACAAGACTCATATTGTGTGTGTTAAGTTTAAAGTCGACAGATTTTTGAGAAACTTTTCATGGCAATTTTATTTAGTTTCAGGGTTTTTACCAGAAATCTCCTGAGAGGAAGTGACCGAAGAAGTATTTTTTCATATTTCGTCTTGATGTCTGACCTGGATTTTGAACCGTGGCCTTACATCTAATAAGCCAACACACTACCTACTAGACTACGGCAACCTAAGTTTTTTACCAAAAATGAATAAATTGTATGTATGGAGAGGTATACAGAAAATCATTCATTTTCTTTGATTTTAACACCGTCAATAACAACTAATATAAAGTACACAACTCAAATAAACACAAGCCTTAAAGTACATAAACATGCGTTTTTTAATTAACGATTGAGAATAATATGCTCCATAATCAGCGCTACATAACTTCGAAGGGAAAAATTTAAAACTCCAATATATTGGACAAAATATCTGAAAGGGTCAAAAGAGTGATTGCGAATAGTGCTTTCTTACACGGCATATACTAACACATTATGTAAATATACATTTATATTTTAGTCTGTTTAAGTATTTCTTTTTGTTAAAACTGTTTATAAACTATTAATTGTGGTTCATATAGTTAAGGTAAATCCTAGAAAACAGCATCGTTCGATTTTTAGTTCTTCACATGATTTTTAGCATTATTGCAGATGTTAAGTAAAACAATTCCATGTAGACCATCCGAACTATTGTTGTAAAGACTTTTAAACTTACATGCTTTAATTCCACAATCTTTTCATTTAATGTCTTAAAGTGTTAAAATAAATGAATGAGTATAAGACAGAATTATAAGTACTTACAGTGTTAGAAATGACTACTTGGTACTCTTTTTTTACTGACGTAACGAAAACAATTGCTGTTGTTGTTACTTCTGCCGTTTTCATACACAATATGTTGATTTCTCTTCTATGGATTTCCATTAGTACAACAAGTGCTGATTGTTTAAAACAACAAACACAACCATAACCAACAGTTTGCAATCAGTTCATAACATTTGTTGAAGTTTTATGCTTTTTTAGTCTGCGTTATTCATGTAGAAACCGAGAGAAAACAACAATAACTGACAAAACAACAGTAATAGAAATAAATAATAAACTTTTCAAAATTTCTACAGAACTTTTAGTATGAAAACAAAAAACCCACACCTGGAGGAAATGTAATTGAAAGGAAGAACAAAAAAATTATTGTGGTTTCTGTTTTTACTAAACAGTTGAGTTTAAATGAAGTTCAACCGTTGCCTTATGTAACTGCAGAAGGAAATATGTATACCATCTGACAATGTTTTTGCCGGTTATTATTGTCCGTTTTATAAGACAAAAAAGAAATCGAAATCCATAACAATTGTAAGAGATTAATAATTGATATGTTCAAACGTTATAATCTAACAGACTTAATAAAACAATTTCTGCAACACTTTTAACACCATGGCCTTGTTAAAATAATGAATTAAGCCAAGAAGTGTATTTAATGTAAATGACTTATTATTTATACATTTTCGCAATGGCTTAAGAAGGACTGTAAGAATAGATTTTATTTAAATGAAAGTCATGAATATGGTTGGATAGTAGGAACCAATCAAATAAATCGAAAATCTATATCAGGGTACATTCTGGACTAGAGTTTGGGAATTCCCGGACTTTTTCATTTCCCGGGAAACTGGAATGAAAAATTCGATTTTTTAATATTGAATTTTTTAAAAATCACAATAATAGTGAAATGCTTAAGATTTTTATTAAAATGTTATTTTATTAACATAAAAGAAAACAATACATTTAAATTCATACTGTATAAACAAAAACAAACAGATTAATGATAACATTTTGAGATCACTTATTATTAAGAATTAATTAAAAATATTCTTTAAAAATAAAAATATAAAAAAATTTCGAAGAACTAAGTTTTCAAAAATGAGTTTTTAAAATTATTAGTGCATTTATTAACTGATCAGACATTCTATTTCGTAAATTTGTTAAAAATTTACCAGCTACCGAGAAAACACGTTCGCTTTCTACAGAAGTGGGCTTTAGCGTTAACAATGCATTAAAAAGTATGCCTAAATTTTTGGTTCTGTTTGTACTAGCTTCAAATAAAGCTAGCTCTCTTTTAAATAAGTTCTTTGTTTTTAATTTCAGATTTCTTGTTTTTCTTTAGCCCCATTAATGGCGTTTTCCAACTTTTCTTTAAAACATTGATATACTTGTGCAACGGAAATATCTTCGTCACTTTCAGCCGATATTATTTCAGAACTTTGTACATTTGCTCTGCATAGGATTTTGACATTGTGTTTGTTATGTTAATTTTAAAGCTAAAACGACTCAAATCTGTAGTATAATAGTCGTTGGAGCTCCTAAAGCTAACCTCTAAGCAGTTAAAAGTTATATTAGCGTCAATGTATTGTATTAAGCCGCCGTAGTTTAATAGGTAGTGTGTCAGGTAGTCGGTGAAACCACGCGTCAAACCCCAAGTCAGACATCTCTAACAACAGACAGATTTCTGATAAGAACTCTGCGAGTAAATAAAATTGTCATGAGAAGTTTCTCAAAAAAAGTGATAATAAAAATCTAATAATATAAAATAAATTTATTAAAATGAATTAATTAACAAAACATTCTATTCAAGCAGTGTATTGTGTTAGGAATGTGAAAGTATGTTGTAGAAGGAGAAAAAGACAAAAACGAAAAGCGATGTTGCACAATTTTTTTAATATTGTTACAAAAAGGAAAAATCTAGATACTGGTGTTTTGCTTTTACATCGTTTAACGTTAAAATTATAAAAAAACCTACAAAAACAACAATGAACTTGTTTACAAATTATCGCACTGCGTAATATAACATAAACACCAGCATAAAAATGGTAAACAATTAAACAAAAATACAACAACAAAGACAACAACAACAGCACTACAAGAATGAATGTAAACAAAATACACAAACAACAATAATGACACAACGATGTTTACATTTATAGAGATCTCGAGAGGCGAAGCCACGAACATTCATCAGACTGTTTACGTTGGCATATAAAAGGCAAGGCAAAGCATGCAACTGAGTTAGTAAAAGTTCAGTTAGTCTTGTGTTAAGACGCGGTGGGTTTGAAGAGAGTAAACTTTGTTTGAAGATCTCCGTTACAAAGGTCAGTCGAACAATTGTCCAATAATTGTTTTTGTTTATGCAAAAAAGTGCAAAGAGGAATAACAAACAAAACAATTGTTGTTGTTTACATCAAGTTGTGAACGGTGGAAACAATAAAGAATTTAATTAAAACTAAACATAAAATATTTTTTATTTTATTTGCAATCTACGAGCTCATATTTTAAACCTTTTTAAAAGGTAAAAACGTAACAATGTGGTGGTGAAATTAATAACATGAAAGTCAAATTTAAATAAAATCTAAAACCATATTATAGATTCTTATTTATCCTAAATTTTGTAATTATCAACGTTAAAAGATCATGTTAGATTAGGCGATGGAGTCACTGTATGTAATGTCATTCACTCTTTCTATTATAATTCTAAGTATGCCGTGAATTTGATAAGATATTGTAATTCATAGTATGCCTAGAATTTTCTATTTTTATTTTTTTCATTCTTCGTTTGTTGATTCAATTGTTCTTTACTAATTATAATTTTATTACTTTTTTATAATATTGAAAATATGAAATACATATTTTAAATAACTACAAAGATCATATTTGTCCTTAAGAACACAACAGTTTGGCGACGAGCGTAAAATCGTTTCAATAGTTCATTTTTTGTGCAATTATAAATTTTTCGTTTTCTTGTTGAAGCAAGTGCAAGCTCATCAATTTACAAAATGGATGCCGAACAATTCGCCATGTTCATGAAAGTGCAACAGGACTTATTGTACAAAATTTCAAAGATGTCTGTTGGTACATCATCAAGTGCAGTGCAAGGTAACACCAATATTCTAAACACGGCGTTAGTTCCTAATTTCGATGCTTTTCAACCTCGTAAGGAAACGTACCGAAATTACATACAGCGGTTCGAAAATTATGTGAACATGAAAGGCGTTGATGGTAATAGGACATATTGTACGAAGCTCCCTTTAAATTCAATTGGCGCTAAGCATTTCGCCATTAGCTGCACCAAGGATAGCAACAGAGCTGCAGTACGAAGATTTGTTGAAGCTGCTGGAAAATTATTTGGCTCCAAAAAGAAATGTGCTGGTGACACAACATAAATTTTTGTCGAGGTATCAAAGTGAAGGACAATCAGTGGCAGATTTTGTGGCAACACTTCGTGGAGACATTATCGATTGTGAATTTGTGTCGGAGTGTGCGAGCAAAAGTTCAAATGCTGATGTGTTTTTGAGGGCACAATTTATCCGTGGTATTAACGACGGCGGAATCATCTAAATTTGACGAAATTGTTTCAAACGCGCTGGTGCTCGAGGCAGCGAAATCAGATTCGAGAGAATCTGAAGAAGAGTCACATGCTACAACAAATTTACCCAGTCTAACCGTAAATAAAATTTTCAACAAAGAGAAAACGGTACGTCATTCAAAATTTCAACAATCGCAACAAAAACGAAAAATTAATTATAAGCAATTGGGTATTGCTGGTTTATGTTTACGATGTGGTCGAAACGATCATTTTGTGAAGGAGTGCCGCTCCAGTTCAAAACTAAAATGCAATTTATGTTCGAAACAAGGTCATGTAGCAAAAGTCTGTATTGCTTCTGTTTTGGCGGATAGTCCTAATGCCGGACCTAAAAATAAACTCAGTACACGTTAGAATTCAACAAATCAAGTGCGAAGCGATAGCTCTGAATATGGAATTTACAAAATTGTTGATATTTATCGCAATGATTATTCAAATGGGTATACTCAGCGCTATTATGCCAACATATCGATCGAGGGGAAAATAGTTAAATTTGAAGTAGACTCTCGTTCTGGTCATTCATTTTTGCCCCGTAGCTTGTTCAAATCCTTAAAGTTGTCTAACGAAATAACCCCTACAAATACAATTTTCCGTACTTATACGCAAGACACATTTGCAGCAGTTGGAAAAATACGAGTACACGCAAAATTCAACAATATTTCGATTTTTGATGACATTTACATTGTACCAGATGGTTGTACTGCCCTAATAGGCCGAACTTGGATACGTCGCCTAGGTATTAACCTTAATGAATTAGATCGAATGAATTCAAATATGGCTGCTACCAATTCTGTTACTGATTCAAACCCAATTCAGGACTTAATGACCGAATTTGCCTCTATTTTTGAACAGGAAATTGGGTGTATCCCAAATTATAAAGTTTCGTCGCAATTGCGTGAAAATGCCAAACCTTGAACGTCAAATTCCTTACGCGTTGGTGAAACGAGTCAACAAGGAACTCGACGATTTGGAAACTAAGGGAATAATCACGAAAGTAGACAACAGTGACTGGGATTCACCTTTAGTAGTCATACCTAAAGCTGATGGTGGAGTTCGTCTTTGCGTCGACTATAAAGTAGGCGTAAATCAGAGATTGGTAGACGTACATTACCCGAAACGAAAAATTGATCACATTTTCAATAGCCTAAAGGATTCGAAATTCTACTGTCGCCTTGATCTTTACAAGGCTTATTTACACATTCCCGTTGATGACCATTCATCTGAAATTCAGACAATTTCGACGCACAGAGGTACATTTCGGATGAATCGCCTGGCTTTCGGCATTAAAACTGCTCTTGCTGAATTTAATAGGATTATAGATCAAATATTGCATGGAATTCCGAAGACAGCATCCTATTTCGATGACATTATGGTACATGGAGAGACTTTAGCCGAGTGCAAGGCTAATTTGAGATCTTGTTTGTCTCAACTCAAGAAGTACGAACTTCATTTGAATATTTCGAAATGTACATTCTATCAAAGACAGATTGAATTTTTGGGACACACTGTAGAATATAACAAAGTTCGAAAATCTGTTTCTAAAATAAAAACCATTGCCACAACCAAAATGTGTGGAGGATGTCCGTAGATTTCTTGGTATGGTGACATACTACTCTAGGTTTATACCTAATGCTTCTACATTAACTACTCCGTTACGTATGTTATTATGAAAGAAAACCGTTTTTAAGTGGAATTCTAACTGTCAAAAATCATTCGAAAATTTGAAACGAGAGATTGCCAGTGATCGAGTTCTAATGCCATTCAACTCGAAATTGCAGGTTCAACTCGCCTGTGACGCTAGTCCCACAGGTATAGCAGGTGTCTTATATCACATAGTAGGAGATGAGGAAAGGCCAATTGCTTTTACATCGAGGTCTTTAACAAAGGCGGAGCAAAATTATTCCCAGCTTGACCGTGAGGCTTTGGCAATAGTGTATTCTGTGCAACATTTTCATGAATACATTTATGGCCGACCTTTCAAATTAATTACAGACAATCAGCCATTATCTCGCATTTTCCACCAAAATTCAAAGTTACCTCAGATGACATCATCTAGGCTTCAAAGATACACTGCATTTCTAACCGGCTACAATTTCGAGGTAGTTACGAAAAAGAGCGAGGAAAATATTAATGCAGATTGCTTGTCAAGAGCCCCTTTAATCACAGCTATTACTATTAAAAATTTTATGGATGAAGAAGTTCACTCTATTTGCAATTCCACTTTATCACAAATTAATCGACTTGTCAATTCGAGACGCTACAAGAACAGATGCTCAACTTTCAAAAATGACTCAACTACAAAGTTCAAGCCTTGTCGATTCGGAATATACAATTGATTCCGATATTTTATTCAAAGGGAAGGGGGTCATAGTTCCTAGTTCACTTCAACAAGCGGTACTTAATGAACTTCATTATACACACATTGGTATAACCAAAATGAAGCAGCTGGCAAGAATATACGTGTACTGGACTTCAGTAGGTAAGGATATCGAGAGGTATGTTCGTTCATGTGCTGCTTGTGCATCCGTTCAGAATAGTCCTCCAAAAGTTATTTTACATCCATGGGATGAACCACAACACAATTGGCAACGCATACATATTGATTACGCAGGCCCCTATCAGGGTTATCAATTCCTGGTAGTCGTCGACTCGAAATCTAAATGGGCAGAAGTGGGCGTATGTTCCTCTGCACCAACATCAACATCAACCATAGAAATGTTATCTAACATTTTCGCCAGAAATGGATTTCCAGATGTTATGGTATCTGATAACGCAAACATATTCAAAAGTAACGAGTTTATTCAATTTTGCTACAACTCTGGTATTTTTCAAAAATTTATTGCTCCGGGTCATCCAGCAACAAATGGATTGGCCGAAAGGAATGTTCAGACTTTAAAAAAAACGCCTGGCAGCTATGTCAGACGATATGACATCCGTACCCAAAAAGGTTCGGGAGATACTTTTTCGATACAGAGCGACCCCTCTACAGAATGGGAAATCGCCATCTGAGCAGTACTTGGGAAGACAAATTAGAATCCGGCTAGATGCCTTAAAACCTTCTAAGTTTTATAAATATTCTGTTCCTGATATAACAGTCAGACAGCTAAGTGAGGGAGACCGCGCTCAAGCAAGATATTACGACAAAAATAAACCGAAATGGAAATTTGGAACTATCACTAAAAAACTCGGTCGTCTTCACTATATTGCTCGCCTCGATGATGGATTCGTTTTTAAACGTCATTTGAATCAAATTCGCACCACTAACGTACAGGCACCTACCCCAACAACGATCCATCCAAATGTCACTGACTCACATAAGCATCCAGTCATAGATCCACAAATTCTACAGTATCACGCTGTAGTGCCTTTAATTCCAACACAGGAATTGTGTGATGAATCGGCAGTGCCTTCTACTTCTATAACCGCAGAACTACCACGGGAACAAGTACTACCGTCTACTTTTCAAAATGCTGAATCATCCCCAAGCCGACGTACATCTGTCCGACAGCGGAAAGCACCGTCTTATCTTAGCAATTATATGCGACATTAAAATTAAGTGAGGGAGAATTATTATAATTCTAAGTATGCCGTGAATTTGTATTTGCTCATATATTGTAATTCATATTATGCCTAGAATTTTCTATTTTTATTTTTTTCATTCTTCGTTTGTTGTTTCAATTGTTCTTTACTAATTATAATTTTATTACTTTTTTATAATATTGAAAATATGAAATATATATTTTAAATAACTACAAAGATCATATTTGTCCTTAAGAACACAACACTTTCCTTCTATTATATCTGCCCGTCAATCAATTACGCAAAGCTTTCATTTCAGTAGAAAATATTTTTAATTTTATATTTCCAATTTATCGTTTTGCAACGTATTTTTTGTTATTACATCATCACCAATTTCAACACTGCCATTAAGCCATTAGTGCCCAGTGGCAACTTAAGGTGCCAGCAGAGATTGCCTTAGTTTTTATGCTCTGAGAGGAAATTGAGTGTAAAAACAAATCGGTAACCGTTAGAAATTTTTAATAACATGTAGTTTTCTTTATTTCTTTTTATTCTGTATTGATTGCTTTTTCAGTTTGGAAGACAAAAGCTGTTAATTTTTAAGTATTTTTCTTGTCGGTTTTTAACCGAGGCTGCTGGATTCAAATGTAAGTTTATAGAATATTATAAATATTTTTGCAAAAAAGAAGTATGTTTGAGATAGAAACACACCTTAGCTTTTGTTTTTAACTAAAATGTTATCAATTTACATTTAATATTTCATATAATTGAATGTTTTGTGATGGTGGCATCCTAAGTTGCCACTGGGCACTTAGGCGTACTTTTTGTGTTGTGATGTGTTGTATTATTTTACATAGTTTTATGAAGCGAAATTATGAAATATCAGTGTCAATCAATTTTATCTTCGCGCATAAATAGAAATTTTTAATATACTAGGTCATCGCACAAAATACTTGAAGAAATTTTGGGTGAGCTGTGGCTTACGGAAAATGAAGAAATACCAACAGACATTGTTTCAGTTCCCCCTATAGAAACGTATAAACAAGATACAGATGTGGATTCAGACAATTCGGATACAGAAGGTTGGTTGGTTTCCGTTCTGAATGTTGGGCCATAATATAACCTAAAGACAATGTACAATGTTTCTTTTAAGATCTTGTGGAGTACCAACATTTAAAAGATTTAGACTACCACGTACTCAAAACGATGCAATAAATAGCCTCCGTTTAGATAGAAAGGATCACATTATTATAAGAGGTGAATCAAAATACCATCACTGCAAAGTTTGTTCTGGTCGGAATTCACTTATGTGAAAAAAATTAAAAATTTTTCTTCATGCTAATTATTGTTTTCAAGTATTTCATAAAAATAAATATAAATTTATGTTTTGTTTATTATAATATAGTGTAGTTGGAATAACTAATTTGGTTCCATTAAAAAAATCATGAATAAAATTTTATGTTACAAATTAAACTGTGTGTTGTGTTTGACAGGTATCTGCCCAGTGGCAACTTAAGTTGCCAGGCTAAAACACCCCCTTACCCCCATTTTCTCGCAAAGTCGCTGAACAAAGAGTATTTCTTAGACCACAAGCAATACGTGTTTAAAATCTGGTGCTAATACTCCAAAAAAAAAATATTTCGAGCATTAATGAGTTAAATTTTATACGGCGAGACATTAATTTGAAAAGTTTATGCTGCACAGTTTTACGTGAAAGAAGTTTACTCGCAGTTGAATATTTCCACAACAGCAATTCCAATTTAGAGAGATTATTGATGGCAACATTTTTAAAGTCTTTCAGATTTTTATAGTTCTATTCTGTTATTAATTTTTTTTTTCTTTTTTTGTATAAAATTTTAATCTTTTCTTTATTTCATCTATCTTAGTGTTTCTTTCGTAAAGATTGCAATATTTAAAATTAATCACAAAAGGAATAATATTATTAGAATTTTCTGTTAGAATTTCAAAAATAACATAATTTTTAATACCACATACATATTAGAATATTAAATAATTACACTATGTGACAAAACAAAAAAATGAAATATACCCAGCTAATGACATAGTGTAGGTTGTGAGTTTTGTTGAGTAGAACTCAATAATATTTTTTTTTTATTTCTTGAACTCTCCAAACTTACTTTATTTGAAAAAAGAAACTCCTTTTTGGACTTTACGCACAAATTTATTGATTACACAAACATTTCTGAACCAGTGTCACAAATTTAAACTTTCTTAATAAGGGGAGGGATGGGCCTCTAAAACGGTATACATATATATATTATTCGACTTAATATTATATGAGGTTTGATGAGGTAAACTTGACAAACGCGAATTTTTTTCATATTTTTCAAGTTTGGCCATTCATAGTAGCGAACTTTAATTAAAATTATTGAAATATTTGTTAAAACTTTTATTACCCACTGTTGAATTATCAATGTACTTGTTTAAATTATACTTGTTGAATTCAGAAATTTAAATATCAGTTTTACCTTTGCATTATGTATTTATAAATAAATTTTCTAAATTTTTCATTACCGTTTGTAAAATCAATAACTGCGTTTAATTCATTAGGTTATGGGCCACACAATTTTGTCTAAGGATATTTGAGCTTAAGATATATTTTATTTAAATTGTCAAAAAGCATTTTCATCGACGTGTTGAAAGTTATAATTTTTGCGGATATATTTGGTTTTATTTTTTAAAATAATGGACACTGAATATGCAAAAATTGAAAAGCTGGAGAGAGCAGATCAGAGGAATATGTGGCGTTTTCAAATTAAAGTAATATTAAATGCCAGTGATTTGCTACATTACATCACAGATGAAGCTGACAGTGGTGCAGTTTCTGGAGGAGCAACTGGTGGTATTTCTAGAGCTGGAGCAACTGGAGGTGTAGGTGTAGTTGGTGTAACTGGATCTGCGACTGGTAGTGGAACACAAGGTGGTAATGAGCGTGACCAGAAGAATATAAAAGATTAAGAGGTGACGGTAAAGCTCATTAGGCCAACAACCATTAATGCATATAATGAATTGTGAAACTGCAAGAGAAATGTGGTGCAAACTGGAAAGCATTTATGAATTCAAGTCTACAGCGAATGTGCATAGATTACAACAAAAATTTTATAGTTTTCAAAAAGATTCACAAGATGATATTGCTATGCATATATTAAAGTTAGAAACGTTGGTGTCGCAATTAAAAGATGTTGGTGAACAAATTTCTACAAATATGGTAATAACAAAAATTCTTATGACGCTCCCACCTAGTTTTGCTCATTTCTATAGTGGAGTCTACAACGCCCGACCAGCAAACAATTGAGAATTTGACAGCTAGACTTATAATGGAAGAAGCAAGACTGAATTCATCTGGGGAAATTTCGAGTAGCAGTGAAGCTTTTGTAGCGAAACAGAAACAGAATATTAGGAGTAACAAAAAGCCTGGAAAATGTTTTATATGTAAAAAGCCTGGACACTGGAATCGTGAATGTTATTTAAATAAATCAAATAAACACAAAGAAAATGATGTAAAAGGAAATGCGTTCGTATGCGAAAGAGAGGCTGCTAAAAGTATTGATAAAGAAACTGAATGGTTTGTTGATTCAGGGGCAAGCGATCATATGATCGAATAAAATAGAGTATTTTGTGCAGGAAATTCGATTGGGAGATGGTAATATTATTGAGTCTTTGGGGAGTGGTGCTATTAATATTTTTTCGTATAATAACAACAAATGGAGTGAAACTCATTTAGCTAATGTTCTTTATGTTCCTGATATACGCTTAAACTTATTTTCCACAACGAGAGCCCTAGAAAAAGGTTTAAAGATGTCTTCTGATTATCAGCGTTGTGAATTTTCGAAAAATAATACTACAGTTCTAGTGGGAGCTCGCACTCAAAAATTGTTTAAACTATTAATTAAAGTAAATCTACCATCGAAACAAAATCATTTTTCTTATGTTACAGAGTCAAAACAACTGACCTTAACTGAGTGGCATTGTAAATTGGCACATCAAAACATTGTACATTGCAGACGTTTTTTGAAAAATAGCAACATTACATTTAAGGACGAAAACGAAATATTTTGTGATGCTTGTGTATATGGGAAACAATGTCGTTTATCTTTTCCAAGTAGAGAAATGAAAACAACAAAAGTTGCAGAACTGGTCAATGTCGATTTATGTGGCCCCATGGAAAAGAAGTCAACTGGAGGAGTGCGTTATTTTCTTCTGATAAAAGATGATTTTTCACATTATTTATTTATATATTTATTTATTTATTTTATAGCAATTCACATACAACAAGAAATTAATCTTTTAAATTACAGTATGTGATTATATAATATATTATTACAAAGAATGAAATATATATAAGACAAGTAATTAAAAGTAGTAAAAGCAAATAGTAACGAAATAATAATATGTAAAAACAAGAACGAAAATATATGCATGTTAAATATGTAATAATTTTACATTAGAATTTAGAAAATAATATTTTTATAAACTGCAAAGCGTTGCCATTGATTTGTAATGAGTTTGGTAACGAATTCCACAGCCGTATTGTACTTGTAAAGAACTGCCACTGGGATATCAAAGTTCGATATATTAATTGAATGATTTGTTTTCTTCTATTTGATCTTGCAAATTGAATCCGATTAAATAGATAAGACGGTTCCTGCGGTTAGATAACCTTGTGTAGTAAGATTAATGCTTTAATTTTAAGTTAGTCCCTTAACTCAACAGCATATAACAATTTCGAATACCGAGAAGTACTATCATATCTTCGTATGCCGTAGACATATCTAAGAATCGCGTTATACACTACTGTTAATCTAGCTTTACTAGCCGAATTGCAATAAGCAAAAATTTCGCAGCCATACAACAACTTGGGCACTAAGTAGGTTTTCGCAAGAAGGACATGAATATTAAGAGGTGTAATGTGCTGTATAGGATATAACGTCCTAAGCATAGAAAAAATTGTCCCGGAGACAGAATTTATATGGGTATTCCATTGAAGGGATTTGTTAAAAATTATACCGAGGTTTTTCGCTGAATCCACTATCGAAATGTTCCGAGTTCCCAATGTGATCGGTATATCAACGACAATATCCTGATTTCGCCGTGCTATGATTAGGCATTTTGACTTCGTAGGGTTCAGGTATAAGCCATTCGAAGACGCCCAGTAGTGTATTCTGTCAAGGTCCTCATTAAGTCTTGCACAACAGTCATCGATTGAGTCTCTTCTACAATTCATATATATTTGTACATCATCTGCATAAATGTGGAAATCACTATGCAGGAGACAACCAGGTAAATCATTTATGTATAATGTAAACAATAATGGTCCTAGAACAGAGCCCTGCGGTACTCCTTAGGCACAGGCAAGGTAGTAGATACAGTTCCACCAGCAGAGACAGACTGGTATCTATCAGCAAGATATGTTCTCATTAGCGATGATGCACTCAAAGAAAAATAAAAATTGTCGTACATCTTCCTACAAAGTATATCATGGTTCACAGAGTCAAAAGCTTTCGAATGGTCAAGAAGCACCAAAAGTGTAATACCACCATTATCAATATTGGATCTTATATCCTCAGACACACTTAACAGTGAAGAAACACAGCTATGACCTGTTCTAAATCCTGATTGTTTGCCAAAGATCAGCTGATGGTCATTCAAATAAGCAATAATTTGGTTGTGTAATAGTCGTTCCAAGACTTTAGATAAAAATGGAAGTATCGAAATGGGGCGATACTCATTCGACGATTTCGGCACGGGAATGACCTTAGCATGCTTCCAACAGTTAGGAAAGTGGCTGGTAGTGATAACGGTGTTAAATAAGTGCGTAATATAACGTGATATCCTAGGCAATAAAAGTCTAATGAACTTAGGATGGATCTGGTCAAAGCCAACTGCATTCGAAGTCACTGATTTACAGCATAAAATAACGTCATCTTCAAAGATACGAGAAAACTCGAAACGGTGTAAAGGAGAAATTTCCGGGGGTTGTTGCAATGGCCCAGAGACAGAAACTGATTGAACCCCATTTGAGGGCCTTGGAGATGGAATGTTTATAAAATATTCATTAAGTTTATTTGCATCAATGCTGCAAGCTGGGGCAGCCTTGCTTCCAATACCAATCTCATTGTTTGATTGTTTGCCATTTTCTCCTCGAATCTAAAGCTGATTTAAAATGGTTCTCATAATAAGAAGTTTTAGCATCATAAATAGTCCTATTGACGAGTCTACGGGCTTTGCGATATTCTTCGTATAGATCAGAAGTTCTATACCTTTTCCAACGCCTATAAATATCATCACGAGTTTTAATTCACCGTTTAATAGTAAGATTAAACCAGCTAGGTCATCGCACAAAATACTTGAAGAAATTTTGGGTGAGCTGTGGCTTACGGAAAATGAAGAAATACCAACAGACATTGTTTCAGTTCCCCCTATAGAAACGTATAAACAAGATACAGATGTGGATTCAGACAATTCGGATACAGAAGGTTGGTTGGTTTCCGTTCTGAATGTTGGGCCATAATATAACCTAAAGACAATGTACAATGTTTCTTTTAAATCTTGTGGAGTACCAACATTTAAAAGATTTAGACTACCACGTACTCAAAACGATGCAATAAATAGCCTCCGTTTAGATAGAAAGGATCACATTATTATAAGAGGTGAATCAAAATACCATCACTGCAAAGTTTGTTCTGGTCGGAATTCACTTATGTGAAAAAAATTAAAAATTTTTCTTCATGCTAATTATTGTTTTCAAGTATTTCATAAAAATAAATATAAATTTATGTTTTGTTTATTATAATATAGTGTAGTTGGAATAACTAATTTGGTTCCATTAAAAAAAATCATGAATAAAATTTTATGTTACAAATTAAACTGTGTGTTGTGTTTGACAGGTATCTGCCCAGTGGCAACTTAAGTTGCCAGGCTAAAACACCCCCTTACCCCCATTTTCTCGCAAAGTCGCTGAACAAAGAGTATTTCTTAGACCACAAGCAATACGTGTTTAAAATCTGGTGCTAATACTCCAAAAAAAAAATATTTCGAGCATTAATGAGTTAAATTTTATACGGCGAGACATTAATTTGAAAAGTTTATGCTGCACAGTTTTACGTGAAAGAAGTTTACTCGCAGTTGAATATTTCCACAACAGCAATTCCAATTTAGAGAGATTATTGATGGCAACATTTTTAAAGTCTTTCAGATTTTTATAGTTCTATTCTGTTATTAATTTTTTTTTTTCTTTTTTTGTATAAAATTTTAATCTTTTCTTTATTTCATCTATCTTAGTGTTTCTTTCGTAAAGATTGCAATATTTAAAATTAATCACAAAAGGAATAATATTATTAGAATTTTCTGTTAGAATTTCAAAAATAACATAATTTTTAATACCACATACATATTAGAATATTAAATAATTACACTATGTGACAAAACAAAAAAATGAAATATACCCAGCTAATGACATAGTGTAGGTTGTGAGTTTTGTTGAGTAGAACTCAATAATATTTTTTTTTATTTCTTGAACTCTCCAAACTTACTTTATTTGAAAAAAGAAACTCCTTTTTGGACTTTACGCACAAATTTATTGATTACACAAACATTTCTGAACCAGTGTCACAAATTTAAACTTTCTTAATAAGGGGAGGGATGGGCCTCTAAAACGGTATACATATATATATTATTCGACTTAATATTATATGAGGTTTGATGAGGTAAACTTGACAAACGCGAATTTTTTTCATATTTTTCAAGTTTGGCCATTCATAGTAGCGAACTTTAATTAAAATTATTGAAATATTTGTTAAAACTTTTATTACCCACTGTTGAATTATCAATGTACTTGTTTAAATTATACTTGTTGAATTCAGAAATTTAAATATCAGTTTTACCTTTGCATTATGTATTTATAAATAAATTTTCTAAATTTTTCATTACCGTTTGTAAAATCAATAACTGCGTTTAATTCATTAGGTTATGGGCCACACAATTTTGTCTAAGGATATTTGAGCTTAAGATATATTTTATTTAAATTGTCAAAAAGCATTTTCATCGACGTGTTGAAAGTTATAATTTTTGCGGATATATTTGGTTTTATTTTTTAAAATAATGGACACTGAATATGCAAAAATTGAAAAGCTGGAGAGAGCAGATCAGAGGAATATGTGGCGTTTTCAAATTAAAGTAATATTAAATGCCAGTGATTTGCTACATTACATCACAGATGAAGCTGACAGTGGTGCAGTTTCTGGAGGAGCAACTGGTGGTATTTCTAGAGCTGGAGCAACTGGAGGTGTAGGTGTAGTTGGTGTAACTGGATCTGCGACTGGTAGTGGAACACAAGGTGGTAATGAGCGTGACCAGAAGAATATAAAAGATTAAGAGGTGACGGTAAAGCTCATTAGGCCAACAACCATTAATGCATATAATGAATTGTGAAACTGCAAGAGAAATGTGGTGCAAACTGGAAAGCATTTATGAATTCAAGTCTACAGCGAATGTGCATAGATTACAACAAAAATTTTATAGTTTTCAAAAAGATTCACAAGATGATATTGCTATGCATATATTAAAGTTAGAAACGTTGGTGTCGCAATTAAAAGATGTTGGTGAACAAATTTCTACAAATATGGTAATAACAAAAATTCTTATGACGCTCCCACCTAGTTTTGCTCATTTCTATAGTGGAGTCTACAACGCCCGACCAGCAAACAATTGAGAATTTGACAGCTAGACTTATAATGGAAGAAGCAAGACTGAATTCATCTGGGGAAATTTCGAGTAGCAGTGAAGCTTTTGTAGCGAAACAGAAACAGAATATTAGGAGTAACAAAAAGCCTGGAAAATGTTTTATATGTAAAAAGCCTGGACACTGGAATCGTGAATGTTATTTAAATAAATCAAATAAACACAAAGAAAATGATGTAAAAGGAAATGCGTTCGTATGCGAAAGAGAGGCTGCTAAAAGTATTGATAAAGAAACTGAATGGTTTGTTGATTCAGGGGCAAGCGATCATATGATCGAATAAAATAGAGTATTTTGTGCAGGAAATTCGATTGGGAGATGGTAATATTATTGAGTCTTTGGGGAGTGGTGCTATTAATATTTTTTCGTATAATAACAACAAATGGAGTGAAACTCATTTAGCTAATGTTCTTTATGTTCCTGATATACGCTTAAACTTATTTTCCACAACGAGAGCCCTAGAAAAAGGTTTAAAGATGTCTTCTGATTATCAGCGTTGTGAATTTTCGAAAAATAATACTACAGTTCTAGTGGGAGCTCGCACTCAAAAATTGTTTAAACTATTAATTAAAGTAAATCTACCATCGAAACAAAATCATTTTTCTTATGTTACAGAGTCAAAACAACTGACCTTAACTGAGTGGCATTGTAAATTGGCACATCAAAACATTGTACATTGCAGACGTTTTTTGAAAAATAGCAACATTACATTTAAGGACGAAAACGAAATATTTTGTGATGCTTGTGTATATGGGAAACAATGTCGTTTATCTTTTCCAAGTAGAGAAATGAAAACAACAAAAGTTGCAGAACTGGTCAATGTCGATTTATGTGGCCCCATGGAAAAGAAGTCAACTGGAGGAGTGCGTTATTTTCTTCTGATAAAAGATGATTTTTCACATTATTTATTTATATATTTATTTATTTATTTTATAGCAATTCACATACAACAAGAAATTAATCTTTTAAATTACAGTATGTGATTATATAATATATTATTACAAAGAATGAAATATATATAAGACAAGTAATTAAAAGTAGTAAAAGCAAATAGTAACGAAATAATAATATGTAAAAACAAGAACGAAAATATATGCATGTTAAATATGTAATAATTTTACATTAGAATTTAGAAAATAATATTTTTATAAACTGCAAAGCGTTGCCATTGATTTGTAATGAGTTTGGTAACGAATTCCACAGCCGTATTGTACTTGTAAAGAACTGCCACTGGGATATCAAAGTTCGATATATTAATTGAATGATTTGTTTTCTTCTATTTGATCTTGCAAATTGAATCCGATTAAATAGATAAGACGGTTCCTGCGGTTAGATAACCTTGTGTAGTAAGATTAATGCTTTAATTTTAAGTTAGTCCCTTAACTCAACAGCATATAACAATTTCGAATACCGAGAAGTACTATCATATCTTCGTATGCCGTAGACATATCTAAGAATCGCGTTATACACTACTGTTAATCTAGCTTTACTAGCCGAATTGCAATAAGCAAAAATTTCGCAGCCATACAACAACTTGGGCACTAAGTAGGTTTTCGCAAGAAGGACATGAATATTAAGAGGTGTAATGTGCTGTATAGGATATAACGTCCTAAGCATAGAAAAAATTGTCCCGGAGACAGAATTTATATGGGTATTCCATTGAAGGGATTTGTTAAAAATTATACCGAGGTTTTTCGCTGAATCCACTATCGAAATGTTCCGAGTTCCCAATGTGATCGGTATATCAACGACAATATCCTGATTTCGCCGTGCTATGATTAGGCATTTTGACTTCGTAGGGTTCAGGTATAAGCCATTCGAAGACGCCCAGTAGTGTATTCTGTCAAGGTCCTCATTAAGTCTTGCACAACAGTCATCGATTGAGTCTCTTCTACAATTCATATATATTTGTACATCATCTGCATAAATGTGGAAATCACTATGCAGGAGACAACCAGGTAAATCATTTATGTATAATGTAAACAATAATGGTCCTAGAACAGAGCCCTGCGGTACTCCTTAGGCACAGGCAAGGTAGTAGATACAGTTCCACCAGCAGAGACAGACTGGTATCTATCAGCAAGATATGTTCTCATTAGCGATGATGCACTCAAAGAAAAATAAAAATTGTCGTACATCTTCCTACAAAGTATATCATGGTTCACAGAGTCAAAAGCTTTCGAATGGTCAAGAAGCACCAAAAGTGTAATACCACCATTATCAATATTGGATCTTATATCCTCAGACACACTTAACAGTGAAGAAACACAGCTATGACCTGTTCTAAATCCTGATTGTTTGCCAAAGATCAGCTGATGGTCATTCAAATAAGCAATAATTTGGTTGTGTAATAGTCGTTCCAAGACTTTAGATAAAAATGGAAGTATCGAAATGGGGCGATACTCATTCGACGATTTCGGCACGGGAATGACCTTAGCATGCTTCCAACAGTTAGGAAAGTGGCTGGTAGTGATAACGGTGTTAAATAAGTGCGTAATATAACGTGATATCCTAGGCAATAAAAGTCTAATGAACTTAGGATGGATCTGGTCAAAGCCAACTGCATTCGAAGTCACTGATTTACAGCATAAAATAACGTCATCTTCAAAGATACGAGAAAACTCGAAACGGTGTAAAGGAGAAATTTCCGGGGGTTGTTGCAATGGCCCAGAGACAGAAACTGATTGAACCCCATTTGAGGGCCTTGGAGATGGAATGTTTATAAAATATTCATTAAGTTTATTTGCATCAATGCTGCAAGCTGGGGCAGCCTTGCTTCCAATACCAATCTCATTGTTTGATTGTTTGCCATTTTCTCCTCGAATCTAAAGCTGATTTAAAATGGTTCTCATAATAAGAAGTTTTAGCATCATAAATAGTCCTATTGACGAGTCTACGGGCTTTGCGATATTCTTCGTATAGATCAGAAGTTCTATACCTTTTCCAACGCGTATAAATATCATCACGAGTTTTAATTCACCGTTTAATAGTAAGATTAAACCAGCTTTTCCCAGGGCCGTTACCACGGTTCGCTCTCAAGGGTACGGAAATATCACACAGGTCGATAAGGCTACTATTAAGGAAGTAGAGTTGTTCATCAGCAGATGGCATATAATATATGTTGCTCCATTCTATCGTGTTATAGCATTCTTCCAGCAACCGATAGTTAACGTGACGGAAGTCGCGATAGTAAGTTAAAGTTTCATCCTTTTGGAAATTTAAATCATATGATATGAAAATAAGATCATGTCTTGAAAAAGTTGGTGCGCTAATCTGATCGAACAGTAATAAATTAGACATGTTACCTGCTATAAATATATCAAGTAAAGTACTGATATTAGTGAAGTGAGTAGGTTGCACAGTATTTACAATATATAAACCAATAGACTCAAGCTGATCGAACAAGAATGAGCTAGTATTAGACAGTAAGTTGCAGTTGAAATCATCTGCAATAATAATGTCGTTGTACTGCATAGCCAGTGACTCCAGGTCACACATAAATGAATCAATAGGTACACGAGAATTAGGGCGGTAAGTGCACCCTAACAATAATTTACTGTCAGCACCAATAATTTCAAGGAATAAGTACTCAATTACGTCGTTATCCTGTGATCTCTCAATTTCCCTGTAACGTATGCCGTTCCTGATAAAAATTGCTACTCCACCCGCGTGACCTCTTCTATCATTCCTAATTATTTTGTACCCATTTGCATTAACTAAACTATCTGGAAGGTCCCCCGCAAATCATGTTTCAGATACACATACAATATCCATCTTAGTATCTCCGAACAAAAAACGAAATTCATCCATTTTATTAAAAATACTTTGAGCGTTAATGTGGCATCTGTTGAGTCCTCTACGTTGTGCTGTGAGTATTTTAATCATAGTTCTTGTACCAGCTGTGGAATCAGAACCATAACTATTTAAGACTGACATTAAGAATAATTAAAGAAGAAAAAGCAACGCGTGTATAGTATATCAAAAACAAATACATATTAAAATCTTTTAAAACATAAAGAAAAGTAATAATATTTAAAATTAAAGAATATTTACGAAAGACATTATTATAAGCGTTCCTGTTCATTACGTCCATCACGAAAAATATTTAAGTCATCAATATCATTCACAAGTACTGGCTGCTCAAGCTCTTGGCGCCTAATGTAAACCAACCCACGATTGGTATAGGCTCCGAATATTTGCCTCTTTTTCTTCAAACTGTAGGCCCGTTGGAAGATACGATGATTTCCCGGTGTTAAGTTCTCATTGACATAAAACGGTACAAAACTATCAAAACCAAGCGTGTTCAATCGTAAAACATCCTTACGCATCTTTATATAGGATGAAACAGATCTAAGGACTACGTTTCGCTCATATGGCGATTTGAATTTTATAATTATTGGTGGATCAGTCCTAGATTTTGTATTAACAGGTATTCTAGCTGAAGAATTTATTTTATTTCTCAAACGGAAAGCTCCAATAATTTCCGGAGGGCTCACGGCAACAGTCTCACATATTTTTGATAATAGAGCAGTAAGATCTTCATTATGTTGTTCCGGAACACCAATAATACGTAGTTCATTAGCGACAACTGCATTATCATGTTTTTTGTTTACTGCTTTTAGGTGGGCAATTTCTTGCTTTAAGTTCTGTGTTTCATTGGTCAAGGCAATTACCTTATCAGTGTTTTTATTTCTAATATCACTAACGCAGGATTCCAACTGAGTCACACGTTCCATTAAACTGTCCAGTTCGGTTTTCGCCATATTTAGCCTCTTTTCTATTTCATTTAACAGACGTTCCTCATACTGCTGAAACATATCCTTCATAGTGGACTGCAGTTGTTCGGCTAGCTTATCAAACCCTTTATCTATCATCTGCATGAATTTAAAAGGAGATTCGACGTTTGAAGAACGGGCAGATTTTATATTAGTTAAACGCACATTTTTTGGCGTATTTACCAATTCTGCTTGAGTCAGATCAGCTGAGGTATTATCCATTTTTTTTGAAATAGAAATGTGGTTTTTACTTTTAGACTTGGATTTGCACTGTCTTCTTAATTTAAATTGATGCATTTGCTCAACTACTAAATTTTTATTTTAATTTCTCTAGGTGTAGTTCAAAAAGTAGAAAAGGAGCAACTCTCTTATAAAAAGGTATTTTTCTTAAAAGAAAAAAGTGAGGTATGTGGTTTTCTTGAAAAATATCTTTACGATGTCAAAACTGAAACTGGTAATAGTGTGATATCTATAAGATCTGATAATGGGAAAGAATTTATAAATAAAAATGTCGAGCTTTTACTATGTAAGAATAGTGTTTTTCAACTGAAGACCGTTCCATATAACCCGGAGCAAAATGGAACAATAGAAAGAGAGAATCGCACTGTTGCAGAAGCAGCAAGAACAGCACTGTACGCAAAAATTTTGGATCAAAAGTTTTGGGCTAAGGCTGTGAACTCTGTTGTGTATGTACTTAATCGAAGTGGAACTAGTGCACAAAAAGACAAAACCCGTTTTGAACTTTGGTATGGTAAAAAAGCTAACGTAGAAAGTTTACAAGAATTTGGTAGTGTAGTGTTTACTCATGTACCAAAGCAAAATCTACTGAAATGGGATAAAATATCACAGAAAGGAATTTTTGTTGGGTATGAGGAAGATTCAACTGGTAATCGAGTATATATCCCAACCAAAAATAAAGTTGAAATTGCAAGAAACGTAAAATTTTGTAGTATCGATAACATCAAAAATGAGAAAACTCTAAACGAAGATGCTCGTTCAACTAAAGAAAACTATGATGTACTCAAACAAACTTGCAGCTCCTCAACACATGTAAATATTTACGAAATCCCAGTTCAAAAAAAAAGCGACGAGACAAGTGAACAAAATGTAGATAATTCTTCTGATATTTCTAATGATATTTTTGAAGACACATACGATTCAGTAGAAAATGAAGTCGCTACACAAAAGAGTTTTATAAGTGATCGTTTACGTAGCAAGGTAAGAAAACAGGCGGAAAATGTTGTAGAAGACGGCCATACTTTTGTTGCTAATTGTCCATCAAATTATAATGCGGCAAAGTTATCCAATAAATGGAAAAAAGCTATGGATGAAGAAATAAATTCGCTAAAAGAAAACAAGACTTGGGAACTAGTTGATTTACCACAAGGGTGTAAAGTTGTTAGTACAAAGTGGGTATATACAATAAAAGAAGCAAGCAGGCTAGTAGCTCATGGATTCAATCAAGAATATGGCATTAACTACTTTGAAACATTTAGCCCCGTAGCCAAATTTACATCGATAAGAATGATTTTGAGCATAGCCGCATCAGAAAAACTAAAGCTAAAGCAATTTGATATAAAAACAGCTTTTTTATATGGATACATAAATGAAAACGTTTACGTCAATCAACCAGAAGGCTACTCTGATGATACGGGCAGAGTATGCAAACTTCTTAAAAGCTTATATGGTTTAAAGCAAGCATCAAGGTGCTGGAACATTACGTTTTCAAATTTATTAAAAAAGTATAATCTGGAAGAAAGTAAAGCTAATCATTGTGTATTTACCAATAATGACGTCAGTAAGCGAATAATGATCGCAATATATATAGATGACGGTTTAATTGCCGCAAAACATGAAGAAGACATTGAAGGGTTTTTATCATTTTTAAAACAAAATTTCAGTGTTAAAATTTTTGATGCTAAACATTATTTGGGTTTAGAAATTCGACGTTTAAACGACGGTAGCTATATTGAGAAATTACTAGTAAGTTTTTTCATTTGGATTTTTTGTACGAAGATGACTGTGACATTTACACCATCTGGCAATTTTGTCCACAGCAACGTTGGCGTGCTTTTAAGAACATTTTCAATAATAAAGCATTGTGTAAGGCCTGCTATTTTCCATTGATCTATTGGCTGGTATTGGTTATTAGTATATTTGGTTGTGTAAGTACAGCAGAGAGAGGAGAGTGAGAGAGAGAGTCTTTTATTCTGTTTTCCCTTTCTCAAACGAATAGATACACAGTTTTAGTGAATTTACCAGAGTGTTTTGGGGCAACCGCAAAGAAATGTCCATGTGGCATGAACGTAAATGTTATGTTTTACCCACATCGGTGTTGCGTAAGTGCCGTTTGATCTGCTCTTTAATCACTTTATTCGACTGGCTGTTCCTGTGGTATGCGGTGGTTAAGGTATTGCTATTTAGTTTCGGAGATTTAATAATGTTTTGTAAAGCGTAACCTTACGCGCTGGTCCCTTTGGCTTGTATATTGATTCCAATTTTTTCCAAGCCTCTTCAGAAGTCTTGCAATTTTTAATATGACTTACTTGTGAGGGTTTCACTGCCAATACCAGAGTCGCAAGCGCTTTTTCATCTAATGTTAGCCATTCTTCGCTATTTGCTTGTGTCTTTTTTAGGGTTCCTGATACAATCTTCCACAGTTCGGAATGAATTAGGACACTGCGTACTTGGACACACCATGAGTCGTAGTTCCTTTCATCTAATTTTTCAATATTAAATAAATTTGATGACTTTCTGGACATACTAACTATTGCTCGCCCCGAAATAGATTTTTCCAATTCTTGTATGCTTCCTGTATCGCTTTCGCTGCCTCTGTTATCACTTTCAATTTAATCCAGATTCTGTCTTTGTAATCTGGTTATAATTCCTCGCATTATATAATTTTCAACGTGGAGAAAGGTCCATAACTTATGTTATAATATTTTAGGCGGAGCACATAAAAATCCAAATTAAAATAAAACGACACACGTCTTATCTATAAGAAATTCTTTATTGTACTACCTTTTTATATTACAGAAAAAAGGAAAAATTATTATATTTTATTCAGAAAAACCAAAACCATGAAACCAAAACTAATGAAAAAATAGAAAAAACAGATTGCATGATATTTGGGTTGCTTTGTTACAAAAATCAAAGTTGTATATTTCAACATATAGTTAGGGTATTCACACGGTGTGCTATCTAGTCTTATTGTCATAAAATACTAAAGTTTTATGATAGTTTAAAAAAATTTTTGTTGTGCTTCAAAGAAAAAAGTCATAAAATAATAACACCTTCTGTGATGTGTTTATTGTTTTGTCATAACTAAACAGTGTAAATCTAGTCAAAAGGGAAAAGCTCGTCATCGAGTCGGCGATAATATTGAGAAATTGCCGCCATTGAATATTTGCAACATGTACGTAAAACATGCTATTAATTTCTGCATAGTTCTATAACTTCGAGATTAATTACATTTTAATATTTTATTTATAAAAGTTATTAACTTTTATAAAGTTAAATAAAAAAATTGAAATTGATACATTTAAAATATAAAAGAAAATTTTGTTTGTATACTTTAGCGGATTGCCAGCACCGAACGTATTTAAAATAAGCGCCGGCAGAAATTATTACCGGCTTAGTAATCGACAACAGTTGTTTATGTTTATGTTTTAAAAAATTTTCTTTTGTGTCAAGAGATCTAATAATATTTAATAAATTTGATTTATATAAATGTAAACATGTTATTATTTTTTTCCTATTTATTTAATCAGCCATAATAATGTCCAATATGTATTTTACGCACAAACCGGTTATTATTTCAGTTTCTTGACTTGCTTTTGGCATTTTTAAGTAAAAATATTTTTAATTTTTTATAACTGTATTTTTCTTTTATCAGCTGACTCAAATTTGAAATAGCACACTAACTTATGAGGATTGCTCACAGCAGTCATATTTTTTCGTGTTATTATTTTATGATATATGACTTTATGACGACCGTGTGAATACCCTAAGTATGTTATTATGCGTACAAAGAATAACTAATACAAATGAGCAAACAGACAACAACAAAGTTCTCATATCATACAGTAAACAGAAATTACACAAATAAATACGTGTTAATTTGCGAGAAGGAAACTGAACAAGTATCAAAAATGCGTCAAAAATAGTTGAAGGAAGTTATCAGGAATAAATAAATCAAAGAGTATAAATAGTGTCGCCCTAGTCTAGTAGATCAGATATATCCAACCAAGAGAAACTAGATCGTAATTCTAACTGAAGGGGTATAATGACCCATTAATTAAGTAAATATAAATACAGTGCAGAACGATAATGCTAGGCAGTCGTGAATAGTAATGTTAGTATTATTAGAACGTTTGCGGAACGTAACGGCACGTACGTTCGATTATAGTTTACGAAAAGAACCAACTGCTTAGCGAAATTCAATTACATTTGGGTATCTGTCCTCATTGCCAATCCTATGCTAGAATTGAACGTATGTTGCGTGGACGTTCGTCTTATTCTACCATAAGTCGGTGATGTGACAGCAGCGTGGTATTAAACTTCGCGTTAAGGACAGTGGTATTGAAGACCGTAATTTTGTCTTTGTTGAAAAGGATCGTAAATGAAACTGATAGTGCAGTATTATCAGTTGGAAAGTGTTTTTATTTAAATAATTTGTGTTAAAGGTCTTATAAAATCTAAAAACGTTCAAATATTAATGATGGCAGACAATTTGAAGTCAAATTTTTTTTTATTGATTTAATGTGGCAAAGTCAAAAACTAAATTATTAACAATTTTTGGAATATTTTAATTTTCGTACGACTGTAATGTTATAGTCGTACAAAATGCGAAAACATAAATAATAATTGAAATTCTAAAGAAACATACCGTACAATTTCCATTCCTAAGAATAAATATTGTGCTTAACATGAACTAAAATACTTCATAAAAACATTTTAGTACCGTAGATTATTAATGAAAGAAAATTATACAAAAAAATTTCTGTTTGCAGTAAAAAGAAATATTTTTGCAAAGACACAACATAAATGGCAATAACACTACACAAAACAAAAGTTTAGAAAACCTTTAAAGAAAATCAAATAAAAGAAAGAGAGATAAAAAGAATTCTTTTTTAGGAATCCACATATTTTTTTACTGTTTTCACTCCATATTTCCATTATTTGCTGCAAAAAGTATATAAAGTTGAATAAAAACTGAAATGAAAAAAAAAACTGGACATTTTGTTGCAAATTATTCTTCATGTGCTGTGTCTGTAACGTCATATGACACACATACAAAAATCACAATGCTTGGAAGAAATAATTCACATTCTTATTCTACATTTTCATTTGGATTATGAGTTTTCTATGACTACCATAAACAACTATTTTTGAGTTATGGCCATTGTCACGAAATTATTGCTGTAATTGTAGCTTCTGTTGTCTTTTAAACTATTCTTAGTTTTTCATTTTTTAATTGTTTTGTTATTAAGAATTTCTTGTCTCTTGAATTTTTCTAGCAAACATTTTTTATTATACTTTCGAAGAAACTGTCGACATTTGACAAATACGACAAATAATTACCTGTCAAAACTTTGCCGATAATTTATCCGTTACTAAACAAGCATAAACTTTGTTTTTCTTACGTCCGATACTAACAATATTTTTCAATTACAATTCTAATACATATTGTTACGAAAACGAAAAAATCGGTATGTTTAAAGAGAGTAATCGTGGTTTAAATATCCTCGTTACAAAGATCTGTCGAACAATTGCCTAGTAATTGTTATTGTTTGTGCAAAGGGTGTAAACAGATGAATAACAAACAAAACAATTGTTGTTGTTTACATAAAGTTGTGAACATTGGCTCACAGAATTGTGCGAATAATAAAGAATTTTAATGAAAACTGAAAACAAATTTATTTTTATTTTATTTGCAATCTAAAAGCTCATATTTTAAACTTGGATTTAGGCTATGAAATAGAACACTTCCTTTATCGGTTTAATTATTAATCGTCCCTATTTCGAATCTGGCAATACTTACGTCATTCTATTGTATTACAAAATTAAGTATATTATCTCCACTGAACGTTATGAACCGATTTACGATTGAGCAACGTTGGGATTTATTGGGCCAACGAGAAACTTCACCATGATATCGATTTTGTTAAATAACATCTTCTCGAATGAAGCTCATTTTCATCTTAGTGGGTACGTTAATAAGCAAAAATTCCGTATTTTGGGCTCAGAAAACCCAGACGTGGTTTTACAGAAGCTAATGCACCCATTACGAGTGACTGTGTAGTGCGGCTTGTGGAGCGGAGGCATCATTGACCCATATTTCTTCCAAAATGAGGACGGCACAACCATTACGGTCAACGGAGACAATATCTCATCATGATAGCGGAATTCTTTGTATCCGCTCTCCATGGCATTGATGTGAGTGATGTTTGGTTTAAACAGAATGATGTAACCTGTCAAATAACTCATGTCACAATCGATTTATTGCATCGAACGTTTTATGGCCGTTTAATTAGTGGAAATTTTGTTCTATGAGGCGCCGTTAAAGAAAAGTGTTATGCCGACAACATATGACCCGTACACTCGAAAAAGTGCACGAAAATTGTTTGTATGAGGTTTTTTGAGGCTAGCCGCGGCAGCTATATGAATGACTTAATATTCCATTTATAATCTTAACAATTGAACTTCACAACCATTATTGTTTTATAGCATTTTTAAATGTAAGCTTTTAAATTTAAGACCTTATATATTCTCACTGTCTTACATGCTGACAATTGATTACCAAATTGAAATACATATTATTTTCATATTTCATTAAGTGAGAATACTAAGTTTTAAGATAAAAGCTAGGGGCAGAAAAAGTACCTAAAATGCCGATTTTCTCCAAACTGGTTAATTTTTATGACGAGAAAGCAGAAACGTTAAAAGAAACATAAGTCGCCACTTGAAATTTTGAAAGAAGATTGTGTCAGAAGTTTTTTCTACGTTCAAAGTGTTTTGAAGCCAAATGTAAGTTGTTGTAGTTCGCTGTAAAGCCCGACGTGCTATTATTTTTTGAGGTAAATGGGAAGTTAAATGCTATCGCTCACATCAGCGACAAAAAAAGCAACTCCAATTATATAACTAAGACTTCTTTAAACCATACATCGCAGTTGTCTAGTAGGAAGTGTGTTCAAAACTTAGCCCAGACTTCTCATACAAAACGGAATACGAATGAAAAATTTCTTTCGGCGACTTCTTTCTTCTTATATTTTAAACTGTAAGCACTATCACTCATAGATAAGATTAACACACACAACGTGTGTGATTGGAGAAGCTAGGTTGTAATCCTGAGTAAAAGTTTGTAATGATCAAGTAGTATGGAATCAGAGACACGTCTTAGTGTTATCATTAGTGTGTAAAGCAGCCAACCAAGAGATACAGGCTTAAACTTCGGTGAAGGCGAACGAATTATAAAAAAAGGATATCACTCTATACATCTTAATAGAGGGCATTTAGATTCTACTATGCACTTTTTGGAAGTGCAACTGCACTAAATTTGAATAAGTACATACATACATAATTGGTCATTACAGCCCTTCAGTCAGGATTACGACCTAGTTTCTCACAGCACTTATGTTATGTGTGTTAACTTTATACATGAGTGGCGGGACCTACAGTTTAAAGTCGACTCCGAACGACAGATTTTTGAGAAACTTTTCATATCAATTTTATTTACTCAGAGAAGTCGCCGAAGAAATACTTTTTGTATTTTATTTTGATACAAAAATTATTGTTTAAAGAAGTGTAAGTTATTATTTTGCGACAAAAATTAAAATTACATATGAAAGCAAAATTAGAGTAAATTAAGTCGAAACTCTCTGAGATATGTTGCAGAATTAATAGATTGTCATGCAAAACGATTTGTCACGAAGGTGGGCAATACGAATGAATCTGTTTCCCACATAGAAACATTTAAAAAATTCAAAATAAAATTTTACGTATTATTAGAACTGCACAGTTGAACAAAAACTCGAACATACACAAGGATCTCAAATTACCATCAGTTAAAGCAGGAATGGTAAAATATCCTGAAATGTATATATATGGATATATATATGTACAATATACTAGAGTACCGAGGAACATTCGTCGCAAAAAGTGAGCCACTATTTTGAGCGAATTTTGAGCATTTGTAACTTAATAGATCATATGTCAACATGAGAACCAGCCGCTGTCTTTAATTTTCAATGCGATTCCATAATAGCTAAAATATTCACCCTCCACCTGTTCAACGTTCCACAGATCACTTATTGGAGCAAATTAGTCTTCATTTATCAATCTATGTGTTCAAGTTGTATTAGGGCGTATTATAGCGGATGATGTTAACAGCCCAGTTAATAACTTTCTCTAGTTTTGTAACAACAATTATCGAAACAAATAGACTTACGTTTAAAGCAAAATCCTAAGAAACCAAAAGCAAATTAGTATAATTTAGATAAACAGTCCAAATTAGAATAAATTGATTAATCAGTAAAAAAAAATCTCAATTGAAAGTTAATCTCAAAAATATTGTATACTAAACGATTTGTCTTAATGCAATCGTCTGAGTAATATTAGATTGTAATAATAAATATTGAACATACGTTACGGAACGCAGTTCGAATAAGTAATACAATATCAATATGAAAGAATTATCAGCTTAAAAATAAGCTACACTTTAATAAGTTTTCGTAATGCAAGCGTATGAATAATCATAGATTATAATGTGAAATATGGATCATACCATACGGTATACAGTTCAAAAAAATATGACAAATTTAGCATGAAACTCTTTTGTTCCAAGGATCGATCTACGGTACAGGCAAAGTGCAAAAAATTTAAAAGCAAAACGCTAAGTATTTCACTTAGTAAATTATTCTGCATTTACATATAGGCCTTGTGGTGCACGTGATTACTCAATAACTATTTAGTTTATTAAAAAGATTACTGTTTCTTCGATTTTAGGAATACTATTTTAAATTTTATTGTCAACTTTTCAAAAGTTTTAGCGTTTACAATAAAAAAACACAATGAAATAAACGACAACAGTATACAAATCGGCAATACTCAATATTAATAATAATATAATACATAATACATAATTACACGGTGCAACAGTCAAAATACGCCCAGCTAATGACATAGTGTAGGTTGCGAGTTTTGTTGAGTAGAACTCATAAATATTTTCAAAATCCAAATTTTTTGAAAAGGGGACAGATGAGCCTTTAAAATAGTATAAATAAAAATATGGCTCAAACTTGCATGTTATGAGTTTTAATCGGGTAAACAGCGACAAAATATTTTTTTTTTTCATTTTTCACGTTTAGCTATTCTTAATTGCCAAATTTAATTAAAAAAGATAAAATAAGTGATGACATTCTGAAAGTGCATTATCTTGTGACGAGATTGACACTTCGTTTGATCAAATTACGGTAGTTATTATTTAAATAGTGTAATAGTCGTGTTATATTTTTTATATATGTCATCTTATCAAATGAACTTTCAGTTAAAAAGTTCCAAAAAGTTTTGATGAAATGTGTCAATATCAGTTTTGCACCTCTCAAACATGAATTTGACACACTTTACGACAAACAATCAAGATCCATCAAAAATTCTGAAAATTTTTGAACTAAAAGTTCATTTGAACAAATATATATATGAAAAATATAACTCGACTGTTAGACTCCTTAATTAATAACTAATGTAATTTTTATCCGATGTGTTCAAACGAAGTATCAATCTCTTCACTTCCAGAATGTCATCACTTATTTCATATTTTTTAATAAAAGTTCGCATTTGTCAAGTCTATCTCATCAAACCTCATAGCATATTAAGTCAAATAATATATATGTATATGTATGTAGTTTTAAAGGCCCATCCCTCTCCTTTCTAAAATGGTTTAAATTTTGAGCATTTTGTAATCAATAAATTTGTGAGTAAAGTCCAAAAAATAAAAATAAATTTTGTCAAGTAAAACAAGTTTGGAGGGTTCAAGAAATATGTCATTAGCTGGGTGTATTTCATTTTCTTTTATTTTGTTGCATATTATAGAATAAAAATTAATTAATATTTCCGCCTATTATACAAAGCTATTGCGACCAGCAAAACCAAAGACCAAGATATAAAATTACTTTACATTATAATCAAATACGTAAGACGTTAAGATATTTGGTGGCGGTAACATTATGGTTTGGGGTCGTTTGCTTAATCCACTTTTTAAGAGATATGCTGGCTGGTGTTGTTTAGAGATTAATGAATGAGTTTAATGATTGAATACTCCTTCAAATGATGAGTTTTTACAGTACCTTACTTACAAAATTTTTTAAAAATGTTGTAAACTTCTGATTTTTTAAGTCCATATTTATCATATATTGTTTTTTTGGTTAAATCCACCATGAAAATCGTTTACTATTCGAATTTTTAAGTCTTCACTAACACTATTAGCTTAGTAAATATTTTAGACATTGAATGTTCAGGAAAAAATTAAAAAACAAATTTTGATAAAAGTAGAAAAATTAAATAACGGTAATCATTATGTGCGTTTACTCTTTATTTTATCTACAGTTAGTTTCTCTTATTTTGTCAACACCGAAAAAGTTGATTGGTTTAATTTTATATTAAAGTTTTTGAATTAAATAAAAATTTGTAATACATAAATGGTAATTATAACTGACATTATTAAAGCTAAATCTACCAGAGCGGTCAAATGACTTTTGGGACTTTAATCAAAATTGTTAACTTTTTCTATAATATATAGCTCTTTAATTTTTCAATATATATTTCTCTTCTTCTTTCGTGTTGCCTGATAATAATATGTATTCTACCGTTGTCTACAATGAGCGATCATTTGACCGCTAGAATATATATGAAATTTCATGAAATCTCAAAGTATCTCTCTCTCACAAAAACAGTAGTTTTCCAAGGAAGTGTCATCCGATTGTGTTCTAGAAAACCGCCATGTACTTACAGTTTGTTATATTCTGGGTACAGAGCAGAGGTCAGCAATGAGTATTCAGAACGATGAGTAGATTCGAATCATACTTATAATTTTTGATACTTATATTTATTTTAATGTCATACTCATACTACTCATATTCAAAGTTTGAAATACTCATGGTACAATACGCATGAAGTTATTGATTTCGACTCTCCATTACTCATCGTATACACGAATCACAAAATAAGTATAATTCGCGTACGAACACTACATACTCACAAGAAGGTTGTGTGTTTGTTCTGCTTGCTGTCTTTGTCTTTTTTGTTTATGTGTCTTTCTTCTTTCTTTGTAAATGCAACAACAACTAAGACTGTAAATTTTGATGAATGATTCGAATCACTCGAATCATTTATAAGCATTATAAGTATTTTTCTAAATTTATGCTTCTGAATGTAAATATATTTCGAATGTTATGAATTTGATGTCAACGTTGTACTCATACTCATTGCAACTTGTACTTATAAATCAATGTTGTAGTGAGTACGAATGAATCAGAGTACTCGAATTTCAATAATGTTGACTCACTCATACTCAAAATTTCATGAATATTTATGAGTAGCCAAAAAGCGATTCATTGCTGATCTCTGGTACAGAGCGACTGCTGGTAACTCACGCGGTGAGGCAAAATAGCGATCATTCAAATTAGATTACTTGCTCTGTACGCGGCGTTACAAATATTTGTGACGTGATTAGTTCTATTTGTAATAATAAAATAGGCCGCTTTTTATAATAACACCAGGGTGACCGGGTAGTTTAGTGGCTAGTGTGCTAGGCTATTAGCGTGAGGGTCGTGGATTCGATTCCCACTAGAGGCTCTGGTCTGTGACACTACACCGGGTATATGGTCAAGTTACTTCGCTCGTATACAATTAGAATATAATTTGTAATTGTATTGTAATTAATAAATAAATAAATAATAAAATATAATAACACCAAATTTGACGGGGATATGATGGATCAAATGACTAGAAAGTCATACCTGTCCAGGTATTTTTTAACATTTTGGATTTAGCTGCTATAAATGATTGGATTTTATATAAGCAAAAAACTGGAGAAAGGATATCGCGACAAGAATTTTTATTTCAGTTCACAGAGGAACTTGTTAGCGAATACCGTGATATAATGAACAAGAAAAAATGGAAAGTGTGGTGAAAACTTCAGCAGATTCCACTACAATTTCTGAAAGACGAAATACATATCAAATTGAATATTGCAAAAAAAAAAATAACCCTTAAACATTTGTTCTACATGTAAAAGATGTTGACAGGAGAGACCCTTCATCTGTAAAAAGTGCGACAACGAAAAATTTTATTTTAGTTTGAATAAGGATATGTATGTAAATTAATGAAGTAATATAAATTTAATTGAGCCTTCTTTCTAAAAATATACGCATAAAGACCGAAAAATAAAGGTTTTTTATTATTATATGATTGATAATAAGTATCGGATTTACCCATTAATATATTTACTTTTTACGCATCAGACTTTACGGCCTCTGTATCAGTAAAGATATCTTCGGCAATTGTCCCTCATAGCAATAATATGAAATACCTGGTTATGACCTTAAACCCAAATCCCATATAGAATGAAACCATCAAACAACTGCAATTAAACTTGACCTAAAATTTCAGAAAATTGGATGGTTAAGTGTTAGTCAATCTAGGCTGTCCATTGAAAACAAGCTCTTTATTTTCAATCATGTGCTGAAACGGGGATGGCTATATGGCATCCAATTGTGGCGTTACTCCACGAAATACAACGTCGGAATTATACAGTCTTTCCAGAATACACAGAGAGATCTCCCTGGTTCATAAGTAACATAAATTGGCGCAACGACTTAAAGGTGAAAACGGTTACTATTTTTGCCAAGAAGCATGCAGAGAGATGCATTCACACATAAATCTAGAAGCCTCATTACTCATAACTGAAGAATTTGGATTTCAAAGACTGAAGAAAACCACGAGATCTGGTGTAATATTCTGAGTATTTAATTTAAGTATAAATATTTGGATAATTTTAAACATTTTATAAAATTTTCAATTTATAATATTTTTCAATTTATTTATATAATTTTTAATACTTCTAAAATCATTAGATGGAGTTGTAATATTGATTAGCATATTCTATGTGTGTTTTTATGAAATTTTGTATTTGGGTAGGTAGTTTCTTGAGGTAGCTTTGATTACCAAAGCTCACTTCAGCACACATATCGGCTCGTTGTAACTCCACAAGTAAACGCAGTCCCTGTACTGACCAAATTCTACCAATTTCATTGAAGAAGTTGGTAGCACAGGGACTGCACTATTTAGTATTTATATTTCAATAAAGAAATCGACTTCATTACGCGTGTCAACGAATGTAGTTTTATGAACAATTAAACCAATTAAGACATTAAATGATAATTCAGTATATCAAAAGCCTTATCCAAGTAAATCGAAGCTACTTCTTCATTCTTATATTATAAAATATTTTCAGCCTACCAAAGTAAATGTAATGAAATGCATTTAATTACATATTATCAAATATTTAGAGATTCTTCTAAACACATAACAGAAATTGAATAAAATATATTTTTGGCATTAATATTTACTTTATTTGAAAAGAAAAGGTTTACATTAACAAAACTTAGATAGAAAATTGTTTGCACTATATTCTCATAATGCTGTTATTTTTTCCCATTGAGCGACTATCGAATAAAAATATTCGATTCGAATTTATAGTGATCAAAAATTGACATCCCTACCATTCGTGTTGCAAAATGACGCTGACCGACCGACGCTATTAACATTTTAGCTGATGTAAAATCGGTTTAAGTGGGAGTAAGCCATAATGTTTCTGGACGTTGCCATATTTTTCATTTCAAATAATGCAGTCCAGGCGAGAATAAACTGTACCATATTGTGTGTGCATAGATTTAGATGAATATGTGATTTTTGTAAAGAATTTTTTTGTATACTCCCTTGTAATCCTCCATAAATATTTTACATAAAGTTATATTCCATGTGCTCGTTCCCAAGCGCACATAAGCAAATCTCTAAAGTGGAGAAATGCATGTGCATTTTTGCCTGGCGTTATAAAAAGCTTTACATATTTGAACGAATAAACAATTACAAGAATTAAATCATGTGAATAACAACAAACTTATCCTAAAAATGTAATTTATTCGATGTGGGAAGTCTTGTTGTAATAATATTTAAATCAAATTAGAAAGACTGTTCTTAGTTCTATTAATGTCTATATTATGAATGATTGCAATAAATTAGCAATGAAAAGCAGACAAAATTCATAGTATCGTGTGGGCCGTCTATCAGTTTAAATTTGAACCAACGGTTATTTCGTATTTGGCAACATTTATGTCATTCCATCTGTCACAAAATTCAGTATAATATCTCCACTGGACGTAATGAATCAATGCACAGTTAAGCAACGTTGAAATTTATTGCAAATTTATTTGAAAACAAAGGTCGGAAATTGCACGAAAATATCGTACAAAATTTGGTCGCGAAGAAGAACCAACCTACCAACCAAACCAAGAACCTGCTATACTCAATTTTATTGCTAAAGTTCGCGAAACTGGTTTCATTGCTGATGCACCAAGACGTGAGTATTCTCGTACAGTCCATACAACTGAAAATATAAAAGCTGTGGCTGAGCGTGTGCTTGAGGATCCATCAACATCAAAACGCCATCGTTATCAAGAATTGAACATTTCTTAACCAGTTAACGTTAATAAGCAAAAATGCCGTATTTGGGGCTGATAAGACCAACACGTTGTGACTGATTAGTGTGGCTTGTGGACCGCCAGCATCATTGACTCATATTTCTTTGAAAATAATGAAGGCGCAACTATTACGCTCAATGGAGACACCTATCGTAGAATGATAACCGATTTTTTGCACCCGCTTTTAATGGTATTGATGTGAATGATGAAGTCTAGTAGGTAGTTTGTTGGCTTATTAGACGTAAAGCCAGAGTTCGAGCCCCAGGCCAGACATCAAAACAAAATGCAAAAAGTATTTCTTCGGCGACTTTCTCTCAGCACATTTCTGGCACAAACTCTGAGAGTAAATAAAATTGCACATGGAAAGTTTCTCAAAAATCTGTCGTTCGGAGTCGACTTTAAACTGTAGGTCCCGCCACTCATGTATAAAATTAACACACACAACATAAGTGGCGTGAGAAACTAGGTCGTAATTCTGACTAAAGGGTTGTAATGACCAATTATGTAATTATGTATGTATGATGTGAATGATGTTTGGTATCAACAGGATGGTACAACTTGCCACACATTTCATATCACAATCTATTTATTGCGTCAAACGCAATAAGTGGTGATGTTAATTGTTAAACTTTTAAAGAAATGTGTTGTGCCGACAAACCAGAGACATAGAAGGCCAACATTTGTGATGCCGAGATACGACCCCATACAATCGAAAAAATGCATGAAAATCAAATGAGGTACTATGAGGCCAGCTGTGCAGCCACATTAATAACAACAAAAAAAATGTTACAAAATTTCAAACCATTTCAGTTTTATTGAATTTTAAAATTTAAACTTTTAAACGGGCGACCTTTTAGAATAAATATTTTGAAATGAAAATATAGTACGAAAATAAAAGCACACACTATGGCACATATATGAAAAAAAAGATCTTTTTGTAAAAATAATTTGGAAAAGTGTTTTCGTCGAAATACCCTAAATATATGAACTCTGCATACACATACATACACATTGATTTGTTCTAAAAATGTTTGAAAATATAAAATATCTTAATTAATTTAAATTATTTTTAAATTATATAAAATAACTAAGTCTTAGTTATAATTTTAGGGTCATTGAATTTATCGATGTAAAATACAAAAAACATAAATGAGTGAGATAGAAAACAGGTTGCACAACACTGTAATGTTCTTAGAAGATCTCTAAATGAAGCGCTACTAAAATGAATGGTTTACGTACCGTTAAAGTCTTTCAAAGTGTCGGGAAATCGAAGCGTAAACTTAACATAAAAGTTTAAAAAAATCATTTTACTTTAAAAACCACGAATGCAGAACAGAACTTCAACATATTGAAGTGTCATTTGATTAGCAGCGCAAATTGAATAGTTATACAGTACAAAACAACGACTGCGGTTTTTTTTATTTTTCGATCTTTCGGTTTTTGTCTAAGCTCAACTTGAGTTCTTTGGTTGCCAATATCACCAGTGCACTGTGTATAGTTTTAAGTAATAAGTTAATTAATTTAAAAATTATCCTAAAAACTATTAGAATTTGTTCACGCTGGCCACCCTACGTTTAAGTTTAGATATAAGTTTAGTTTAAGTGTATAAACCATCCCTGGTTTAATATTTATTAATTGTGAATTGTTGTAATAATTATAAACGAAAACAGATCAATACCCGATCAACCCCCAACCCGAAAGGTACGTTTTGTTGTACTAAAATAAATAATAAATAGATTATTTAAAACTAATACTTTTGTATTTTCTTTACCCCAACTTCTCGCTAAATATTTTATTTTATTTGTTTCCCCTCTCACCCCCACAGAATTAAACACTAACTTTATTCGTTTTTCCCACCAAATAATGCTTCCTTCAATCCAATCATAATAACGCCAGTGCGAGGTAGACGTACTTATGTTTGGCGGTAACCATCAACCGTTTAACAAAGTCAGATGACAGATTGGCGCATGTCGAAAAGCAGTTAAAATACAGTTCTAGTTTGTCATTAAATTCTTACTATTTTTAGTACTTTCTTAGTCTTACCGACACATAGGCAAATATTCAGCGATATATGTACGTATGTATGTTCAGACCTGTACTGCATACATACTGAAAAACAAACTCTACGTAAACATTTGCATATCCTTATAAGAGACGTTGAAACTATTAATGTTCTCAATTATGTAAGCTCCTTGTTTAGCGTACAATTCATACGTTTGCATTTGATTTGCTTAATGGGACCAAACCACATCCTTTAATAATGGATGGGCAGAGGAAGTCAAGTGCAGAAGTTCTATTAGTCTACAGCATATGATGTACGTAGAATCATGGTTGCCATCGAACTACAATATGATCTAGTAAGTTTTTATTTTAAATGGCTTTTGTTACCAGTTAATTTGTATACCTCTTCTGAGATCTCAAACAAAATGCGGTAGATCCGATATTAATATTAAAATTCGATATTGTATAAAAAAATCATTTGTGGGGTGTAGAAAATCCAAAAAGGCTCATTAGGGTTTGTCCTAAATAATACAGAACAATGCTCACAAATTTTTAAAAGTTATTTGCATAATACGAAAAATTCTTTTCAGCACTGAAGATTATTTTTGACTAAATCCTTCTTTATTTACTCCTATAATTTATGAATCAATTTCTCATAGCTGCTGAGAACAATTTCGGCCGCCTAGGAGTTTAGTGTTATTTCATGTAGTGACCAAAATGATTTGAATGTTATATCCTGTGGTCAACCAACTTACTGGCCTACCGACAGACGAAAAATTCCAGGGGTTTAATTTAGGAATAACCACACGTATATTATGTAGTTGACGTGGTCTAGTAGCTAGTGTGTTGGCTTATTCGACTAGAGCTTGTGAGTTCAAACTCTAGCTCTGACAGATTTCTGTCAAAAAGTCTGAGATTATTTAAAATTTCCATGAAAAGTTTCTCAAAAATCGATTTTAAGCTGGGAAGCTAGGTTGTAATCCTGACTAAAGGCTTTTAATGACGAATTATGAATGTATGTTCACATATTTCTAAAGATTGTGTGAAAAATGAGTCTTTCTATATAAATCTCCTGAGCACTCCGATAATATTGTTATGATCTTCAAACCTACCGCTGTTGCTGTACCTACTAGATTCGAATAGCAGGTATATACCGATAGCAGGTATGAAAGTGAGTAAATGCGACAACTGGTCAGACGTCTATCTGACCACATCTATTGATCACACCCACATATTGGTGAAAGTAAAGCTGGATTCACCCATTGTTTCGGAACAAAATGCTCGTTCCGGAACAAATTCAGTTTTTTGAGAGTTTGTTCCGAAACGATTCACCCACTTCGAACAATTGTTCTGTAAAAACAAGGCTACCATATGAAATATTTTTGTAAACGATCCGTGTTAGTTTTACAATTATGCAGCACAGTAACAGATGATTGCAATTCGTTTGTTTTTTGGCTTGAGTGTGATATTTTTTATTGTGTTACAAGGAAATTTTAAATTAAAACAAATCTGAAATTTTTGAAGTGAAAAAAATGGATAATAATGGATATTATACATACATAAATAGATGCATACAAATGTACATATAATATGATGTGGCAGCTCAGTTCAACTTTACCTAAAAAATTTAAGTAGCTAGCGGCACAGTCCGATTGTTTCGGAACAAAAATTTAAATTAGACCAATTCGAGCTGAAAATGTTCCGAAGCAAGTTTACTCTCTTTCGTTCTCGAAACGTCAAACTACATACAAAAAAATTGTTTCGGGACAAAAATTTTGTTCCGAAACGATGGGTGAATCCAGCTTAATAAGAATGGCTTTCTAGCAAAAGAAATTCTGCTGGTCTTTTTGTATCGACGATTCTTAAATATGACAAAGTATGGCCAGAAGGTGTGATTTAAAAGCTGAAATTTAATTATTCTTTTAATATTGGAAGAAAATTTAATGCGACGTAGGTTTGTAATTAATGAGAGCAGTTATGTAAGTGCTCCTCAGCTGATCTTACTTACACTTCTTCGTTTGCTAAATATGATGCATCTCAGTAAGTTTAAGCTTAAGAAATCATTAAAACTCTGACGAGTTAAAATGAATGAATAAAAATATGGTTGCTTAACATTTATGTGAAACATACTCCCACATATAACAACTTGGCATTCACAGTAACCCTCATTTGACTTGGAAATTTCATACGAATTTTTTTGGGTAATCACAACTCCAATTAATTGGAAATTTCTGCTGTAAAACTGTTATGCAATGCAGTTATGAGGAATTGCCTCAGTTTGCAACATACATATAAAATATGAATATGATTTTAGCAGCACTGTGGTACAAAATTCGAACACACATATGGTAGTAATTAATGTGCCACCATTTAAAATAGATTTTGTTATACAGTCAATGAAGTCGCCGTAGTCTAGT
This sequence comes from Sarcophaga carnaria, assembly GCA_958299815.1. Classification (NCBI taxonomy): domain Eukaryota; kingdom Metazoa; phylum Arthropoda; class Insecta; order Diptera; family Sarcophagidae; genus Sarcophaga; species Sarcophaga carnaria. Next base: position 65,802,950 of record OY283153.1, read on the forward strand.
TGGTAGTGTGTTGGCTTATTAGGCGTAAGACCACGGTTCAAACCATAGGTCAGACATCAAAAAGAAAATATGAAAAAAATATTTCTTCGTGACTTCCTCTTAGCAGTTTTCTGGCAAAAACTCTGAGAGCAAATAAAATTGCCATGAAGACTTTCTCAAAAATGTGTAGTTTGACTCATGTATAAAATTAACACACACACAACATAAGTTATGTGAGAAACCAGGTCCATAATCCTGATTGAAGGATTGTAATGACCAATTATGTACGTATGTATATAGTCAACGAAATACTTAAAAAAGCTCGTATTATCATATTCTCACAAGAAACCTTATTCTTCCAAATATAAATACTGAAGAAAGCTGAATTTCTTCCTGGTGCTGATCTGGTACGATTTAATATTTGATCGACATATTGTCAGATCATTAATATGAAGATTCAGTAAATAACTTTTACTCTACCTTACTCACTGTATTCCATGAAAATTTAATTCTGGTTATCTGAATTGGTTTTATAATCTGTTCACCAGCAATTTCACAATAGAAATTATATATTCCCAAGTTCATAGTTTTCATCTACAATAAATAACATAAAAGTTGGCAACTCTATTACTTTCTCACGTACGTATCATATTGGCCTGTGTTGACATGCTATTGTGCTTGTGTTGGAAATAGAAGTGTGTGCATAATGCAATTTGAAGCTTGAGATTACACAGGAAGATTTTCAAATCCCGTTAACTTCAAATGTACGACAATATTCCAATGTATTGTTTAGTTAGTAGTCGCTGTTATACTTGAGGGCTGAATTGTTTGATAAGTCTTTGGTTTGGTGAAAAATTGAATTAAACTGGAATAGTTTTCTATGCTGAGACTGAGAATGTTGATGAGCCTCTTAATTGAAGCTTATACACAGTCACGATAGTATGCGCATTACGGTCACAATGACAATTGGACATTAGGTGTTTATAAAATTTTGTGCTCATCTCATAGATGTTAAAACAAATTTGTTTGGATTTTTTATCTTTTTTCATTATATCTGTGATAATAATTTCTAAAGGCTTGTTTATAAGATGTTGTTGTTGATGTTGTTGTTGTCAACGGAGCTTATTATGAAAATAAATTGCTTTGTGTATTAAAGCAGGCGATTCAACATACCACGTTTGAAGAGGGACGTAAAAATGCAAACAACGTCCACAGTAGACAAGATTTGCAATAAATAATGCCAACGAAAATAAACCTAAATTTTGATCCAAGGTGTAAGCATTTAACATTATAATTGCAAAAGTAACAAAAAAAAAATTCTACAATTGAACATTATCTTTCTACAAAGTATATTTTAGCTCTACTGAAGCATTCAAGAATTAATTTTAAAGATGATATTTTTACTGAAAAATGATTTCCTGAAAGAAAGAAATTGTAGAGTAAATGCCAGCAAAACACAGTTGATTGGTGTATTATCGAGCTCTAAAATCTAGAATACGATGATTCAGCAAAACGAAATTTAAATTAATAATATTTGTTAACAATAAAATTCATAAAAATAATAAAATTTAAATTATAATAAATTTTTCTAGAACTCAAAATGGAGTTCACACCTCCATATATGCATGTAAATTCATTCAAATACTAACGCTGAATTTATTTATGATTTTGATCAAAATTCATTACTAATTTTTTATTTATTGGCAGTGGCGAGAAAAAATGTATGCATAACATTCACAGAATATGAAATATTTATTTGTATATTATTTATTAAAGTAAAAAACAATCCATACGCCTAGCCCCCATACAAATTCCCCTCGAAATTGCACTTATTTAAACATAATTATGGTAATTATGCAACAATGATGATAAAATTTAGCATGGATCAGTTCTGTGTACTAAGAAATCATGGTGTAAAGTTTGGTGAAAATCTGATCACATTTGATCCTGGTCCCCTAATTAAGTCCCCTTTAGAAATTCACGTTTGCGCTTATAAATGGCTTAAAAACATCGGTATTGTGATGAAATTCATACCGAATTTTGTATATCGAAATCATATTACCAAATTTTGTTATGGTCGGTCCATAATTGCCCCTTGGTCCAAAATAGGGCCCCTTAAGGAAATATGTTTAGCAATTATAATTGGTTTAAAAATTTTATTACCTCGATGAAATTCGACATGAACATGTTTAATATAAATGTGAATCATTTATGATCACATTTTATTATGATCGGATCTTATGTGCCCCTAGGTACCACATACGGTCCATTAAGAAAATCTAATATACATCTCATATTGTTATAATAGTCGATATACATATGTAATTAAGTTTTTAAACTTCTATGATAATTAATATTTATTCATAATATTTATTTTACTTTATTTAATACTTAACTTAAAAATACTTAAAAAGTGAAACTAACTACCATCGTTTAAATCGTTATCATTTTCATCATCAACGTCAGGAAGGAGTAATTTAATAGTATCTGATGAAAATGCTTTTCTATTCCTTCGCGATTTGTGTGTACTGCAGGACATCTCGATTGGTATCGCTTCTACTGAATTTCCTTGCATAATTCGTACGTCATATGGCTTTATTGCCTATGGCTTTATGGCACTGCGTCAAATTTTTTTTTTATTTTTTTAAAAAAAGTAAAATTTTCAAAAAATCGATAAAAATAATTGTGCAAATTTGCGCAAACTTTTTTTTGTTCCTGAATGTAGACAGTTTATATTTTTAAAATCCTTATCTTTTTTTGGGGTAGGGTAAAAAAATGTGAAATTTTTATTATTTTTAAATTTTGAACGAATAATTAATATATGAGATATATATATATATATATATATATATAGAAAACTGAAAGTAGCAGTTGCTCATACCTTTCAAATAAAAAATCAATATAAAACCTCTATTCGTTTAGCCACAAAAATATCATATAAACCTAATAAAATTTCAAAAAAACACCAAAAACGCATTTAATTTTCTTCACTTTTCTGACTTTGACATCGTCTCAAATCTACAAATCTCAACTTAAAGCCGTGAAAATTCACTATATAATGCAGAATTTTGTTGTCTATCGAACTGCATGCTCAGTTTCTTCAATTTCTTTAAATTTATTTTCGCCCTTTTGACCAGCTTTTAAGGGTAAATGCCACATAGTGCGACCTCCAGGATAATTACATGCTGTGATGACAAACGTCAGATATCACCAGAAAACACTAAAGAAAACTGGTACATTCAATTCCAAATGGATTAAATGAGGTGCTTGACCTTAAGGGATATCCTACTAAATATTAGGGATAACATTTTCATACATTAGGTGTTTAAATTATAAATCTACTCCGAGCTCTTCTTGGGGGTAACTACACTTTTGCGATGCGGAAATAAAGAGTCATAAGAAACTTTTCCCTATATTTTTCTTGTTTTGTGAAAAACATTAAATTTTTTATTTTATTGTAAAACAGAAATAAATCAATAAAATAAATATAAAAACTTTAATTATTTATACAAAATTTGCTTCAAATTCAAGGCATTGCTAAAATGTATTGGTCTACTAATACTTTTGCTGTCCACTGTATCTCAGCCAATTTTGTGATCTTTTTATCTATATATAGTTTAGGTTAGAAGAAGAAGAGGAAGTTCCATTTAGGCTAACATACCATAGTGATCCCAAAAATATCAGAAAATGAGAGATCAGAAACCTCCGACTTTTTATAACAGAGGCAGGGCAGTAACATATGTGTTGAAAGGCATATTCACTGCTTTTGCAGAAGTCATATGATATAGCTAATAACCCACGCATAACGTTCGTTCTTTTGGAATTAAACAACATACCCCAAAGCGTCGCTTCCAAAAATAAATATCTTGTTGTAATTAAATATTATAATGAAGATATGTAAGGCTCTATCAAAATGTTATTTATTTATTGTTCAATTTAACTTCACATAATTTCTAATAATAAACCTGATTTTAAACATTAAGAACTGATACACATTTTAATCAAGTTCGAAATTATAAATTATTAGAGATTAAATATCTACAGCGCAAGTAATCCAAAACCATTTTTTATTGTCTTATTATAACTTTGAAGTACATTTTAACAATTCGTAGCAAATTCTCCATTATTCGTTCGTTGCTTCTAATTTTGTTTCTCTTATTTGCCTGCAAGTATTGTACAATGACGGAGTGGAATATGAAACATCTGGTGATGGTTTAAGATTTCTGTGGCCTGATAATAAATATTTTGTGGTTCTGTAAAGCTTCACAGCTGGACAAACCAATAAACAGGGGATACTGTCGTAATGTTCGTTTAGAATTCTAAACATATTTTTCTTGGTTTTTGTCATTTTACCACAAATTATCAGATGTTAAGCAAATTAAATTTTAACAACAATCTGTGTGCTTGATTTTAAAATAGTAAATTAAATTATGTTTCTCTTTTTAATTTCCTTTCCTTCTTTCATTGATTTATACAGTGAGTTTATACGTACTCTGCTCTTATTAATATAACACAAAATTTAAAAGAAAAACATATTCTTTTAGCGTAAGCAATCACAAAACCCACTGTTGCTGAAACAGAAAACAAGATTATGAAAGAAACTAATTCTTACTGTTCCTTTCGAGTTATTTCTTAAATAACTTTGTGTTTTTATTGAATTTTCAGATTTATGACTAAATATAGCGTTTCATCTCTAGCAAGCTCTTAAAAACAGCAATGGAGAGACTATTACGTCCAAAATCAATCAAATGAAAAATCCCGTTTAAGTTTCAATGCTTCTAGAATTGAGTATGCAATAGTAATATTCAGGAGCAATATTAAAATTAGAACTAACTGCCAGTATGAAACATATACAACTTCATACACAAGCAAAAACTACAATAAGTGAAATAATAAATACAGTCTGCTAAAAATTTTAATTGCGTTAATAATATTTTTTTCTTAATTGACTTTAACACTTTTGATTTTACCGTCAAGCGAATCAGAACATTTTTATTCGAAAATTTTTTAATTTTCAATAATAACAATAAAAAAATTATAAAAAAACAATTATTTATTCATTTGAGTCTTTTGACCGAGTCTTTCATCAACTTTCATAGTGGACTCAGACTTTACACAAGTAAAAAAAAAAAAAAAAGTGAAAAATAAAACATAATAAAAAATAAACACAAACAATAAGTGCATGTATTATAAAAACAATTTAGTTGTGTTAACTTACTGTTATTGTTCTTAAACAATAATAACACCATGGATGAAGATGCTGATGATACTGATACTGAAGTAGGTAGCGAGTCAAACGAGAATCTAAACTGGCAGATAATAACAAGACGGCAAAGAAAGAGAAATCTGATTGAATCCCCAAAAATTTATAAGAATAAACGAATGGCATTCCACAGTGATGACATTCCATCGAGTAGCAACAAATTTGCTGAGCTTCAGACTGATGATGCTGATGACAATGAAGATAATGCAACAATACCTAAACCACCGCCAATATACATACCAGATGTAGTTGATGTTAATAGTATGATTTGTAATATAGGTAATATTATTTCAAAAGATAATTTTAGTTATAAATCATTAAGAAATAATCAAATCAGACTTATGGTTAAATCGGTTGATTCATATAGAACCTTAGTAAAATACTTGGAAAGTCGAAATATAGGTTTTCATACATATCAATTGAAACAAGATCGTTCATATAGAGTCGTTATAAAGGGACTTCACCATTCTACTCCTATTGAGGACATCGAGGCCGGACTAATATGCCTAGGACATCAAGTTCGTAATGTTACTAACGTGTGAAGTAGATTGACCAAAGAATTATTGCCAATGTTTTATATTGATCTCGATCCTCAACAGAATAATAAGGACATTTATAAATGTCCTTAAACAATGCTATCATTACAGTTGAAGCACCTAGAAAAATAAACGACATTGTTCAATGCCACTGATGCCAACTTTTTGGCTATACAAAGACTTATTGTAAGAGACCTTTTAATTGTGTTAGGTGTGGTCTTGGTCATCCAACTGCAGAATGCAAAAAACACATAAATTCGCCAGCTCAATGTATTAACTACCTAAAAAGTAACACTGCCAATTACAAAGGTTGTCAAATATATCAGAAATTAATTGCTAAACGACAAACTACTCGCAACCGACAAACCAACTATGCCCCAGACAATTCGAATGAATTTCCTCAATTTTATATATATACTCTAATAATAATTACCAGAGAAACAGCCAACAGAATAACAATCAATCTTATTCTGAAGTAGTGAGAAACAATAACTCTGAAATCATTAATTCCAACACAATGGATCGAATCGAATATATGTTAACAAATCTCCTTAACATGATTACCATGCTAATATCCAAATTATGCAAATAAATCTACGGTTTGCAAATGGAACGCCAACGGTCTACCAAACCACAAAGAAGAAATTGAAATATTTATAAATATTAATCATATCAACATTTTTCTTATATCTGAAACACATTTTACCGATAGAACATATTTCAATATAAATGGCTTTGACCTAATTCCTTGTAATCACCCTGAAAATAGAGCTAATGGAGGTTCAGCAATCTAAGTAAAAAGGCCAATAAAATATACTATCCTAGATGATTATCAGAAACCTCATCTACAGGCTGCCGGAATACGAATAAATTGCAATAACAATGATATATCAATATATTCAATTTATTTTCCCCCCAGACATAATGTTAAAAATGATGATTATCAAGACTTTTTTGAAACGCTTGGTACAAAATTCATTGTTGGCGGCGATTTTAATGCCAAACATCCTTGGTGGGGTTCCCGACTTGCCAACCCAAAGTGAAAAGAACTTTATAAAAATGTAATCGATAATCATTTTTCAATTTTAACCTCTGGAAGACCTACATATTGGCCAAGTGATCCAAAAAAAATGATCCAGACTTATTAGATTTTGTAATTTACTCCGGTATTCCAGGTAACTTGTTGCATATTTTAGACTCGGATGATTTAAGCTCTGATCACATGTTGACAAACAAGTGGAAATTATAAAGTAACATTAACACATATTGACTTAAATACTGGTTAGAGCAAAATATAAATCTTAAAATAAAATTGAAAGAAGCTGTTGATATAGATAATGTCGTTAAAAATTTTACAAATCTCATCCATGAAGCTGCATATTTATCTTCACGGAATGAAGCTGTTGCTAATAGCCGAAATAGGGTTTTGGTTTCTGCGGAAATAAGGGAAATTATTAGAGATAAGATAGAGATAGATAGAGATAAGAAATGTACCAATAAAATATATAAATGGTACTTGGTGTAAATCGGACCTCAAAAAAGCTCAAGCATTCTCACAATATTTGGAGTCAACATTTCAGCCATTCTCTTTTAATGATGATAGTGATCAAAACTATGTTAATGAGTTTTTGGATAGTCCCTGCCAAATGGATTTGCCTATCAGACATATAACCCCCAAAGAAGTTGAACGAGAAATATCAATACTAAACGTTAAAAAAGCGCCTGTATATGATCAAATAGGAGCGAAATACGTAAAAATGTTACCAAAAAAAGCTATACTCGTATTAACTTTTATTTACAACTCCATATTGAGGCTAAATTATTACACAGTACAATGGAAATGTGCGGAAATTATAACTGTGTCTAAACCGAATAAACCAGAAAACATTATAAGTTCCTATAGATCTATAACTTTACTGTGTACTTTTTCAAAAATATTTGAGAAAATCTTTCTGAAAAGACTTCAACCAATTTTAGATAATAAAAATATCGTTCCGGAATATCAGTTTGGCTTTCGTCATCAGCATGGTACGCCTGAACAATGCAATCGCATTGTTAATGTTGTTCAAAATGCCTTAGAGAGGAAACAATATTGTTCTGCAGTTTTTTTGGACGTAAAGCAAGCATTCCACAGAGTGTGGCATCCTGGTCTTCTTTTCAATCTAAAATTACTTCTATCTGCACCTTTTATTTAGTTCTTAAATCATACTTAAGTGACCGTTATTTTTATGTTAAAATCAACAATTTTGTTTCGGATATATCTGAAATAAAAGCTGGAATTCCACAAGGCAGTATACTTGGCAGTGTCCTTTACACTATATATACATCAGATATGCCTTTTATGGAAGATGTTACAGTTGCCACATATGCCGACGATACAGCATTAATTGCAAATAATGATTGTCCAACAGAAGCATCGAATGTAATTCAAAACTATATAGATAGCATGGCTTAAAAAATGGAATATTTGTGTTAATCCTGATAAATCGGTGCATATAACTTTTGCATTAAGAAAAGGCGATTGTTCTTCAATTTTTCTAAATGGCGAACAAATACCTAACTCAAACTGTGTGAAATATCTTGGAATGCATCTTCATAGAATATTAACTTGGAAAAAAAAACCGTTGCTCTACAAAACTATCCTCAAACCCATAGGACATATGGAATACAGTTGTGGGGAACTGCGAGCAATTCGAATATTGAAATTCTGCAGCGTTATCAGTCTAAATCTCTAAGAATGATATTAGACGTTCCTTGGTTTATTACTAACGATAATATTCATAAAGATTTAGGAATACCTAAAGTTAAAAATGAGATCAACAAATTTAGTAGGAAATATATTGACAAACTTAGTAATCATAGTAACACTCTAGCGATTACTTTACTAGATGAAAGTGAGGAAATTGTAAGGCTTAAAAGGTTTCATGTTCTAGACCTGCCATTTAGAAAATAAAAAATGTTAATAGTAAATATTATTTAAAAAAATTAATGTATTTTAATATCTTTCTTTGTTAGTCTCATTGGAGATTAATACTAATGTAATTTTTTTTATTTTTGTTACTCAATTTGCTTATTATTGTATTAAAATAGATTGCAAAAAATATATGGAAAAAAAATTGACTTTAACAAACAAAATGTAGAAAATTGTGACAAAAATGAAAGGTGGGAATGAAAGACTACATAAATAGAACTAAAAAGCACAAATTATTATTAAGAAGTTTTAATGACATCTCTATGTATAATAGAAAATTGGAAACGTATTAAAATCAAACAATATTTTGTGTCGTCAGGTTGACGTTAATAAAAACTTTCAAACGTAACTTCATGCCCATATTATATTTCTTAAATGCTCATATTGAATTTTATTCTACTCCTTCCGTTGCCTTCTACTGTGCTTGAATTTTAATAAGTCTTCCTATATTTGAGTTTATATAAAACAAAGTGTGTATCTTCAAAATTTTCAAAGGCCTATTGGCATCCTTCAAATATCCGTCAATGCTTATCTATTTAGAACGCATCCGAAATTCTGAATTTTTCATAAATGGCGCTCAAATCAGGCTGAATTTAACCGATAGTATGGGTTATGTTGGTTATACCGACCGCTGTGGTTGTGGCTTTTTCGAATACACATACGACTTAAGAACAACCAACCAGAAAACATTTAACGGAGTCAAATATCACGATCTCAAAACAAGAACAGCAAATCTCTCCAACTGCAACCTGCAATTATTGTGTTTTAAAGTCGTGTTTTTCTTATCTCCCTCAACTGGCTTTGAAACAAAACATATAAGACGACTGAAACAAATAATGGCACAGTAAAGAACAAAAACTGTGGCCACATAAATCCAAACTATGTAAATCGAAAAGACGTAAGTCGAGGATAACTCTACATTTCTTAATTTTTTTAAATAGGAGAAGGAAAAAATTAGGAAATAGTACTTTAGACGAGGCTTTTCTTAATTGATTCTAGCCTTTATTTTTTATGAAACTCTGCGACGATTTTCAATATTTTTTCAATAAGTTTTAACGAGTACAATACTTTAGAAGATAATGTGCACTTTTGTAAAAAAAAAACTAAGAAAAAATAGTCGCCGTAGTATAGTAGGTAGTGTGTTGGTTTATTAGACGCCAGGCCACGATTCAAACCCCAGGTTAGACATCTCCAACAAAACGAAATATGAGAAATATTTATTCGGTGGCTACTTCTCAGCAGATTTCTATAAAAAACTCTAAGAATAATTAGAGTTGCCATTAAAAGTTTCTCTAAAATCTGTCGTTCGAAGTCCACTTTAAACGGTAGGTCTCGCCACTCATGTATAAAATTAACACAATCAACATAAATGAAGGAATTGTAATGGCTAATTCTGTTATGTATGTACAGTAGCTCCAAAAAATAAGTGCTCGGTAATAAATTTAGTCTTTTCATTAAGTGTTTAACCAGAATTTAAATATTTTGAAAATTCTACTTGTATTATTTTATTAACTATGCAGTATAGTTTATTATTATGTACTTAAAAATTTTAAGAGATTTTTAAAATTCTAAACTTTAAAGCAAAAACAAAATATGCTTAAAATTTTTGCTCCAAAAAGTGAGTACAGGCAAAGTGGAGAAATAGTTAAAAGAGCTTATTCCACCGTTAAAAAGATTATTGACAAATATAAAAATACCAAAAAGTTAACAAACGAGCCTGCGTTATCTGAAGCCCAAAAACGCTTAATAGTTCGGGAAATCAAAAAAGATCCGAAATTACCAGCTACAAAACTTACAAAAGCCTTTAACATAAAGTTTGGTTACAATATTTGTGTTAATACAGTTCGTAATGTGCTGTATAAAGCTGGTTTCCATATCCAAGTTGCGAGAAAAAAGCCGTTTATAAGCAAAGTCAATAAGAAAAAACGTTTTGACTATGCTAAATCCCATAAAGATAAGCCTATGGAATATTGGAATCGCAGTACGCAGACGAAAGTAAATTTAATTTTTATGGTAATAATGGAATATGCAAAGTATGGAGGAAGCCCAACCAAGAATTAAATGACGCGAATCTTTGTCCCACATTTAAACATGGGGGTGGCTCAGTCTTAGTATGGGGGTGTATGGGTGCTGGTGGTGTTAGAAATTTACAGATTATAGATGGCATTATGGACCACAAAAAATATATCGACTTTTTACAAACGCATTTGGTCCCCAGCGTACAAAAAATGAGTCTTCCGCCAAATTATATTTTTACCCAGTACAACGACTCCACACATAGCGCCAAAAATACTAAGCTGTGGCTGTTGTACAATGTTCCAACATGGATGGAAACACCTTCTCAATCTCCAGATATTAACCCAATTGAAAATCTCTGGGGACTGCTGGACAGAAAAGTTAAGGAAAGGCACATTGGGAACAAAAATGATTTAATACAGGCTTTGCTAGAAGAATGGGCAAATATATCATCGGAGGTGACCCAAAATTTGGTCAATCCTATTCCAAGAATATTAGAAGCCATAATTAAAAATAAGGTAGGTCAAACAAAATATTGAAAATATTGTTTGAAGTGATTTTTTTAAATAATTCATAAGTGAGCACTCAATTTTTGTAGGTGAAAATTAAGTTTTATTTTTGTTTTTGTTTTTTTAATAGAATAATATGAATTTTTTTTTAAGTTTTTAAGTATTGAATATTAAACTATAATAAATGGTAAATATAAAAATAAATTTTGTTTTTAAAATACTTATTTTTTTTTAAATAAAAATATGCGTTAACAAAATCAAAGTAGCTGTGAGCACTCAGTTTTTGGAGTGACGTATGTATGTACGCTTATAAAAAGTGCGCAAGAGTAAAAGAAACAACAAAACCAATTCAAACCTTGTAATAATCTAAAGATATGATCAATATTATATATATATTATATAAGTCATTATAGAAAATTATTTTATAAAATATTGCCAACTTTTTCACGTTCAATCTAATGTTCAAACAAATGTTTGTATAATCAGAACGTTCCTTTTGTTCAACTTGCTTAAGTTAATTTTTATTTTAACTCTTTTTGGTCCAAAAGTGTACCTTTTTTATTTCATCTGTATTGGTAATGTAATATCTCCTTTGTTTTAATACATTTGTTTTTTGTTTTAAAATTCTTTTAAAACCTGTGGTAAAGCAATTCCAAATAAAAATGTAGAATTAAATTTAAAAATGAAGGAAAAATATTTTTCATTCGTAAACTCTTAATGTGAAAGTTTTCCACAAGTTCGACTGTGGTAATAGACATGGAAAAACTTATTTTTAATTTTGTTTGTTTGTTTGTTATTGTCAAAGAAATGAAAATATTCAAACTCCTCTTTTTCTGCTTCACTATTCAAATGAAATTTGTTTGCCATTTGGCAACTTTTACGGAAAAACACACAATAGGAAAAAGAAAAACTTGGCATATAAGAATGAAATCGTAATAACGTGAACATACTCATCCATCTCTCGAAGAAGATTTCAAATTTAATAAAATAACATTAACGTACCTGAATCAAAAATTTACTTTGAGACACTAATGTATAGTTATCAAACAACATTGCATGTATAATATTCACATTGCACTCCCCCATAAGTGTAATCTTTTCCCATGAAAAAATATAATTCTTTCGGTTTAAGATTACTTGGTCAATACTGTAGAAATAAGTTCTGATCTCTAGCTCTTAAGATAATTTTATCGAAAAATTAATTCATATTTATAATTTATCGAAAACGCCACTCTGGGACCACCAATTAAAAATTGATAGAAGACATTTTAGAATCGCAAAATTAATTTGATCCCAAGAGTTCAAACAGAAATACAATTCAATTTCTAAATTTTATTCTAACACAAGCATTAACTTCACCAACATGTACACATCCATTCGCATAACTTAATTCGCATTCAATCGCGTGAAGAAGAATAGCACAAGCACAAGCAAACAAACAACTTAACTTCTAAGTTCTTTGAACAAAGAAAAAAATACAAAAGAAATCCTTCCACATACTTGAAATACAGCAAGAAAAGACATTAAGAAAGAAGAGTTTTGCCAGGCGAATGATATTTTAAATTTGTATAAAGTAGCGAAGCTCAAGAATAAGACTGTGGTTATGTTGGTGAGCGAACATCAATTATAGTGTGAGAAGAGTTGAGTGAATTCAAATGCATCCAAATTCATGTTGTAAACACATTCGACGCGTAAAAGTTTCAATTACTTTAAAGACGGCATGACCAAAGTAAACAGCTGATTTTTAATTTTGACTTTTGCATTTGTGTACTTCTTTAAATAGTAATAAAATAATTGCTCATTAAAAACCTTTAGTTAGGATTACGACATAGCTTTCCAAACCAATTCTGTTGTGTGTGTTAATCTTACATGAGAGGCGAGGCCTACAGTTTAAAGTCTACTCCGAACGACTCAGGTTTTTGAAATACTGCCAGAAATCTGCAGAAAGGAAGTCACCTAAGAAATAATTTTTCATATTTCATTTTGTTATAGATGTCTGCTATGGGGTTTGAAGCGTGGCCTCACGTCAAATAAGCCAACACACCATCTACTAGACTACGATGACTTCAACTTGGTGAATAAATCTTCTCTTTGATTACCTGTTCGTATATTTCAACTAAATTTTATTATTTATTATTTCACTTAAAAATCTCGCGAACAGCGATAACATTATAAAACGTCATTGCATTTCTCTGGCGTACTATCGTTTACCGCAACACTGAACTCAAATTTACCCTCCACTTTGCGAATAGTCGTCTTAGTAGCAGAATTTGGCGATCGTAAATTTGACGAAGTGCAGGACGTTTTCCGAACAGAAAATGCTATTTAATAAAACAATTTTTTTATTTGGAATTGTTGCTAAATACCATTACCGTTCATGGTGATTAAGCAAAATAGGCTTAATAAATGAACATTAATTTGACAGATGTAGCTCAATGGACGTTATCAATTATGAAAATTCAGAAACCCCTGTTGCAAGACTCAATACAACTATGGCAGTATTTTTAAATTATCGCCATTGATACATGAAGTAAATAAAATACAGTTTCGAAAAATTGTTCTTACTTTTTATATTCCACTGTAATTTTTTGTTCATTGTTTTATATATGTTTCCTTTCTTTTTTAATTCGGTTATAGTATCGTTTTATTATTTTCCTGTTCGTTAAACTTTTATTATCTATCCGCAATTACACATTCAATTACTGTATTGTGAAAATGCTGACTACAACTAACACACTGTTGAATACTAAAAGAAAACAAAATCGTTCAAGTTTAATTGATTCTTCTGCTCTACGGTAGTTGTTCAATTTGAAAATTTTTTATATGAATTTTCAAATATTATTTGTTTTGAGGGTATTTATTTTCAATTGTTATTTCGTTTTTTATTATGACCGTTATCATATTTTTGCAAAAGTTTATCACTTTCGCAATTAGAATTGTATCACGCGGAAATGTGAGAGTTATTTAATAGATGGTACTCAATGAGTGGTTAAGATTTGATATATAGACATAGCTGCCAGATTTGACGATTTATAGTGATTTTGACGATTTTGAGCTCCAAAAATATCAAAATTGACGATATGACGATTTATGCCCTTATTTTGACGATTTTTGGAAATTAAAAATTTACCTCATATTCTTTACTTGAGTACATTAAAAGCCATTTTAAGCTTTGTTATTTACTTTCAATTTCAAGTAAAAACAAAGAGTGAAGTATTATATTTTTACGTTCTTTGCGAACACTTGTGATGATTTTTCTGTATCTTCTGCCTCTTTCATCCCTTAAAAGCCAAAAAACTACAATCTCTGCACGAAGGGAGTTAAACAGTCCGACTAAAGAATGAATTTTGTCTGTAATGCAGTGTGCGATCTACTAGCCAATCGACCACATACGGATGTGCTCGCCGAGAAAGGCGAGTGTTACGTAGGAAAACATGATTCTCGGGAACAAGTCCCTTATTTCGCTCGAGCATAATCCGTTGTAATAGCGATAGAACAGTGAAACACAAGTCATAGTGCAACGATGCTCCAATGAATGAATAGAGTTCGATACCTTACCGTCATTATCATCTCCTGCACGCGATCGAGAAGTCTCAAAATAGACGTTGAGTCACTTCCGGATATAAGTAGTGTAAATAGTAAGAAGATCAGATGAAGTGAAGTATTTCTGACACCGTCTTAAGAAGCTAATGCACTGAAAAATATGTCGGTTCCAGTGAATATCACACTGAGTTTTCATGCTCAGAACGTCAAGAACTTCTGACTCCCTAATATTTACATTACATACATCATTTATATGAAACCTACACTTTTTTTAACTTAATTTATGTATTTATTTATTGTGACGATTTTTTTACGATTTCCATGAACGCCTTTAACGATTTTGACGATTTTTGTTTCTAATATTTGACGATTTGATGCTTTATTCATCTGGCAGCTATGCATATAGATCAACATTATGTTTGACATATAAGGATTCACATTAGAAGGAAGGTTTAAATAAAACGTAAATATTTAATAGTAATAATAATGATAATTTTTAATAAAATTATAAATTAATTCTAAATTAATAACATTTTCAATTTGATAAGCACCAGCAAATAGCGCAGGTTAAGAGCCTTTAGTCAGATTTCTACTCGAGACAGTGTCAAAATTAATTGTCAATACTTCAATTAATTTAACAAAAATAAATAATAAAAAAATACACGTTTCATAAAATATAAATGTGTAAGCTAACCCAAAAAGATAATTTAGTTTAGTTTTTAGGAAACCTATTAAGGCTAATTTTATAAACCAATAAACAAAACGATCGTATTTCTTTTAATTGTAAAATTTTTTTGGAAAAAAATGCGATTAAAAAATCCAGGTATGCAGTAGGCAAGCTTTTTTGATTTTTACTGTCAAAAATTATATTAGGAATTCAATATGCAGTAGCGCTGCAATCTGTCGAAAGTTAAAAACAGCAATTCAAATTGGAGTCAACAGAATATATAATTGCAGTAGTCGCTGTAGTAGAAGCTGGGGGGTAAATTTCAAATTTTTGAATATAAATTGTAAAGAGGATGTCCGTGCTTTTCAATATATTCAACATTAAATAGAAAGAAATATGTTGTTGAATATGCATTTACACTTATTATTATTTGATAAGCATTTTTCTAGAACGTTCACATAATATTCTTGCATTAAATATAAATAAATATATGATGATATATGTAAATATTTGAAAGGTTTGTTTGGCAGCATTATAAGAGACCTTCATTATTCTCTTCGTATTTTTTCTTGCTTTACATCGTAAGCTTCAGCTTCTATTACAACTACTTTATTCTGTTCTTGGCCTTAATGTCCAATTGTTACGTTACTGACTGTACTGGGAATTTTAGATTATCCCACTATGATAAAGTTTTTATATCATCTATCGCTTTCGTATTTACCTATCTAGGTGATCCCAGAAGTGATTTATTAAGCTGGGATCAGATAACTGGGGTAACGTTTTTAGTTGTTCTGTATGAAAGAGTCAAATAACTGAAAGTATTTCGGATAATTGAAATTGAAATCTAAACGTAACTGCAAAGCACTTTAGTATATGTAGTATATGTATATAGAAACACATATTTAACATCTAACAAAGATACGTTTTCCCATACCTGATGCTGGTACCCCCAAACTAATACCGAACCACCTACTTGTTTTACAGTACCAACCATATTTTGTGGAGCGAGATCATATGCCACTCTTTATCACGCCCATCACATCCATGAATATTTATTTTTGCTTCTTCCACCCATCTAAGCGGTCTTAACAAGCTGTGTCATTTGAAAAGAGTTTCAAAGTTACTTATATCAGCTTCCCGATTCCAGAAAAAAAATGTAAAATTGGTCATTTCCATTAAATCTTTACAAGCTTGATGGACGATCGGTTGAGGTCTCTATAACTAAAACAATTGAACTATAGACCACTTATTGGGTCAATTTAATTTTATCACAAAAAATTCTCTAGAACTGAAACTACAATATTTCTGCACTTTAGTATCAGTATTTATATATATATAATATATTTATATATATATATATATTTACTCAGTATTTACTAATTGCCATTTATGTGACAATTTTGATAGAACCAACCTCAATGAAGCCATATTCTTGGAAAGTGTCCGATAGGACGTGCGTTTTCAAAACGAAAACACCATCTGATCTCCTTAGACACCAGAGATCAGCAATGAATCGTTTTTTCGCTACTCATAAGTACTCATGAAATTTTTAATATAAGTGAGTCATCAATATTGAAATTTAACTACTCTGATTCATTCATACGTACTACAACGTTGATTTATAAGTACAGGTTGCAATGAGTATGTGTACAATGTTGACATCAAACTCATGCCATTCGAAATATGTTTGATTCGTAAGCCTACTGATTCAGATTTATAACTTTATAACATGCCTCTGTAGGGCATGGGTATTTTTCTACCCACTACGGCATAAGTGTGTTCTAAAATAAAATGTTTTTCTCTTTATTATATGACGGCTAAAAACATAGTTAAACTATATTTGAGAGTTTTGTTGAAAATGTGCCTTAAAAATTAAATGGCATATTTTTTCATAGTCTTTCTGTGGATGATCGCATATTATGGTAGCCATTCCCTTAAGGTGTACATAAAGGGAAAGCCAATACGATTTGGCTACAAATACTGGGTTTTAGCTTCTATGACAGGATATTGTTATTTCTTTATCCCAATTGCTGGCGTTTCTGCTAATAATAATGCTGACTACGGCCTTGGAGAAAAGGTGGGACTACGACTATTAGAGAATATTTCAGACCCAAGTCAATATAATGTTACATTCGACAACTTTTTACAAGCCATAATTTATTATGTACATTATCTCGAAAAGGTTATTTGGCAACAGGTACTGTTCGAGATAATCAGAGCTATCACGCATTGTTGGATGATACCAAATTGATGAAAAAGAAACCTCTGGGTTCATCAGATTTTTGTTTTGACAAAAATAACAATATTATAGCAGTTCGCTGGAACGATAATACGGTAATGACCTGCACACATATTTATTATTATGTTATACCTATGTATATATGTATACTAAATCTGTCGTTGAACAACCATACATAATACATGTATATAACCAGCGAATGGGTGGAGTAGACTAAGTCGATAATCGCGTCAACAATTATCGTATTCGAGTCCGCGAAAAAAAGTGCTATTGGCCATTACTCACTAAAGCTTTTGACGCAGCTATGGTAAACATGGAAACAACCCTGCTTGTGCAGGGATGTGAAGGTTTGTCACCTATGAGCCAACTCGATTTTCGGGTTAGCGTTGTTGAAGCGTTGGTAAAAATTCATAAAAATCGACGCCGTAATGGAAAATACGCAGCAAATAGCAAAACGCACTGACAAATTTGACCATAAGTTTGATAAAATTGGAAAACGCGGTCGCTATGCACAATGTGGTGGGAAAGCAGAGTACGTCTGTACAAATTACGGTTTGAATGTGCATCCAAGGGAAAACAATCCCAATTTTATCCTCCAAAAATATAGAAAAAATAAATAAAAGTAAATGATTTGAAATTTCTATTTGAAATTAATTTTTAAAAGTTTTATAATAAAATGAATTGAAGTCGCAGTACCTACTAGTAGTGTGTTATTAGACAAAAAGCCAGGTTTCAATCCCCAGGTCAGACATTAAAACGAAATAATATTTCTCCGACGACTTTTTCTAAGCATATTTCTGGCATAAACTCGGAGAGAAAATGAAATTGCCATGAAAAGTTGCTTAAAAAATCTGTGTTTCGGAGTCGACTTTAAACTGTAGGTCCCGCCACTCATGTATAAAATTAACACACACAGTGGTGTGAGAATCTAGGCCGTAATCCTGACTGAAGGGTTGTAATGGACAATTATGTATGTACATATTGTGTTTTTAAGATTTCATACCAATGCCTAAGTGGGTATTTTTATACCCATGTCATTTAATCGCACCTGTAGCTTAGGTAAGTAGACCGATTATAGTAAAAGTAATTTCATCGGGTAGAAAGTATATAATATTACATGGCATCTCAAGATTTAGAATTTTTTAAAAACCTTCTAGTTTTTCTATTTTTCTACTTATTCGGCGTTAATGGGTTAAAATAGGCATGAATGCGTATAAGTATCAGAATATGTTAAGTCGTTAAGTATGAATATGATGAGTACTTCAAACTTTGAATATGAGTAGAAGTTCTCTGATATTAAAATAAGTATGAATGCCTATAATTACTAGAAATTCGATTATTCGATTCTACTCATATTTTTGAATACTCATGGCTGAACTCTGTCAGACACACGTGTGATAAAAATAATAAATCAATGTATTTTGTTTACACAACGTAATTTTAATTTATGTATGATATAAAGTAGTACGCTTTGGATGCTAATACTCCAGTTTATGGTATTAGATATTATAATTTAATTGTAATTATAATGGAATAATCTGTACAACTTAAGCCTAAATAGGTCCATAGTTACATACATACAATTAAAACATAATTATTAAAACAATGTTGATGTAAGTAGAACGTAAAATTATATGATTTCGCTAATATATTTGAAACGTATCAAAATATTAAATTATTGTGTATGAATAGATTAACCATATCTAGAAATGTTTCTAGAAGTGCTTCAAGTAAAGATTTATCACAACAATGAAGCACGTATATTTGTTTCTTGTTGGTTTGTCAAAACCCACGCAAAAGATTTCAATTTTTCACTCCCTGTTGATAAAAATAAAAATATTGTATTCGCTATAATTATCAGGAATCAAAAGTTTTAATAACTACTTCAACTTCATGTTAACATCACTCAGTTATTATGTTATTTTATTAACAACAATTATATTACGACTCAGAATCCTATACATTAAGTGCGTTGTATGTTTCCAATTATTTCTTGTTAATATTTGGTACACCAGGCAGCAAAATATTTTTATTTTTGCTATTTTTAAGACGAAATAGTTGCGAGCGGACTTAATACTTGCGCATGTATGTATATAAATTGAAGTAGAACTTATTTTGCGCAAATAAATGGGAAGAGAGTTAGGTAGAGGTCTATCTCAAGAATTTAGATAGACACATTTAGACTACGTAATACCACATTTCCCCTAATCATTAAGAGCTTCTGATTAAGTTACTTAGACTGCTAGTGTTATAAATGTATTTTTTTTTTTCAACGTAGTGCTTCTACAGCTCCTGTAGAAATCACTTGCAATATATCCAAGACCAATTCGTTTCAAATGAGTACATGCAATGCCCATTAATGACTCCAACAAGCAACTAAGAGTCAGATTTTCAGCACCATTTTGCACTTATTTATACGAAGTCGCCCATTGGGTGTTGAAAGAATCTATAACTGCATTGTCATTTATAATTTTGAAAGTAAAGAATTCGTTGGTGCCTTTAATGGTCGTGTTACATCCATCCAGTTCAGGCGCTCTACAGTTACGTGGTATATCGTTGGGCCCCTTTAAGTTCAATACATCGAAACGCAGTACTTTGACAGCTGCCGAAATTAGAAGTAGTATTTTTTTGGAAATATTTTCGTTTTTATTAATTTTCGCCAAACCTCTCCCTCATATAATCAAAACTTTCTAAAGTCTCGTTTTCGCAAAGAATCTTTGTGTGAATAATATTTGATCCAAGCTACCGTTCTGTCGCCCAGAGACGCCTACTAATCTTAGCCACCAAGCCCTTACAATAAAGGTCTAACGGAAAGAGGCTTTATATCCATCTCATAACGTCTAAGTTAGCCGTGGAATACCCACCAAGCTTGGATTCGCAGAGTACAGATTATTTGATCACTGCTGTATAGACCCAGTGAGGCATTCTGTGTCTCAGACCTACTATAGAGCTTCGTTTCTTCCCGCCTTCGGTATGAAAATCCCTACCAATTTTCACCATTCCGTGCAAAGTGCATAACCACAAGAAGTCTCAGCGCTTTTCTTTAAGAGCTGGTCCATGAGCTATCTGTCCTCTATAGCACACTCGGCACAAAGGATGTCGTCGCAAAGAACTTTCTTAGCCTAGAGGTTTCAGTGATTGTTTTCATGTTTCCATAGAAATTTCTCTATGAATGTCTTTTACGCATTTTTTGATTCATTTTAAGCGTCGCGTTTTGAGTGTTCTGCATTACCGGATTTGCTCTCCATGTTGTTGGGTTGAAACTTTCCGAAATTTATTGGCTAATTGGAAAAAACTAACAACGGAAGTTAGATTGCTAACTGAAGCGATAAAACGTATGATTACAGCAGAGTCGTGATACGTCAAAAATTCGAAAGTAAATAAAGATCTTAATATGCCTGATATTTTAACATCATAAGATTGCTAGATCGAGGATAAAATGGATATCAATCTGACAAACTGTTTAAAAGCAGAAGAGAAGAGGAAGTCCTAAATATATTAATAAAATTAAACATTTATGCAACAGTTTATGCAATCTAGAAGCATTAAAAAATGACAAAAACCACAATAGTTATTTTTGAAGTTTTGCTTTTCTTATTGAAATTGTGCACTGCGCACATCAATGCACGTTGATTTTTTTAGAATGTTTACTCATTGGAAGAAGACAAATAGGGGTGGGAAAAAGTACATAGAGTAGAGTTATAGAAACAAGTGTTAAATGGAGCAGTTTGTGAATAAATGTGGAATAATAGACTTTGTGTTGTAGTTATTGTTTACAGTATATTCTTAGTGCAACACGTTTTCACATCGTCCCTTTTAGGCAATATTCTGCAGTTATAGATGTAAATATGACGTATGTATGTACATACACACATATGTAAATATTACTTTAAGCAAGCGGAAGTTTGTTTTGAATGGACTAAAAACGGGAAATACGGTTAAAATCAAATGGAAGCGCCACATTCCATTTAGATGGTAACCGCAGACATTTTATTCAAACATTGTGTCTGCACCGCATGTTGCAATCACATGTTCACACCATTGAAGATATAGGCTGAAACAAAAATATTAATTTAAAATAAAACTAAAGTTCGTGTCTTAATACATGATTTTTAACTTTATCAATAAAATCAACCTGTTATTTAAAAGAGGTTGAAATGTAAGTGTTTCAAAATTAAATATATATGTACATACATAGAGGTATGCAAATTATTAGATGCAACAGTGTACTACAAATGCACGAAATATCTCAAAATATTAAGATTCAATCCCCGATAAGTAAAATGTTTCACAACTCGGCATCGAATGTGCGTTGAAGCATATGTTTTACCGTTGTAAGCATTTGAAAAATTCACCGTTTTTAATATCGCTCCTTTCATATTAAATAATTATATGGTACAGAGTCATTACTTTTTGTATTTAGAATAACTATCTGGAGTAGTAATAATTTACGACATTAAATGACAAAAATTGTTATTTTTTATTTTATTTAAGAATTCACTTCGATTAACTCTAATCAATAATGTGGAGTTCAAAATGTCAATTACATATACGTATCAGAGGTCAGCAATGAGTATTCAAAAAGCTAAGTAGAATCGAATCATAATCATAATTTCTGATACTTATACGCATTCATACTTATTTTAATATCATGGAACCTCTACTCATACTCAAAGTTTGAAGTACTCATCGTATTCAAACTTAACTTGTACTACTTGTTAATTACGACTCTCCATAACACAATATTTACAAGAATCACAAAATAAATATGATTCTCGTACGAACACTAAAATACTCACTAAAATTTAGTGACTAAATGGTTGTGTGTTTGCTCTGCTTGCTACTGTCACTTTTGCGTATGTGTCTTTTTTCTTTTTTTGTAAATGCAACAATATCTAAAACTATAAATTTTGATGAATGATTCGGGTCACTCGAATCATTGATAAGTATTATAAGTATGAATCAAATATATTTTGAATGATATGAGTTTGATGTCAACGTTCTACGCATACACATTGCAACCTGTACTTATAAATCAACGTTGTAGTGAGTACGAATGAATCGGAGGAGTTAAATTTCAATACTGTTGACTCACTTATTTAAAAATTTCATGAGTGGTTATGAGTAGCGAAAAAACGACTCATTGGTGATCTCTGATACGTATGTCAAAGATCTCATTTACCTTAGCCAATATTTTGAAACAAACAGAAATATTATTGTTAGTTTTTATTTTCCTCTAACATATCATTATAAAAGAAATTTTCTTTTATTTGATGTTCTATTTCTGACTTGTTAATAGAAAGAAAAAGACGGAACTTTGGCCAGAAATAGTCTGATACTGAAATGTAATGGAAACTCATAGACTGTTTAATGAAACAAAACATTGTTGTTTCGGCATGTAAAGATGAAAAATAAAAATAAAATATTTCAACCGAATTCGGGAAAAATATAAACATTAATTATAATATTCAAAGGGGAAAAAAATGTTTCAATAACTCAATACCTTTTGCTTTGGGGGTTGATCGAGAATGAACTCTCTTTTCTTTTATTATATGACTATTATACAATCCACAATTCGCAATAATAAAAGCGTCGTATTTACATATTGTACTTCCAATTTAGGTGACCAGCGTCAGCAATTGTCAACAATTTTAACTTGTGGCTGGTGACGGTTTTCTGAGCAATGGGGCAATAAAAGACTCAATGCAGCTTTGCGAGTGTTTACAAAATGGTATTGGTACCAGAGAATTGCAAAACTTAAAAAAGACAAATACTGCATTCAAACCAACTAATTTGAGCTTTGATTTATACTCGATCTGTACTCGTTTAACACAAATATTTTTTTATTCGAAATCGGAATAAAATACAATTGGTTTGTAAAAACAAGGATTATTTTACAACAAAGAATTAGATTATGATCATATAGGCGTCTTCAAAAATTCTATTCGTTTTGTTATATAAAAATATTTCACATAATGGTGTAGAAATATGCAGAATGACAAGTGAACGACCTGGCGTCCAGAACAATTTATCAGACTAGCCAAGAAAAAGAAAGGAACCTTTTGTCACAAATTGAAAACGAAGAGCGCATACCACTCTATACTGACGGATATACTGCCGCCTGTGTTAATTAGTGTTGAAATGTATAAAAAGCTAATTCAATAACAATTCAATAATTGTTCTATTGTAACAGACGATATTTGTTAGTATTATATGTTCCTACCTTTCACAAATTAAATTATCACACTCTACATGAATCCTGATTAAAGAGTTGTAGGTACCGATAGGATATCCCTTATTTCATCAAAATAATTTTTTTGGAGATTTAAAATGCATTCACTGATTTATAGAGGCTAAAACCTATTTCAAACTTTATGAAAATGGTTTCTCTTCTAGATAATTGGTTCAGCTATAAACCTAATATAAATGAAACAGATTAAGGTTATAAAAGTTAAAAAAATCAGTTTTCATACAACAATAATCTTTCTTAAAACAATACAAAAATAATGATAGTTAGTTAGTTAGTGTGGTTTTTTTTACAAGCGTAGTTAAGTGTAGTTTTTTACAATTCGGATGCCAATTTCGATGTTTCTGGACACAACGTAACAAGAACTGTTTTTGTTTGTTTTTTAAACTCTGTAATTAATTTGAGAGCCCTTTCAACAGTGTGATTTACAATGTTCAAACGCCTTATTCTGCTTTTGGCGTCTCGAGAAGCTGCATTATCATCCCAAGAAGGTACATTTTCTCAAAGAAAGCTGTCATAAATCTGAATCATTCATTTATCTAAAAAAAGCTAATTAATTAACAAGAGAATAACAAAAGATGTAAATACAACAATAACTTGTTTACCATGTTACTGTGGTTGCCAACTTCATTAAAATGGCCTGTATTCGAAGCTGCACGTTATTTGTATATTGTCATGAAGATTCCACTTGAAAGGAGCAGTTGGAATGGCCTAGGCCTGATGTTTTCTAAAAGAACTTTCTACTTTTGGCGCTGCAAAAATTTGTTCTCTATTTTCAGAAAATCAGTAATTCGGAAGCGAGTCTCTCGCACTTAATTTGCATCGACATAAAATTTGTTCATCGTCCGATTCTTCTGTATATTTCAAGCGGAAATGTGTATGCAGCAGTGGAAGTATGTATATGCAGCAGCCTATAACTATTTTATTTTCTTAAATTCCCTTCCTCTTCTTCCAAGCGTTATTGCTTAGATCTTTCTTAACTAATTTTTTGTCTACGCCATCTAAGAATGCCGATCGTCTTGGCTCTCGCTGTTTTTTTTAAATGCTTTAGCTTCAGCATGTGCAATCAATATCAAAATCAATAAGTTTTTTCACGCAGCTGGGAAATGTTTTTTCCAAAAATATACGGCTCTCCTTAATAAGAAGATTCGCACCTAACAGTCAACTTTATCTCACGATTGCTATAAACACGCGTTACGTAGTAAATTTGCACCATTTATTTGATGTCTAGAAATATTTTGTTTGGCGACCGTAACTCCACCGAAATCTCTATAAAATAAGTGCTAGAGCATTAAGAATCAGACAATCACGAACGAAGTAGCTAACGAAACTCTCCGTTATAGATTTTTACACGTACACTAAAATAGACAAGCTTTTATCGTTGATGAAATGGGATAATATTTCTTCCATACAATATTGTTTCGTTTTTACCTTTTTAAAAACGTTTAAAATATTAGTTCGTTGATTGCAAACAAAATAAAAACAAATATGTGTTCAATTAAACTCTTTATTGTTCGCACTACTTTTGTTTGCCACCGTTTACAACTTGACGAATAAAACAATAATTTCTTGTTCGCTATTCTTCTTTGCTTACAACGCAGATCTTTTCAACGGCGGTCTTCAAACCACAACTGTTTTCTTCACACGCAACGGGTGTCTTGCCTTTGTATATGCAAACATAATCAGTCTGATAAAGGTTCATGAAGTCGAACGTTCGGAGTTTGGCCTTCTCGAGAATTCTATCGCGACTTCATTGTTGTTTGTGTATTCTGTTCCCATTGCTTGTTGTTGCGTTCTCGCTTACTTGTCTATCGCTTTTCTTTCATACTGATGTTGTTGGTTTACTTGTAATAAGTTCGTTGTATTTGTTTCTTTAGTTTTTGCTCATTTTAATGTTAAACTATGTACACCGTTTCCATTTTCGTAACGATATTAACTCGTTTCAAACGTTTTTTGATGGTAATGTATGCATGCTAAGCAAACAAGTTTAAGGCTTAGAGGTAGTTAAACTTAAGTTGCGCAGCTTACAGTATCGCCTAAACTCATCACCTTAATTTCCAATAGGAATATATTTATTTAGTTTTTAATAATTAATTGGCCCCACCATTGTGACATATAACTTCAAAAATACATATTAATGTCGATACTGCTATTTTAATGTTGATACAGTGAACTCGCGAAAACGTGAACACTCGAAAGTGTGAACGTCTCAGAAACGTGAACAAATTATTTCTCCACAGAGTATTCTAAAACGTGAACAAAATCTGAAAGCTCTAAAACGTGAACACTTTTTTTTATTTTTTAATCTGTTTTTAAATTGGGAAATTCAATTTGTTTGTTTACTTATGTTTGAACTTCTTTTTCATTGTACTCGTTTAAGTATGCTTTGACCTGTTAGTTGCCTAAAGTGTTAACTTTAAAAGATAAAGCGGATATTCTTGAATTATTGCAAAAGGGTTATAGTGTTAGTGGCTTGGCAAGAAAATGTGGAGTTGCAAAAGCAACTGTTTCTTCCATTAAAAAGAAAAAACGGGAAATTAATAATCGTGTAAATAATACACTTTATGGCACTGCGTAAAACATTACGTGCATCTGAATTTCCAGGAATGTAAAAAGTCTTAATAAGTGGTTCCTCCACATGCGAAACAAAAAAATTCCGGTAAGTGGACTGATGTTAAAAGCCAAAGCTTTAGGAATTCACGATCATGGCTTCATTCGCCTTCTTAAAATTTCCAGAGAAAAGCCTTCTGCGCAGCCGCAACTTGTTGTCCCATTTAAGGAAAAGTTGAAAGCAAAAATGGAAGAACTCTCGTTTTGTGAGATCAGCTTTATAATGCTGATGAATGCGAGCTATATTTGAAGCAGTTGCCATACAAAACATATGTTTCATCATTGGAGAAAAGTGATTCAGGTGCAAGGATTAACGATTAACTTTCATGGGCTGATCAAACTTAATCTACTGGTATTTGGAAAATCTAAAAATCCACAAAGTTTAAAAAACTTTAATTGTCCAGTGAATTACAAATTCTCCAAGTCAGTATGGAAGGCATCTAACATTTTTTTATGACTGGTTTCATCAATGTTTTGTTAAAGAGATGGATTTCAATTGACAAATTTGAAACTGAAAACTTAATTTTTGGCTTTAATTTTTGGAAGGCATCTAACATTTTTTTATGACTGGTTTCATCAATGTTTTGTTAAAGAGATGGATTTCAATTGACAAATTTGAAACTGAAAACTTAATTTTT
This sequence comes from Sarcophaga carnaria, assembly GCA_958299815.1. Classification (NCBI taxonomy): domain Eukaryota; kingdom Metazoa; phylum Arthropoda; class Insecta; order Diptera; family Sarcophagidae; genus Sarcophaga; species Sarcophaga carnaria. The sequence goes on from OY283153.1 coordinate 65,830,168, forward strand.
GGCTTTAGGTTACTGAGTTCTTGACAAATTAATAATAAAAAATAATTTAAAATAGTGTTTAGCATTTTTACTTATTAAAATATCATTTTTCATATTAAATAGGGCCATTTTTTGTTTTAAATTTAGGTACTCGATAACGTGAACAAACTCGAAAATGTGAACTGCCTTGGTAAAAATTAGTTCACGTTATCGCGAGTTCACTGTACAACAATTTTATTTCCTTGTTCATTGAGCTTCCAACATTTTCTTTTAAGTTGCCTGTTCACACGAGTGAACAAATACACAAACCTAACCCTGACTTCCAATAGGACAACACAAAGATCTTTAACAACAATAACAATAATAACACCAACACACATCAACATTCATCATACATATCAAAATTCACCACACACATCACGTATACACTTTCATCAACACCTACAACATAATTATTTGATACTTATAAGATCAGTTGATTAGCGATCCTTAAAAGACGAACAACCCAATAAGTTCTAGGTGTACATATCAAAAAGTGAACATAAAACAATTTTATATTAAATATATTCAACAAATTATAAACACTGTGAACATTAAAAGAATTAATGTAATTGTGAACTAATATCTAAATATTGAACTAATATACAACACACAAATAAACTACGTTTTATAACGTTTTTAAAATACACATACAAAACAACACTAATATTTATTTATTAACACATAATTAAAATATAAAAGGTTTGTGTATTTATATACCCTACCCCCTCTTACCCCACATACTAACCCTACCCTATAACCCGTTTGTTCATGGTCCTTCGAGGAAAAAGAAGAGACAGCGACACGTATGTATACAGTCCACAAAACACCCCCTAATTTGTGCAAATTCTACCCCACCCTAAAAATATAACCCCACAAAACCCTAATTTAAAAATTTGTACTAAAATATAAAAGAAATTTAAAACAATAACAACAATAGTGCTGTGCAGAAAACAAATAAGTGCAAAGTGAAACAGATATACAAAATAAAATAAACACAAGCATATACACTAACAAAATCAGTGTAAAACATAAATCAGACAATACACAAAACATAAAAACATTCTAAAAACAACAAAGTGCACAAAATACTTAAATATAAATCAAAAAACACAAATTAACAATTAACACAAACAATAATTACAGAAGTTCACATTAATAGAAAGAATGCATTAACAAAAACAACATACATATAAAACAGTAAAAATTAGACATTGCAAAATCAAAAATAATAATACATCACATATTTAAAATTATCATACATACTAAAATTACAAAAATAAAGTGAAATTACATATAACTGTAAAAATAAAAGTTAAAAACAAATTTAAAATCAAAAGGAAAGCACAAAAGTTACTAAAGTTCACAAAAAATACAAACAAAACACATATTACATTAAAGAAACAAAAATTATACATTTCCAAAACAATATAAATATAATATATATAAATTAAAAAGGAAACATAAAAGTTCACAAAGGTTCAAAAAAAATAGAAGCAAAATACACATTATAAAAGAGGAACACATATTGCACATTATTTGGAACAATACATAAACAGAACCAAAGTAATAAAAGAAAAATAAAAAATTGAACAAAATTCAAAACAAGTAGCAACAAAGTACATAGTGACAAAAATTAAAAAATTGAAAAATATAAAGTGCACAAACAATTGCATTCCAATACAGTTCACTAACAAAAAATAAATCAAAAACAATAACAAATATAAGCAACTAATAACAAATTAACATTATTAACATTGCACACAAACACAACACAACAAACATCACACAAAGAGGAATTGGAAAAATTAAATTGGTTTGTACCCTACCCTCAGCAGACAAGGTAAGTTGAAAATTTTCAATTTACATTTTTTTATAAATTATCGTGTAATTTTCTCGCGAATTTTTTAATTTGTAAAAAAAACTCACAATAAGAAATATTATCTTATAAAACCCACCCAATATTTACCCTTTTTTTCGATAATATTTTCAAAATATTGTGAGTAACACATATTGCCGTTCTCTTTGTGTAGTGCAACAAAAACACAAAGACTACCCAATAGGCAATTTTGTCTGCTAAGTAGATTTATTTCAATTCTGAAATAAATATTTTTTGAACCAAATTTACCCGCGATAATTCGCAATTTAATAACTTTTTCCAATCCTCTGCGTATTAAATTTAGAAAAAATAAATATGTCGGAATTAAAAACTTTAGCCGCCGATATTCTACGTTATATCCAACAGGATTTAAGTGCCTTTGAGGAAGATTTTAAGGCCAGTACAGAGAAGTCTCAATCACTACCCGCATTGAGATTCATGAAGAATGAATTGGAAGAGTTGTGGTCGAATATTGACGGAAAATTCAGACAGATCCGAGAGTCGCCACAACTCAATGACCCTGAAATATCCAATTCGATAAATTTTAATGGCCTCTCCAGAAATGTGAGATCTGCCAAAAAGTTCTATAGATCATCTATGATTTCTATAGATGAATCAATAGAAAATTTAACCCAACCCAAAAATTCAAACCCCACCCCACCCGAATCCTCACAACCCACACAACCCACCCAATCAGTTGGATTTAACGTACCCCCTTGCGATATGCAAACATTCAGTGGGGATTTCAAGTCCTGGGCCTCGTTCAGAGACCTATTCAAGGCCATTTATGGCAATAATACCCGCCTAAGTGGTGTAGAAAAACTTTTCTACCTTAAGAATAAGACTAGCGGCGAAGCTAAAGAAATAGTCGACAATGCACCCTTGACTAATGATGGTTTTATTATTGCTTGGACCCAACTGGTAACTCAATATGAAAATAAAAGGATGCAAATTAACGCACAAATTAAGACCCTTTTAAATTTACCAGCGGTAAACACTATGTGCAGTGTTTCAATAAGAAAATTACAGAGAAAGATTAATTGCTGTATTGCAAATTTGAATACATTAGAGATATATACGGACAATTGGGATCCTATCATTGTATATCTCTGTTTGACAAAATTACCCAAGGAAACCCGGAGGGAATTTGAGAAAACCCTAAAGGATTGTGCTGAAATGCCTTCCTGGACAGATGTGGATGTATTTCTAACAAATACATGCAAGGAACTCACTTCTGTCAATGATGTTCCGGAAAGTAACCCTAACCCTAACCCAAACACCCACCCAAAACACAAATTCCTCCAGGGCATCAACAATCGAATTGACAGAAGAGTAAAAACGTTCCATAATGTGACACACAATAATAGGAAGGATACCCGATCCACAAACGTATTCCAGAGCAAACCCTCGAATTCAACCCAAACCCACCCAAATACCCATAATTACCCAAAAACCCAGGAAAAACCCGATGGTTCATTGTGCAAACTGTGCAAAAGTAACCATACTTTGAGGGAATGCTCATCATTTACTTCCCTGGGAGTAAATGAAAGAATTGAATTCGTAAGAAAGAATTCAATTTGTTACAATTGTCTGGCCATTAGCCATATGGTATCAGAATGTCGAAGCACATTTACGTGCAGATACTGTGGCGGCAGACATAATACCCTATTACACAAACCCACCCCAAACACTAATCCAGAAAATGACGATAAACCCTCTACGTCAAATGCAATACAGTCTTTCTCTACCCAAACCCAATCAAGCAAAACCCAATTAGATGACAGAGCTAGATTATTAGGCACAGCTGCTTTGAATATTAGAATACATGGTGAAGAATTCCCTGCTAGAGCGCTTATTGACCCAGCTTCAGATTTTGCATTCATTTCTGATGAGCTAAGGCGCAAATTACACCTACCCACCCTACCCATAGTTGCTGAAATCTCAGGTCTAAATGAGGTTGTTTCAGCACGTTCGAACAAGATGTGTGATATACATCTTGGTTCTAAAATGAATAAGGAATTTTCACTGAATATTCAGGCAATTGTTGTCAAAACACTCACCCGAAGTTTACCCACCCGAAACTTAAACCCTACTTTCATAAAAGAGTTGGACAGGATTCCATTAGCAGATCCTAAATTTTATGAAAGCCGCCCAGTTGATATTATAATTGGTAGCGATTTTTACCCACAAATTATAAGAGCTGGTGTTAAGAAAGATGTTCTTGGCACATTAATAGCTCAAGAAACTGAGTTTGGTTGGATTTTAACCGGACCAGTACAAGATTCTCACCCTACCCGAAGAATCGTCTCTTATTATAGTTCTGTCAAGCTTGATCAATTTTTGACCAAATTTTGGGAAATTGAAGAAATTCCGCAAGAACCCATTCAATCCGAAGATGATTGTACTTGTGAGAAAATTTACACGACAACTACCCGTCGTTTACCCAATGGCCGTTATCAAGTAACTCTTCCATTTCGTAACCCTCAAATTGAGTTAGGAAACTCGCGCCATATAGCGATGGCTCAATATTTAAGAAATGAGAAGAATTTACTAAAGAACCCCGATCTAAAACTTGAATATGATAACGCGCTACAAGAGTATATTGACTTAGGTCATATGAAACCCATTATTTATAACCCTAACACTTCTTCAAACACCCATTATTATTTACCCCATCATGCTGTTGTTAAACCCGATCGTGTTACGCCAAAAGTTCGAGTTGTTTTTAATGCATCGAACAAAACTTCGAACGGCAACAGCTTGAATGATACCCTACACATTGGTCCTACCCTACAACAAGATTTGGTTGTTTCAATCTTGAGATGGCGCTTTTAAAAGATTGTTTTTAATGCCGACATCACCAAGATGTATAGGCAAATTCAATTGAACCCTACCCACACACCCTATCAAAGAATTTTATTCCGTAAAAGCGTCAACGAACCCATTCAAGATTACGAACTGCAAACAGTCACATTTGGCGTTAACTGTGCCCCTTATTTGGCTATCAGAACCCTACACAAATTAGCCGCAGACATTCAAGATACCCACCCAATTGCATCTCAAATTTTGAGAGAGAATATGTACGTCGATGATATACTAGCCGGTGCTCATTCTGTTCAAGAGGCTGAAATCGCTCAAAAACAGTTAATCACTGCAATCGAATCTGCTGGTTTTCCTCTACGAAAGTGGACATCAAATACCCAAGAGCTCCTAGATAATTTACCCAAGGACCACCAACTCAATGCCGCCTTACTCACCCTTCCGGAATCGGAAAACCCTAAAACTCTAGGCATTCGGTGGAATCCAAAAGAGGACAATTTTGTCTTTGAGGCCCCAAAAATAGAGAGAAAACCAGCCTACACTAAGCGAGCAGTTTTATCTGACATCGCTAAACTTTTTGACCCAGCTGGTTGGTTAGCACCAATTATAATATCCGCCAAAATCGTGATGCAGCAAATCTGGCAGGATAATACAGCTTGGGATGAATGTCTTAACCCACTCACACTTATTAAATGGCACAAGTTTTTGCAGTTTTATGATAACATTGACAATATTCGAATTCCTAGATGGATAAATTTTTCACCCTCAACAAAAATTGAGTTTCATGGCTTTTCAGATGCTTCTGAAAAAGCATACTCTGCGGTTTTATACGCACGAGTTATACCCATAAAAGGACCTATGTCCGTAACCCTACTCGTCGCTAAGACGAGAGTTGCACCTATCAAGGTTATTTCTTTACCGAAATTAGAACTTTGTGGTGCAGTGTTGTTGGCAAAAATGGCACAGAACATAATTACCCAGCTGCAATTAAGCCAATACCCAATGCATTTCTGGACGGACTCCGCAATAGTTTTGGCATGGCTCAATAAACCCCCGACTACCTGGAATACCTTTGTGGCTAACCGTGTGTCTGCAATAGCCGAGGCTGTAGGAACCAAGAACTGGAGTCATGTGGCCTCTTACGACAACCCAGCCGATGTTGCCAGTCGTGGATGCAACGCAGATAAACTGAAGGACGACAAGCTATGGTGGAATGGACCAACATGGTTGAAGGAAGATCCAACAAAGTGGCCAACAACACATTTACCCTACGAAACTCAAGCTGAAGCTAAAATTTGTCAGTCGTTCTCTACGACTTTGAACCCAAAAACATCTATGGATTCTACCCACCCTACCCAGGACATTTTGGAAAGATTTTCTAAATGGTCCAAAGCACTTAGAATATTGTCATATGTCTATCGATTTTGTGATCGCGCATCAGTTACTCGAAGAAATGGAATTCGACATGACAGCGTAGTTCTGTGCCGAAAAATTCCACAATCTATTGACGAAAGACTCAATAGATTATTAACCCACCCGAGTATTGCACTTGATGCGCATGAGATCAAAGCTACCCGTGATAGACTGATAATTCTTTGTCAGACACAATATTTCAGTGAAGAATATTCTTGTCTGAAGAAATCGAACCCTTTACCCAAGAAAAGCAATTTACTCACCCTTACACCCTTTTTGGACTCAAAGAATATCATGCGCACAAATGGCAGATTGGCAAACTCCAACAACTTAACATATGATGAACGACACCCTATTTTATTGCCCTACCCTAGCGCCTTTACTAAATTATTAACACAACACGTTCATCTTATAACCCTACACGGCGGAAATCGTCTAATGTTGCGAGTAATTCGCTCGAATTTTTGGATTCCGAGACTGCAGAATCTTATCAGTTCTGTAGTCAATAGGTGCGTACCCTGCACGAAATATAGGAATCGTCAAACTACCCAATTTATGGCTGCATTACCCCCCGAACGTGCCCAAATTAGCAGACCATTTAACACTGTTGGAGTTGATTTTGCCGGACCATTTGACATAAAATGCTACATTGGTAGAACATGTAGGATAACCAAAGGTTATGTTCGCGTATTTGTTTGCTTTTCTACCAAAGCTATCCACTTAGAGCCCACATCTGACCTGTCTACCCAAGCATTTATGGCGGCATTTGCCCGATTCTTTTCGAGGCGGGGATGCCCTGTCGCTGTGTATTCCGATAATGGAACCAACTTCGTTGGAGCTAGCCAACTAATTAAAAAGCAGCGACAGGAATTCCTCAAACAGTTGAAGGGATTGGTTACATCAACCAATAGCTTTCAAAACTTGACGTGGCACTTTATCCCACCCGGAGCTCCACATATGGGGGGCTTATGGGAAGCCGGCGTAAAGAGCTTCAAGTCCCATATTAAGAAGCTCGCAAATTTTAAATACACTTTTGAGGAACTAGCTACCTCAAGACCCTTAAGCCCGTCAAGTGAAAACCCTCAGGATCTTAACCCATTAACCCCAGGTCATTTCTTAATTGGCTCACCCTTATTATCACCCGCTGAACCCGATTTTAGTAACGAAAATATTACCCTAGCAAACAGATGGCAAAGGTTGAAAATTCAACACCATCAGTTTTGCAAAAGATGGAAGGATGAATATTTAAAGGAGCTCCATAAACGTTATAAATGGAAAAACCCTAAACGTCCTGTGGAAGTGGATGACATTGTCGTCATTAAACAGGACAACCTACCCTCAAATGAGTGGTTACTCGGACGAGTAACCAAAACTCACCCAGGTTTCGATGGACTACATAGAGTAGTTGAACTTCGAACATCAACCTGAACCTTGACTCGGCCCATAACCAAGGTCGTAGTCCTACCCACACATTAATTAAACTCCTTCAAATCTTCCATTTTCGCACTCGTTACACACGCATTACTCACCCGAACACCATCCTTACCTACCCAAATTTTTACCCAAAACACCCACAATTATTAATACCCACCCAAAGTCTAAAATCAGGTTCCACCCCACAAGAAGCTATGGTCGATCTCCAGGTCGGAATTGAAAATCTGTACCCATGGGAAAACCCTGAAACCACGAAAAAAAAAAATTAATACCCTTTCCCACCTTTTGGACAATTAAAAATAATTTGTTTTTATTCACAGGCCCGGGAGGATGTTCACACGAGTGAACAAATACACAAACCTAACCCTGACTTCCAATAGGACAACACAAACATCTTTAAAAACAATAACAATAATAACACCAACACACATCAACATTCATCATACATATCACTGTGAACATTAAAAGAATTAATCTAATTGTGAACTAATATCTAAATATTGAACTAATATACAACACACAAATAAACTACGTTTTATAACGTTTTTAAAATACACATACAAAACAACACTAATATTTATTTATTAACATATAATTAAAATATAAAAGGTTTGTGTATTTATATACCCTACCCCCTCTTACCCCACATACTAACCCTACCCTATAACCCGTTTGTTCATTGCCACTGGGGTATAGAGATATTCCGTCGCCATAATTATCAAATCTAATGGAGATTGTAGATTTTTTATTGTTGTAAGAAAACAAAAAAGAATGAACGAATTAATGAATAAAGGGACAAAGCATAGACGACCATGCGGTATTAAAACTAAATCATTTGGGAGCAGCAGTAGCAGCAGTTTTTAATAACTTAATACAGAAATTCGCTCACATAAATACTTACAATTTCTTATTCCATTTCTTTTATATGTTGTAATGTAAGTAACTGTGTGCACTTAATTAAAAATATTAATTAAACGGTTTGAGAGGCACTCTCTTTCTCTAGGCTGATTGCTTAGAGACACTGCATATTTTGTTTTTAATTTAGTTGTTGAAATATTCCTTAATCACAGCTCTTGTCTATAACTATTTTGTAGTGGTTATTGTAGCATTGTTGACATTTATATACACAGATATGTATACATATATATCCATGTATATAGTGGATCACAGCGAAATTAATTCATTTCCATTTCTTAAACGTACGAAAAACCTCAAAAATCGATATAAAATTTTAAATAATACGAGATCGTTTTGTTTAAATCTTAAATAAACAAAAATATATAACGTCATAATATATAATGTCATAATAATAATAATGTCATAAAAAAGATAATAAAATGGTCCACTGCGTGCTACTATGTAAATAACACATTCTCCTTTGGTTTTCAGTTGTTTATTTTAATAGCTTGCTCTCTTAAACAGCCGTTCATTTAGTGTAAAACATGTGCCGCTATACATAACTTTAAATTATAAACTTAACACGAATAGAAAAAGTCAGAGGCAAATTTCAAAAATCGTTGGATAAAGCGTGAACAACAGCAGAAATGATCACGTCATTACAACCCTTCAGTCTGGACCCACTTATATGGTGTGTGTTAATTTTATACATGAAGCTACAGTTTAAAGTCGACCTTAATGACAGATGTTTGCGGAACTTTTAATGGGCACTTTTATTTACTCTCAGCATTTTGCGCAGCAGAAATATTTTTTCATATTTCTTTTTGTTGGAGATAGTTTGAATCGTAGTTTCATGTCTAATACGCTACGACCTACCTACTGGACTAGGACGTGTTGGGGTATACAGAAATTTATTGGTAGTATGTATACCAAATATAAGATTATCTTTTTATCATGTGAGAAAAAGCGAAACATTCGACGGATATCCTTATGTGGATTGCTGACCCGTTAACATGGGAAGTACAATGAATAATTCCAATTAATTCGCAACGGGAAAACAAACTAACTTATACAGACCTTATTTAATCGCAAAGGAAAGATGGAAAATGAACATATTTTAATAGAGACAAATCGCATATGCTGGCTTTAAGTGGAGTGTTGATGTTGAGGTTCCATAGAACCACCATTGCATTCACATTATGCTAAGCTGTTTTTCAACAAATGCATTGAGTGCAACATTAATATCTAGTTGCCACACGGCGTCAATAACCATCTCCGATTTAACATTATTGTATGCACCCACTATAGCAAGGAAAAAATTCGGAATAAATTTCTTGTATTACAAGTATTTATTGCAGTTTCAGTAATGCCCTGGTTACCCAAGCGTAAGAAACGTAAAATCGTAACGTACGTAGCCTTAAAAACGTTTGTTAGTTATCGAAACGTTAAAAACGGGACATATGTCAACGAAGAATGTAAATAAAAACGAAACAAAACACAAAGCAACACACAAACGAACACAACACAATGCAAAGAAATTGGTATACAGACATTTGCACTCACCATCAGTGTTGCCGTTTTTGGTTATTTTTTTGTTCAATGTGTAGATTTGGTTGCTATTTTTCTTATAAAAATAGCTTTCGTAAAAATTAATTAGTTAGTAAGATTATAATTTTATTTTAATTTTATTTTCTTTTTTTCTCAATTATAATTTAAATTTAAAAAAAATAAAATAAAAAATGCCAATTTAATTTTGGTTATATTTTTTCTTATTTGGTGATTTTTTCACAATTTTTTTTTTCGTGGCAACAATGCTCCTCATCACTCATGTTCAAATGTCACGTAAAAACGTGAGAGAATTCTGTTTTATACAGATCGTTCCGTTTTGCTAACGAGAAAACGTTTCGGTAAGCGTTTACATTGCTCTCCATATGGTAAAAAGGGAACGTTTTCTACGGTACGTTACGTTACGTCTGGGTAACTGCCGCATAAGACTCAACGTACGTATAGACGTGTTGTTTCTCTGAAATAGTATCTGGATGGAGCGATGATAAAAAAATTAGTTTGATCAAGTATCTTAAGTAGATGTAAGAGTAGGCTGATGAACATTTCTGTGAGTTAAGTTTGATGAGATAAACATAATTGTGTTTAAAGCTACGCTGTAATGATCCCCTCATGATTCTAAAAGGAAGGACGATTTTTTACTGGGATCCCCAAGGAACGAAGTTCTCTATATTTTTTCTTTCAAAAATATTGGCTAAAAGAGAATACGGATTTTATACCTACAATCAGGCTTTTAAAGACTGTCTTTCATAAGAAATAATTTTAAATTCGTGATCAGGTTAGATACTTCTGATTTAGAGACACTTCTGTTGGGGATTGAATCTGTACAAACTGATACCATAAATATTCTTTTATTTATCAGTAAGAAAATATTTTAAAAGAATGATTTATATGTTAAAGTAGATTTATTTCACTTGTAGGTTTCATTGCATTGTAGGTGAATTATTTTTTATATTATGGAAGTAGTTCTTTTGTAAAATATGTGTATATAAATATATATTAGTTTATCTTCCTGTTCCCACAGTTTTATTTTATTTATTGTTTATAATGATTCTGATTATATAACTGAGTCAGATTTCTCCCTGCCTTGTTTTTATTGCTTGTTTGTTTTTTACTGGAAGTTGTTGAAACTGCTAAAAGTAAAATAAAAGACTCTAAAATATTAGACATTATTTTTAAATTAATGTTGAAAATTCGCATTTCTTACGGCTAATTAAGTTTTCTCTTTGCTACTTGTTTTTACGTCACCCTTGCACTTATCTTTAACATAAAATTTCATTGAATATTTTGTATGCAACTCTTTTCAGGACACAAAATGAGGGTGAATTGTTGTAAACTTTTGGAATAAATAAAATTCAGTTGCATTTGAGAAGGCCCGCATAATTTATTATATTTGAAATTTATTTTGAAAGAATTTCTTTGATAAAATGACAATTGGGTCTATAAAAATATTTACTTTAAAAATATACATTTAAAACCAAAAAATACTCATTAAGAAAAATACACTTAATGACGACTATCTCCAAAGGATTTCTTTTTGGGACAATTATTTTATTTATGATTTTAAATTATGATTTTAAAAGAATTTATGGCATTAATTACATGTTTATGAATTTATATATGATATTTTGTAGCACGACCCTACTGTCGTGCGTCGACATACAGACGTATATGTATGTTGTTGTAGACTAGTATGTAAATAATTTAAAAAAACAAACTTATGTAATAATTTGTATAGAATTAAGGGACTGATTTGAAATTACCAAATCAGTCAAAAATTGTATAAATGAGGAAACATTTCCCAAAACAAATCAATTAAATAAAAACAATAGAGTCGTACGTTTAATCTACACCAAAATAAAAGCAATTAATGTTTTATTATTTACAATTTTGTGCACAAGACGAGTGTTTTCAATTAATTCCTGTTAAAAACCTTTAAAATATGAGCTCGAAGATTGCAAATAAAATAAAAATATATTTGTGTTTAGTTTTAATTAAAATCCTTTATTATTCGCACAATTCTGCCACTGTTCACAACTTGATGTAAACAACAGCAATTGCTTTTCTTCGTTATTTCTCTGTTTGTACCCTTTGCATGAACAATAACAATTACCGGGCAATTATTCGACAGATCTTTGTAACGGAGATTACACGATTACTCTCTTCAAACGCACCACGTCTTCACACAAGACTGCCTGAACTTTTACTAACGCTGTTGCCTGCTTTGCCTTACCTTGTCTATAGCAGGGTAAACAGTTGACGAAGGTTTTTGAAGGCGAAAGTTATATGAATTCCCTTCGTTCTTCTTCGTTGTTTACATTCATTATTGTTGTTTGTGTATTTTGTTTACATTTATTCTTGTAGTGTTGGTTGCGGATTTTTGTTTACTTGTTTACCATTTTTTATGCTGGTGCTTGTTGTTATATTAAGCAGTATGATAATTTGTAGACAGGTTTGTTTACTGCATTGTTTTGTTTTTGTAGATTTTGTTTATAGTTTAAATGTTAAGCGTTGTAAAAGCAAAACACCAGTATCTAAATTTTTTATTTTCGTAACATTATATTACATTGCTTTTCTGTACAGAGTATTGTAACTGAATTGGTAGCAGTATATGTTTTTCTTTGTTGTAATGATAAAAATACGCTCTTTGACTTTCCTAGCATAAAGTCTGACTATAAACTGTACTCGCTACACTGATAAGTTACAAATTAGCATTTTTGTAAAAAAATAAAAAAAAATTTAAGCACAAAGTTGTTAATCTCCCTTTCATTATGTGTTCCACTGGACAATTTGCTTTTGAAGAGAAATGAGATTCTCTTGACTGTGGTGTTTTCGTATTTAGCCCTACTATTTTGCTTTTCAAGACAAATTAAAATTCGAATCGTAGATAAGAATTTTTAAGGACTTTAATAACATTATGACCTAATCTACGTGGGATACAACGTTTGATGTGAGACAGTATAGTACAGCAGTGGAGCAAGAGGGTGTCTATTTTTGAATTCAAATTCAAAGGCTAGAAGACAAAGAAAACAAAATGTAACGTTTCGTATTCTTTCTCAAGCGTCTGACTTTTAAAATTCAAACTAAGAATGAACAAGGAAAACTTTAACTAAATAAACTCTTGTTAATGTTGTATTTTACGACACAATATATTTTTCTCAGGAGAGAAAAATCCTACTTCTGTAGAATAAGAAACGACAAGAGTAGCACAAATAAAAAACAAGTTTAAATGTCAACTAATAAAACTTTAGCGTAGGTGGTGCTGTATTCACTATGCAATTGTCAAGGAACGCTTTATCCAAAATTCCCAAGACTTTTTCCAAAAACTTTTTCTTTAATTATGGTATTAATTAAACTTGCTTGCTCTAGTTTTTATATCAAATTAACCAATTAACTACAATGTTATAGAATTTTACATGTTTTTTTTTCAAGACATAGAAACTTCTCCTCATTAATTATTTACTTATCATTTTCTTGATAATATTGTTGGTGACGATAAAATTCAAATTAAGGCTGTAAGTTTTTTTATGAGCACAGCCCTCTATTTTTATAATACAATGCATAATTAATTGAGATAGTAGCCCAAACCTGTATGTACGTCAAATATTATTATATTAAAAAGAAGTTAAAAAGAAATTATCGAAACAGTATTTTTAAAACTCTATGTTGATGTAATACATCCCTTTCCGACACACGCTTTATAATGCTCTTATATAACACCAGTTTATTGAAATAAAAATTTGATTTGGCAAAACAATTTTTGTATTGTGGTGCGAATGCAAGTTTTAGAAGTATTGTAAGACTTATTGCCATTATTACTACTTGCCTTTAACTTAAGACAGGATTTTAATGGGCAGATAATTTTTTCATTATTATAAGTGGACAATAAGGTAGATGTGAGCGTTAAGCTAAAGGTAAGATCATCACACATGTAAGTCTTAAAGTTAAGTTTATGTCTGAACTTGCCATGTTATATATTATTTTCTCAATATAGCAACTTCGAATATAAACAAAATAGGCAAACAGAACAAAAAAGGAAGCTCATTGTTGGCTCATTGTTTTAGAAAACTTGTTTAATTTGGGAAATTTTATCGATATTGCTCCGGCACTGTCATATTTTTAAAAAAGTTAACTTTTTTATCATTAGGTTGTAATAACGAAAAGAAGTTAAAGGTGACTTTAAAGTTCACTTTAGCTAAAGTTATCTTTTAGGTTAGAGGATGTGTACTTGTCAATAAAGACAAGTACGGTACCCGGAGGTCGAATTGACCCATTGTACAAAAAGTTACCTTTTACTAAACACAATTTTAAACGCAAGTTGTAATAATGGCCCTTAACGACAAATTGAACAATTGGAAAATGTTAGTGCTTGAACCCACTAAAGTGTAAGCTCATAGTTAGTAAAGGAAAACTTGATTCTGATATCAGTGCTGATATATTAATAAATGTGTCGAAAATGATATTTCAAATGCCGCCAAGAACCTACGAATGAAAGCCAATTGCAGACAAAACATGTTTCTGCCCTATAATGTTCAAATTATAAAACTATTATACCAATAGATTTAAAAATTTCAATGTACAGTAATCCTTCGATTTACGTCGCCTGGATTAACGTTGTTTCGATTTACGTCGTCAAATTTTTTGTTCCCTATAACTTCAATTTGCGTCGTCATTCGATTTACGTCGCATTTGTTTGGAACCAACTGCGACTTAAATCGAGATATTATTGTAACTTTTTTAAGTTCCTTGTTATAAGCAATATGAAATTCGATTTACGTCGTTTCGATTTACGTCGCCTTTTTTTGGAACCAGCTGCGACGTAAATCGAGTGATTACTGTATATAAAAATAATTGTCCAGTTTTATACCTATCACTGCTCTGCGCTATCAACTTTATTTATGATCCTTTATTTATAAAGACCAAACTGTCAGTATTAAGACATATTATTATTAAGATATGTATACTAATAATTACAGGTACACAACAGACTGTGTTTATATTAATTGGATTATGGAGAAAATGTCAATAAGAACGCAAAAAGGTTTTTTATGTTTACTTTTTATATATGTTTGGTTTTACTTTTACTGGATTCGCCGTAGTCTAGTAGGTAGTGTGTTGGCTTATTATACATGAGGTCTGACATGGCCTACAAAAAGAAATATGAGAAAAATATTTCTTCTGCGACTGCCTCTAAGCAGATTTTAGGCAATAACTCTGAGCGCCATGAAAAAGTACCACAAAAATTTTTCGTTCGGAGTCGACTTTAAACTATAGGTCCCGCCCTCATGTATAAAATTAACACACACAATATAAGTGGCGTGAGAAGCTAGGTCGTAATCCTGACTGAAGGGTTGTAATGACCAATTATGAAAAAAGGGCAATTAACACTTATTGTTTCTGTTTTGAGGTTCTGTATACTGCTATTACCTTTCTACGCATCCACATAATTATGTTTTTAATGTAAAAGACATGATTGCGTTACCAAATTTAATACACATATTTCAATTAATTCAACTAATTTTCGACGAAACCACTGACATAACAGACTTCGTTTTGTTTGTTTTTAATTTTATGGTATTGTAGAAACATAAATAATTGCATAAATCAATCATTTAGAATAAATTTGGATTGTCCATTTCCGTCCCAAGTAAATTTCAAAAATGCGGTTTTAGTAAAATTTTCTGTACATGATTTATGGATGCCAGATCTTATGAGTTTATTGTGTTTATAACATAACTGGGAGAGTTTTCTAACCCAGAGAAAACTGACTAATCTGTAAAGTTTTGTACTCTAGCGAAAAGTGATGTCGAGCAATTTGGTGATACAGAGGAGAAAAACAACTGCTTTCGATATTACAAAGAGTAGGAAGACATGCCAAGTTTGTATACGACGGCAAGCTAATGCTTTCTGGAGAATTTTATGTAAAACAGGCACTAACAACAGGCGACACTGCAATCTAGCCGGAAAAGCAAATTTTAGTATATCCCAATTAAGACAAGCAAAGACGAAACGGATGCCAAATATGATTTAGCAGTCAAGTCTAAAGGATTCAAAGATGTGGATTACTTTAGTACAATTCAAGGGAAGGGTAAATGACATGGTATTTAGACATAACAACCTGAGGTTCAAAAGGAAACGTCGAGAAAATTGGGATATCGCCAAATTATAGTGATAGTAGTAAAGGATTTATGAAAAAGAACATTTCTTTTATTTTAATTACAATTTACGAATCCAACATATATAAATATTTTGTGAAACTTAAAAACATAACACTATTAGGGCCATTATTACAACTTGTCGTTAAAGTTGGGTTTAGTTAAAGGTAACTTTAGCTAAAGTGAACTTTGAAGTTACCTTTAACTTCTTTTCGTTATTATAACCTACAGAAAAATTAAATTTAACTTTTTTAAAAATATGGCAGTGCCGGAGCAATGCCGGTAACACTGCTCAATTAAACAAGTGCCTTAAAAACGCAGTAGCAACTATGTGCCTTCTTATTTGTTATGTTTATTCATTTTGTTTATAAAATTTGTGTGTTGAGGTTTTAGGTTTTTGATTTTTTGTCTTAAAATAAATATAACGAATACGCCAATATCCATTTTTATTTCATTTTTATTTTTTCATGTTTATTTTCGAAGTTTAAAGATAAAGTGAACTTTAAAAGTTAAAGGTAGGATGATCTTCCCTTTAAGTTAACGCTCACATTTATCTTATTGTGTACTGACAAAAGCAATGAAAATCAATGCAATAAAATATTTGATTTAATTAAGAATCACATTAAATGAATTTGTTGTCGTACCGTTTTACACAAATTGTATTTTGATATACAATCTCCAAGTGCAAAGTTTTCCAGTATAATGTTTAGCAATTTTTGGGACAAGATATTCTAGAAAATAAGTTACTATTTAAAAACAAATATAGGAAGTTATGTAACTTATTAAATAAGTTACTTCAATCTAAATAACGCCAATTATAAATAAAGACATGACCAGTAATGGCTGCCCGTGTGTATAATATTTGCCATTTTTGAGACAAGATATTATAAAGATTAAAATCAAATTAAACTTTTAATTATTTTATTTGTTGTAGAAACAAAGTTAATGTGAACAAATAGAGGAAGTTAAGAAGTCTGAGCTGCAATCTATACAATACCAAGTATAGATGAAGACATGTGCAAAACGGTTGCCTATGTGAATACAAAAATTTATAAATAACTCTCTGTGAAGAAAGTGATAAAAAAATTGTGCGTATGAAATCTTTTATAATAATGAAATATATCAGTATTATGGCATTATTATTAAAACATATGATTTTGTCCGATATGCAAACAGAAATGATTGTTAAAAGAAAATAAAGAAAGTTAAACATTGTATTAAGAAAACAGTAAAAACAAATTGACAAATTGAAACATTTTTATAGCGTCTCCTCACTCAGAGGCATGAACATTCACAGACTTAACCATTCGTACAAAGAATTTCAAGTCATACACACACTCTATTTATAATTCAACAGATAAAATGTAGCCATTGAAAGACGTTACGTGACAAAAGGAAACGATTAGTAAGAAGCTAAAAAGGAATGAAAATATAATAAAAGAACAATTGTTGAACACCAAACATGACATGTAAAAAATTGAACAGCTCCTGCTAAAGTCATGTTATCGCCCTGGTCAGGAATCTAAATAAAAGTTATCATTAAACGATTGGAAATTTCTGTAAAAATAATGTTGCGTTTATATAAAGTAAGATGAAAGTAACTTAAATACAGTCTGGTTGTTCGCGAATAAATCGAGATATTTTCAAGGAAAACACCGTCTTCCAGAAAGTATTGTGTAGCTTCAATATAACCATGATCTTCTACAGGAATACAGTGAGGTGTTAAGATACCGAGAGGGATGTTTAATAATAAGTTTAAAAAAACGTAGATTAGTATTCAATTCTCTGATTCAGATATGGTATAAAATCATCCGTAAAATGTTTGGCCACATTGTAAGAAAGATGGGAATACACGCAAATATAAAGTTTTGTTAGTAGAATATGACTTATATTGCTTTTGACCACTGATTTTTGAAGTTCGAACGATATCAATCCATATGGGATTCAAAAGCATTAAATGCACACCCAAAAGGTCACTGTTTGATGTGGATGAGATGATGTGCGGCGTTGAGCACACACTTACTATAAACAGCGCGTACTTTAGGACAATAATTACTAACTTCTTTTGGACTGGACACCAACATATGTGATGGTGGTCTCAAAAGGACAGCGCTACGTGCCACCCAGCTAATACCATATCGGATACTATGCATGAGCCATTTAAAGGCATGTTCATCACTAGTGGAAGTGATGAGAACTGGCCATTGAAATCGTGCGTATTATCGGCTAAATCTTTTCTTGTAGGTTTTTTTAAGTACCATGTCGCCACAAACCTCAACAGTGCTCAAAGCCAAAATGCCCCATGGCATCAGAGTCATGGAAAATTAAACATTTCGGATGTAATGTCTTAAATTAATTTCTTGTAATATTTTATCAACATACCAAAATTTATTAAAAAGTTTCATAGTCATATGACAGTTATACGTAATATTTTTTCCAAAAAATTCTATTGATTAAATTCTTAAGTAGTCGAATAAAAACAAAAAATATTTACAATAATTTTTAGAGATATTTTAGAATTTAATTTTGATCCTGCAGTCAGGATTACGACCTAGCTTCTCACACCACTTATGTTGTGTGTGGTAATTTTATATAGTGGTGGGACCTAGTTTTTCGCCGAAGAAAT
Source organism: Sarcophaga carnaria (assembly GCA_958299815.1). NCBI lineage: Eukaryota > Metazoa > Arthropoda > Insecta > Diptera > Sarcophagidae > Sarcophaga > Sarcophaga carnaria. The sequence goes on from OY283153.1 coordinate 65,848,973, forward strand.
ATTTTTTATACAGTAATCCTTCGATTTACGTAGCCTCGATTAACGTTGTTTCGATTTATGTCGTCATATTTTTTGTTCCCTCTAACTTCAATTTGCGTCGTCATTCGATTTACTTCGCCTTTTTTGGAACCAACTACGACGTAAATCGAGGGATTACTGTAACTTTTTATGTGCCTTATTAAAAACATACTACTTTGTAGTATGAGCAATATGAAATTCGATTTACGTCGTTTCGATTTACGTCGCCTTTTTTGGAACCAATTGGGAGGTAAATCGAGGGATTACTGTACTTCATTTTTTTTGGAGACCCATATAATATTTTTTTTATTTAATTAAAATACTTATTGGTAAGTAACCAATAGAAGGTCAAATTAAGTAAGTTAATTATTAGTCTAATTTAACATAGAAATTTACAAAGGAAATTGTTAAGCATCAGTAAAAATTATAACATAATAACTCGTATAAATTTACAAAATTCTTTCCCAATTTTTATTTTTCAGTAATCAACGAGAAGGCTTCATAATATACACTTATTATAAGGGCATTATTAGTTATTCATTCCATCTTTTTATAAAAACTAATAGAAATCACACAAACGTTTTCTTCAGCTCCTTTAATATTTTGGAACTGCTTCCAGCAAAAATTTTCCCCTGCTTTTTATGGTATTTACGTTAAAACAGAAATCGGTTTGTTTGTATTTATTGATTTATTGTGTTCAAAAATTGTTTTCTGCCTTTTGTCAAATATTTTTAATCCGTATACAAATACATACTTAAGTACATGCTGGCTAGAAAGAGCATTAAAAAATTAAATTTAATTTCTGATTGAACATAAGGGGCCAGAGAGAAAGATTCAATGGAGGATGACATTAGACTAATGGGAATATGTTTTGTGTTAGATTCATTGTCATTTACGCTTAAATGTATGCACATAAAATAAAATAAAATTCATACTCATATATATATATATAACACTGTATATGGGCATTTCCATAGTGACGAACGTGACAGTCGTATTTTTTAATGAGATAAAAAACAAGGAAAAAATGCATGTTTTAAATTTTTTTATATTTTTAAATAGAGCTTAACTGGCTTTATACTTAGTACCAAGAAGGGAAAAATCGAACTCAATGGCGCTAAGATATAAGCAATTAAAATGTGTGACGTGATGTTACGAAAATAGAAGTTCCTTTTTTCTTTTTACTAAAACGTAAAATTCTGCGAATTTAGTCGGAACTTTTGGATAATTGTTTTTTTTATTGGAATTTGAAGTATATCTAGATTACTTTCCAACTTTCAAAATTACAAAAAGTTTTTTAGTTTTTTTTTACAATGGTTTATTTGTGACGTGACGTTACGTGACGTGATGTGACAAAAATTTCTTACTATTTTTTTTTTCCTTTTTTAATAATGTTTAATGTTTAATGTTATTAGATACTTTAATTCATTAATTTGCATAACATTAAAATAATTCAGTGTGTATACATTGTAACAAAACTAATTAAATAATAAATTAAATGTTAATTCGAGAAGAAAAAGCTGTTATAGCTTTCCTTATTTGTAACTTTTCATCACACGAAGATAAATGAATTTTTTGTATTCCAATTATATTAGAACACTTCACATTCCATCTTTCAATTAAGGGTCCAGTTAAATTTCCTATTTGCTCTGAGCATATGTAAAGTAATTGAACGCCATTAACATGATCCAACGACAGATTTTTTGTTTTTGTAATATTCCAAACTTTTCTTTTTATTACGGCTCCAACTCCATCGACTACTCCTTTTCCATGAGACTTTGCGAAATAATTTCACTCGATGTTTTTGCAACCAAATTTGTGTAGGAAATCCGGCAAGCTTCGGGCAATAAATTTATTTTTGAACTGGGAAGTACTTCCGTCTGAAAATATGTAAATATTTTGAAATTGTCCATGTTCATTAATTATTTGATGCACAAGTATCGTTATAAAACAAAAAACGTCGAACTTGTTGTGGCTAAGTTTATCACTTATTATTGCAAACGATCTAGTTGAATCAGGTAACCAGGCAACGCACGTAAAAATTGTGACTTGACGATAACTAAAGTGCGCACTCTGAACTTCATTTTGGTGGACTATACGATAATTTTCCGCAAAATCTACTTGTAATACCATGTCTCCTACTTTAATATTGTTCTTTTTTAGTTGAAAATAATTTTGTTGGGCACGTTTAACAAAAAAATGTCTCTTGAAAGAGGGTAACTGTACTTCTAGCTCATTAATGAGCTCAGATAAAGAAGCTATTGAGTAAGTTAGTACAATACGATCATCAACTTTTCTCCAATATTGCCATTTAACGTTTTCGTCCAAATTTTTTAAATATTTTAAAGGTATTAAATCATTTTTTACATCTTTGACACAATTTTTACAATTATTTGTCATACAATTTTCATTTTCGATGTTACAACAGGCTGATTTTAAAAAACTTTGAAAATTAGTAGAAAATGATTTTATTACTTTTGTGCAGCCTTCTAAAATAAACCCCAAATGGATGTGTTTTTGGGCGAAATTGATAAAATGTAGATTTACCAAAACAGTCAGTATTAAACTCTTCTCTATATAGCTGGTAAGCTTCTGAAATTGTCAGAAGCATGAAACGTTTAGTAATGACTTCTCCGTTAACTACAAGGGTATCCTTCTGTCCTGCAGCTTGAACACTTATATCTTCACGCTCGTAAAAATGATTAATTATTCCAATTTGTTTTTTTTTTTTTGTTATTTAACATGGTTTTTTTCTTTTTCTTCTATTGTAGTACCGTATTTTTTATACAATAGATCTACAATTTGTGTTCTTTTTTTGGAATTAAGGGGCAAAGCCCTTTCGGCTTTTTTCAGTGCCTTCCCCATTGTTTGCTTACAATTATAGTTGATAGTAGATGTATTTTCTTTCGCATTTTGGATTTCAGCTTTCTTTTTTTTCGCGCCACTTTTGTTGTCTTATTCGATTTTTATCAATTACGTTCTCTAATATTTTATTTTTTGCCAATTCTAAAATTTTTCTTCTATAGTTTTTGGCTCGATCTTTAACCTTTCTGCGCTTTATTTCGGATTTAAGTGGATTTTGTTTCACTCTTTCCCTATAACGACGCGCTCTTTCCGCCATACTAGCTGCTGATGACTCCATCTATGTAACATGTAATATATGTATTTTAAGCCGCAATATATCCTATTGTATTAGGTAGAACTTACGATAATATTTTTTTCGTGACGTGACGTGACAAACTTTAAAATTTTATAAAAAATAACGCAACTCAATATAAATTGATTTCCCTTCAAAATTAAATTTTGCACAGTAAACTAGATTAAAATTAAAAATTTTAAACACTTTGAGCCACTAACGCAAGAGGAATAGAAATAAATCCTGTTTTTCGTGACGAACGTTACAGTAAAATATTGAGAAAAAAGTAAACCAAAATTATGCCGTTAACTGATCTTTATTTAATCTCATTCTTCCTTTTTAAACAAGCTATTGTAGTAACAAATATTCTCTGATGAGAGCACACTTAAATAATCGATTTTGCATAAATTACTACTTAAGAGAAAATGTTACTAAAAATTAAATAAAGAAATATCAAAATTAAACACCAACTTTGGAGTTCGATTAACAACAATGAGGACAAAGACAATTTATGATAGCTATAATTTATCAAAATTTAAGTATTTTTATCTAACAATAGTGGTCTAAAAAACATTTTCCTTGATTTTTAGTTTTTCAGTCATGGTGGACTTTTCTCTGAAAATGCCCATATACTGTTATTCGTATTTTTCCTACTTTATTTTTTACATATGTACATATATGCATTTCTTTTTTGTCTTAATTTTTTGTATCGATTGATATATTTTCTAAGATTTGAACATATTCTAATTCATTCCTATTTCTATATTATTGCTTATATTTTATGAATTCTTTTATCAATGATTTTTTATAATTTTTTTTCTTTGCTAAATTCCCATAGCATTACAAGATTAATATTTTGTTGTACTATTAAATATTAAATAAGTATTAAATAAATAAAAATAAAAAAATAATTGAATAAATTGAGGAACATGAGAGAAATTTAAGGCCATCCCTTTGTGAATAAAACTAATGCTGTTTTGGTGGTCTTAACTACCAGTCCATTTTAATCGCACCCTTTCCTAAATTTTATAATTTTCGAAATGATTCCAGAATTTCCGACACACAGTACACAATACACTGAACCCATTGAAAGGTTGAATCAGAAATGTGGCAAAATATAAAAATTTAAACACTCTAGTAACTGCATAGTCTTACTTGTATATTTTGTTATGTAGAACTCAAAAATATATATTTTTTATATATGTACAAATAAGATTTTGTACATATCTTACTGAAAAAAAATATTTTTGAACATTTCACACAAACAGAACAGAGTTTAACCCATTAACGCCTGACACCAGAATCCGTGGTCCGATTTCAGTGAAATTTGGCATAAATAGTCTTTGGAGTATTTATATTGATATGAATATTTCTACGTTTTTTTAGGTGTCGTGGGGGCCTCTGTAGAGCATGGGTATTTTTCTACCCACTTCGGCAGAAGTGTGTTCTGAAATCAAAATTTTTTCTCCCTATCATATGGCTGCTAAATAACATAGTTAAACTATTTTTGAGAGTTTTATTGAAAATGTGCCTTAAAAATGAATTGTGGCATCACTCATAGTCTTTCTGTGGATGAACAGATGATCGCATATTATGGTCGTCATTCCCTAACACTAGATTTACCGCGCCAGTCAAAATGACTGGTTTTGCCTTATTAGCCTTAAATATTGACTTTGTGTGAATACTTTTTTCCGAAATTATTATTAGATTTTTATAATGACAACTAAATACAATTTCATAACTTATTTTGATCTTGTCTCCACAACAAAAAAAAATAATTTTTGTTTTTGGTACTTACACCGTACCAGTAATTTTGACTGGTATGTTTTTATATAGCAGAAGAGAGTGTTCCTTTGCATAATATACAAAAACGAAGGTGTATGCGGTTTCCTTCTAGTTCTGAAGAGGATCATGAAAGCGGGGAAGATACACAACTTGAGGTTTTTGCAAGTGGAATTATGTGGAAAAAAATAAAAGAAGGAGGTGTTGGTGGAAAGTTGCCAACTCATTGCATATTCAAAGATTTATCTAGGCCCACAGCATATGCTAGAAGAAATATTATGGAAGAGAAGCCAAGCAGTGCCTTTTTACTATTGATTGACCACCATATATTAGAGCATATCAAAACTTGCACCGAATTAGAAGCCTCTAGAGTTTTAGGGAAGAAATGAATACTTTTACAAGATAAATTGAAAGCTTTAATTGGAATACTGTTTGCACGAGGTACATACAGTGGTGCATACAGTATTCAAAGGGTTGCAGCTGTCGTATTTATGGAACAAAAAATGGGGTGCTTGCAAACTGATAAATTTGTGTAAGTGTCAACTGTTTGGAACAAATTTATTGTCAACGGCCAAAACTGTTTCAAACCAGGAGCAAATATTACATTAGATGAACAATTTTTTCCAACGAAAGCCAGATGTAGGTTTACACAGTATATGCCAAACAAATCAGACAAGTTTGGACTTTGAAACGAAGTAGGTTGTAAATGGCTTTCCTTATCTAGGAAAAGCTGAAACACGAAATTTGGCAACATCTCTTAGTGAATTTGTAGTAATGAGGTTACTGGAGCCTTATACCACGAAAAGTAGGACTGTAATAACCGACAACTTTTTTACCAGTGTTTCTTTAGCTTCTAAATTATTAGCCAAAAACGTTCGAACAAACGTAACCTTCCGAAAATTTGCAAGGAAAAGAGGGATAGTATGGCTCGTTTTTCAACATTACTATACGCAACAAATGAATGTACACTTACAGTTTATAGTTTTATTGAGTACTATACACAAAGGCGTCAAAATTGATATCGACAGGAAGAAACTAATTGAAACTGTGACTTTTTATAATAAAACCAAATTTGGTGTCGATGTCATAGATCAAATGGTACGATGTGGCTATCGACATATAATGTGAAATCAGGATCTAGGAAATGGCCGCTTCAAGTATTTTTTAATATCTTAGATTTTGTGGGAATAAATTCCTGAATTTTGTATAAAAACACAACCGGAAAGAATATATCAAGAAAGGATTTTTTGTTTCGTTTGGCTGAAGAACTCACTTTTGATTATCAGTCATCAGGTCAAGAGATAGGAAGTGAAGCTGACTGTCCAACAACTCCTCTTCCAAAAACATTTTATTATTATTTTACCAAAACTGTTTATTAATTCTATAAAACATTATCACACATACAAAATTCACACACTCAAAACGTTAATTTTGAACACCAGTCTTTTTGACTGGTGTTGGTATAAATGGGTATAAAAATTTCTTGGTAAATCTAGTGCTAAAGATGTACATAAAGGGCAAGCCAATACGATTTGGCTTCAAATACTGGGTGTTAGCTTCTATGATAGGATATTGTTATTCCTTTATCCCACATGCTGGTACTTCTGCTAATAATAATGCTGACTGCGGCCTTGAAGAACACGTGGTTCTACGACTATTAGAGGATATTTCAGATCCAAAGCAATATAATGTTACATTCGACAACTTTTTTACAAGCCATAATTTATTATGTACATTATCTCGAAAAGGTTATTTGCAACAGGTACTGCTCGAGATAATCGGAGCAATCACGCATTGTTGGATGATACCAAATTGATGAAAAAGAAACCTCGAGGTTCATCAGATTTTTGCTTTGACAAAAATAACAATATTATCGTAGTTCGGTGGAACTATAATTCGATAATTACCTGCAAACATGTCTATTATCATGTATATAATTTATATCTTTTTGAAGATGGTGACTGTGATGTCTAATTTTTTGGATGTAGAGCCGATGTGAAAATCAAAAGATATGACAGTAAACACCGTAAGATCGTTGTAGTTAAACAACCATACATAATACATGCATATAATCAGCGAATGGGTGGAGTTGACTTATTCGATTATGGCGTCAACAATTATTGTATTCGAGTCCGCGGAAATAAGTGGTGTTGGCTATTACTCACTAACGCTAATGACGCAGCTATGGTAAACGCATGGAAACTACACTGCATGTGCAGAGGATGTGAAGGTTTGCCACATATGAGCCAACTCGATTTTCGGGTTAGTGTTGGTAAAAATTCGTGAAAAACTCACTGACAAATTTGACCACATGATTGATCAAATTGGAAAACGCGGTCGCTGTGCGCAATGTGGTGGGAAAACAGAGAACGGTTGTACAAAATGCGGTTTTAATGTGCATCCAAGTGATTGTTTTGCACAATTTCATGACAGAACTCCCGAAGATATAGAAAATATAGAGAAAAACGAATGATTTCAAATTTAAATTTGAAATTAATTTTTAAAAGTTTTATAATAAAATGAATTGTTTTTTCATAACAATGCCTAAGTGGGTATTTTTATACCCAAGTCATTTAATTGCACCTGTAGCTTTGGTAAGTAGACCAATTCAAGTAAAAGTTTTTTCATCGGGTAGAAGATATATAATATTACATGGCATCTTAAGGACCTTTCTGCTGTCATCCGAAATATGTGAATATCATGCTTTACTAATTTTTTCTTAAACCGTTCTGTCTTCTTTATTCGTTCTTAAAGAAGCGTTTGGGCTCTCGTTTAGTTGGGGCAAGATAGAATTTTTTAAAAAATCTCCTCTTTTTGGATATTTTTCTACCCATTCGGCGTTAATGGGTTAAAAACGATATACATATATAAACATATTGTGCAAACTTTTATATTATCAGCTTTAATTGTGTAAACTTGGAATATGTGATTTTTCCGTATTTTTTTAAGTTTGACCATTCTTAATTATTAAACTTGATTAAAAATTATAGAATTAATCCTGATGTTCTTAAAGGGTATACTCTTGTGAAGAGGTTGGCAGAGTTGTCATTTGGTAAAATTGTACAAAAATTGCCGTTGTTATTGTTTAAAGAATATAACAACCACATCAAATTTTATATGTATGTTTATTTAACAAATAAACTTTAATTTTAAATACTTTCAAAAATTTTGATGGAACTTGGTTGTTTATTGGCAAATTTGTCACATTTGAGCAATAATTAGATTAAGACAAATCTTCAACTGAAACCTACGCCTACGCCAGTTGGTCACACCAATCGATGACCGAACTTCCTCGATTTGGTCCCTAGAACAGATACAAGGTCGTCCCCCCGGAGCATCCTCCTCCATTCGAACGACATGGCTGGGCCAGCGCAGCCGCTGGATATTAATACGCTGCACAACGTCTATGTCGTTGAGGAGCTCATACAGCTCACTGTTGGATCGGATGCGGAAATCATCGCCACCGAAGATCTTACGTAGGACTTTTCTCTCGAATACTCTCAAGGTTGCTGCATCAGTGCTTAATAGGATCCATGCCTCTGCGCCATAAAGAAGCACGTGTAAGGTGAGCGTCTTGTAGAGTATTAGTTTTGTCGTACGACAGAGGTCTCTACTGCTCAATTGCCTGTTGAGACCATAGTAGCACCTGTTGGCAAGAGTGATCCTGCGCTGGATCTCCAGACTGACAACATTTTTGGTGGTAACAGCGGAGCCAAGATAATAAATTCCTGTATCAAAATTATAGTTATCGGCCGTCATCAGTGAATCAATACGCCTTGTCGATAACATTATCACACTTACTTCGTGACGTTTTGAAAATTTCAAAGTTACTACTATACAAAAACAAAATATAAAATACGCTCACGTAAAAACAACCAAGTCTTAAAATGAAACAAAAATGTACACAACAGTTAACCAAAGAAAAAAAAAAACACTTTTAACATATTTTGTGTCCTCAAATCTGTGCGAATCAATGTTGTGTCTCCAAATAAAAACAATAAGCAACAACGGCTGCAGAACAAATGTTTTTGTATCCACTAGCAGACTTGTTCAAATTGCAATACAACACCATTGCAAATGTTGAACATGTCAGTATCGTATCTTTTAAATCTCTCACACAGAGACTGTATCAGAAAAAAAATTACCAACAAGCAACCGCATGCATGGAATTGTTGAAACGCTTGAATGTACTGTATGTATGTAAGTACAAAATTTTCACATTGCAGTTTGGGTATTGAATGTCCCTCCACGCATCAATTGCGTCTAAAAATTAGTTCATTGTGTCACTAGATGGCATAAAAATGCTTAATTGTTAAAGAGTTCACGTACATTCTTTTTTGATGATAAAGAACTGGTTACATATTTATTTTGGAGCACAAAAATAATTATAAATGGTATTACAGTAGTAATAATAGAACCGTATTTTAATTAAATTAAACTACTTTTTGATTGCGCGGTCCATATTGAAATATTTAAGGAATTCAAATTTAATAAAAGCAGTAGATTTATTGAATTTTTACGGTACAATCCATACATAGAGAATATTTTTCACATCTATCCCTGTGTTCAACAACAATCAATAATTGTTTATGTAAATAATGTAATACTAACGTTGAACATCAAGCGTCATGTTACACAACGCAAATAGAAAATAAAAAATAACATTTATCGCATTAAATCTGCACTGGCTCCAATAAGTCTTCGTACATCAAGTAGGCAGAGACTTTTTGAGTAAGATTTTGGACTTTAAAGTGTAGGTCCCACCACTCATGTATAAAATTAACACACACAACATAAGTGGTGTGAGAAACTAGGTCATAATCCTGACTGAAGGGTGGTAATAACCAATTATGTATGTGTGTATGTATAAAAGATAAAATAAACTTTTTAAACAAAATTGTTGTAACCAATTATTATAAGCACAAATTGAGCTTTTATATAATTTTACTTCGTCCAAATTTGGTTATTAGTTTCTGAAATATTGTGTAAATTGTCTCTGCCTGTTTGATGTACGGCGACTTACTTGAGCCATTGAATATTTTCCCTAATATTTCTTATTGTCATTTTATTAATGACAGAATATTGATTCACTTGCCAGGAAAATGGGAAAACTATTTCCTTCATTTTATATTTGCAATATACTTATGTTTCTTTTCTTTTTCCCATAGAATAATTCATAGGAGTAATTTCTTAATTCGCTTGACGGTTTTTCCTATTTTGTTTTCGTAATACAACTTCATATGCATATGTGTGTTCTTGGTCATCAAGCATGAATTATTTAATGGTTTGATTCTTTTTGTTTGTTTGTTTACATGTCATTTGAACTTTTATTACATGAAATAAGGATTCCTGATATCTGGCAATGACAAAAATGATTGTATAAACACATTCGACGCGCCAAGTTCTCCGCAATATCTTAAAAATGAAATACATGAGTGTATGTGGAAATGATTATTTTAATGGCAGCGCGTAAACAAGCGTCTCTTTTTGCTCACGGCAATGAACGGATTAGTCATGTCATTACAATGAGATGCAAATTGCAATACATACAATATAACTATTAACTACAGTCTTAAAACCATAGATGAAGAAGTGACTGCTCATTTTTAATTATTTAACTTAAGCTCTGAAGCTGTAGCTTTTGAAATAATTAAGATTTCGCTTGGCTATAGATAACGATAATTGAAAAATTGCTGTGCAGTCGAATCTTCTTATATATAACAATGAATTTGCGTTTTTTTTTTGTTTGTTTGAAGTCTATAGACGGCTAAACGGCTTAACCGACTTTCTTGAAATTTTCACAGTATCTTCCTGTATGTAAGGAGTTATAGGCTACTTTTTATGTTGAAATAGGCAAATAAAATAAAATAAAATAAATTAAAAAAATATGAGTGTTATTGTCCAACAAAATATTACGTATACGTCGCCCGTCAGCCATATGTAATATTTAATACACGACAGTACATAATTGAAATACGTCTATATACATATACAAAAATGAATGTGTGTTTATTTGTTTGTAAGTTTGTTTGTTTGAAGTCTATAGACGGCTAAACGGCTGGACCGATTTTCTTGAAATTTTAACAGTACCTTCCTGTATGTCTCGAAGGAACTATAGGCTACTTTTTACTTTAAAATTTGAAGTAGGTGAGGTGCCACGCCTACATACCCAATAAGCATTTAATGTCGCATATCTCATAAACTGCACCAGCTAGAGTCCTCAAATTTTGTGTGGACGACTTTGACGTATATATGAACAAAATGGGCGGATTGGCTATAGTGGACGTGTCACATCCAATATAAAAAAAATTAAATTAGTATATCTAAGAATAGATAACAGTTAGAGTCCTAAAATTTTGTCGAAGCCACTTTAATATCAATATGAATATTTTAGACAAAAATGGACTGAATAACATATGAATCTATATATGTATATAAAAATGAATGTGTGCTTATTTGTTTGTGGGTTTGTTTGTGAGTTTGTTTGTTTGAGTCTATAGACAGCTAAACGGCTGGACCAATTTTCTTGAAATTTTAACAGTACCTTCCTGTATGTCTGGAAGGAGTTATAGTCTACTTTTTATTTTAAAATTTCAAGTAGACGAGGTGCCACGTCCACATACCCTTTAGAAACTTTACCAGTCGAAAAACTTTTTTACTCTTAATAGAAGAATTGAACTCTGTTGGCAAGCGCTTACATCAAAGCCGTAATATATGGCTCACGGCACTTGATTTTTCCTTAACGTACCTCAATGGGCTGTATTGATTGCTAATATCATGTGCTCTGAATATCAAAAGAATACTTAGAGGACATGGCAAATCTAAGTGAGAAATATCCATATTAACACGCACGTTTTAGAAGTCGCCGTAGTCTAGTAGGTAGTGTGTTGGCTCATTAGACGTAAAGCCAGGGTTCGAGCCCTAGGCCAGACATCAAAACAAAATACATAAAGTATCTTCTTCGACGACTTCCTCTCAGCAGATTTCTGGCAAAACTCTGAGAGTAAATAAAATTGCCATGAAAAAGTTTATCAAAAATCTGTCGTTCGGAGTCGACTTTAAACTGTAGGTCCCACCGCTCATGTATAAAATTAACACACACAACATAAGTGGTGTGAGAAACTAGGACGTTGCACAATTGGTCCATTTGATCTCCGGGTACTGTACTTGTCTTAATTGACAAGTACACGTGCTCTAACCTAACCTAACCTAACTCGCAAACAGCGTTCATGCTATCCCCAAAAAAGTTAAACCCTAAAAAGAAATAAAAACGTAAAACCCATTTCAGTATGCAAAGGCAAGGGCACCTGTTAAGGATCCACGTTACAATAAATGTATTCCAAGACAATGGATTAAAAGACCGTAATACCAGGAAGGTTCGGGTTTTGAGCAAACGAAAGCTAACAAACAGGTTATGTTGTGAAAAACTTTTTATTAACTCAAACTCAATTGGTTTGACAGGGATCTTCGTCTCACTTTAAGGGTTGAGATCTATCAACGCCGTAGAAACTCCAGTCCCCACATGCTCGTCTGCTTGCATAGTGCCGTTAATACTCGCATATTCCAACAATTCCCAGCGCACAGTAATTTTTTACTCTAACTGATTTACTACGATTTAGGACCATTATTACAACTTTCCGTTAACTAAAAGGAGGATTTTAACGTTGTTTTTCATTATTATAAGTTGACAATATGGTAGAAGTGAGCATTAAGCTAAATGGAGGATCATCCTACCGATAACTTTTAAAGTTCAGGTTATGTTTGAACTTGTCTTATTATATATTATTTTTAATACGGCAACTTCAAATATAAACAAAATGAGCATATACAACATTGCTCCGGCACCGCCATATTTTTGAAAACGATAACTTTATTTTATCATTAGGTTGTAATAACGAAAATAAGTTAAATGTGACATTAACCTTAAACCCAACTTTAACGGGAAGTTGTAATAATGGCCCTTAATCTCATAATAGTCGAGTGCTCGAATGGAAGCCTCACCGTCAGATAATGTTGTTGTCTTGGTTTTTGTACCTCAGCCCTCGTTGAAAGTATTCCATCATACCCTAGCTTCTGTGTTACTTGCTGCACCAATGCGGCTAAAATACTTTCAGTTTATTCAGGAACTTTACATTTCCTTACTTCCCTCAATATGGTTTTTAACATTTATTGCGCTTCTTTATGTAGCATGATTGCGAACATACACAAAACTAAATTTTTTGTTCCCTTCTCCTTTATTTTTCACAAATTAAATGAAAATTTTGAATGTAATTTTTTGTTTGTCTTTTTTTTAAGTTTTTATTTTTCTTCATTCAGTTGTATATACTCATACATATGTAAGTTCGTATGCATCTACACTTAATTCTCCTTTTTCAAAATAGATACGTTTCCAAAATATTCGAAGAAAAGAAATGGTGTAAAAAGAGAATTAGGCAAGGTTGGTACGCGTAGGCACCCAATTTACGTCGTTCATATGCAATAGGAATATACCATTTATTTGTGTATGTGTGTACATATATTTCATTGATAAATTTTGCATGATTTTAATATTCGCAAAAGTTTTTTGAAACTTGTTTGTATTGTTTGCCTTTAGCATCAAAGTTATACGAACACATAACAGCAACCAGAAATAACGGTAACAAAACAACAACTACACTTCCAAAAAATGTAAAAAAGCTCGACATGTAAATAATTTCAGCAAATTTTTATAAACATTTTAAATATAAAAAATAAAATAAAATAAAAACATGGGAAAAAAACTAGCTTTAGTTTAAAACTTTTAGCAAAAATTTAGGTCTGTGCCTTCGAAAGAAAATACAGTGATTTGTCCTATGATTTGACCAACTGCTTTTCGTTATTTAAAATTTATATTTTTCAAACATTAAACAAAAAAGAAAATAGAACAGTGAACTTTATTTTTATTAT